>VZSV01000110.1:847684-868203 GCA_013398735.1 Nothocercus julius | reverse complement strand
AAAATATTTTAATATAGATAGAGTGAAATGAATAATCACATCCAAGTCATTTCTTCCAAAATATAGAGAGGTCTCACCTTCCCAATCAACAATCTCTACATTAGTTATTTCCCGAGCCAGAAAGCAATAAGCTATTTCCTGCTCAAATGTGGTATAGTAATTCTGAAAAGAATAAAAATGGAATTCTGTTTAAGGTGCTAACATTTACCATTAACAGTTTCTGTGAAAAAAGGCCAAAAAATTGTGTGTCCTTTTCAGTCAACTCTGTCCCTCACTTGCAAAGGTTGCATGTATTTTGTTTCAGGAAAGATGGGAACAGACAAAAAGAAAATACTCCCTCATTCTTATTTCTCTTATATCTCACAGAACCCCATCTTTCTACTGAAATCTCATTTCTGCCTTGATTTAGATACCATTTGCTAACTTGTTGCAGAATTTCTCACTATTATCTATAAGCAGCAAAATTAGAATAATAGAATGAAAGAAGAAGCTGAATTTAAAACGTTATACAGAATATTTCAGGGACATGGGAGGCAGGAAAGGGCAGTGATACAAATATTAAGTCACCCCAGAAATAAAATCGTTTATGATTCAAGAAAACAATATGAGATAAAGCATTTAGACCTCCTGCTGACATCCAGATGGGACTCGCTGACTGTAGAGATTGGTGACAGTGAAACTAGGTAGACAAAATTGACCTGCAAATGTGTTTTCAAAGTTAAACAGCTGCCTGAGGTTAAAAAAAAAAAAAAAAAAAGAAGTAAAACACAAAACCTGCCAAGCAGGCTGCCAAACAAAAGCTTCCCATGTATCGCATTCAACTCAGAACAAATTAGACACAGCTTACCTGTGGAGCTGCCTCCTGCTCCTGCCCTATCGCTGCTCCTGGCTGGTGTTAGGATGTGTGTGATGCTCAACGGGATGCTGACACTTCACTGTCCCCGGCTAGTAAATATATACAAGGTCCTGGTCAGATGAGAAAGATTGCTTGTGAATTGTGACTCGGAGTGGAATATGCCTGAGCTAGATACCACTGTCCCCCACTTCATTTCTGACAGACCACTAGGACAGTAACCGGGCTTATTAGATGAAATCAAAGGGAAATAGTCTTTCAGGAGATCTGAGCTTATTTTGCAATCTAGATCTTGGAATGAAAGATTTGTGGCATACAGACAGTACCAGCAAGAGGAGCAGGACTCTCCATCTTAGCAAGGATTTCTCCCTTTCTTTGCCTGAAGGGAAAATATTCTGGAGACTTTTTACATACTCTTCATCTGAGAGGAGTCATATAGCACAAGGAAACAACAGCAGGCATGGTTTTTGTAACACAGGCCTCCTCTCTTCCAGCACAGTCTCCCATTCCCTGCACTGGATAATCTAGGGCCTTGCTTTGTTTTTTCCTTCCTTATCATGGTGCTTGCAAGTCCCTGCCAGGATGTCCCTGCCAAGATCCTTTTATGTCAATGAAAGCATGACCATGCTGAGTGTGTAATAGTAATCTATGATGTCAGTGTCCTGTCCTTCAAATACAAATCAATCTAAAAGCAGACACCTCTGGCTATACTGAAAATAGTATACTAGAATTACTTACAGAGTGTCAAGGAAGGGTCTAGCAAAGGAAACAGAAAAGCAAAAAAGGCCCTTTTCTTTATTTCCTCCTTACATCAGAGGACTGCACCACGTAGCCTGAGCTATGACAATTTTTATTTTCATCCTAATAATAGGTACGAGCCCCAGTCAAAGTCACACGCCATCTTGTGTGGCTATTGCTCTGACAAGCAGCACTCCTGCTTAAATAGCGCAGAAACGAGGCCAGATGTTTCTTTTCCCCAGTCCCCACCTTCTACCACTCTTAAAAATCCTCTTCTCCTATTTCAGTGCTGTCTCATTTCTTGAGGTCACCTGCCTTCTTGTGGCACCTCTGATCAGGACTTTGAGCAGATCCACCACTCAGACACCACCCTGTCCCACTTCAGAAAGCCCCTATATGTTTTTAGCTTGCAAGTAAATACCAATCATATTCCTGACTTTTACATAGTACAACTATGCTAAAATAAAGACAAATAACCTCTGACTGCTGGCTGAAAAGGCCCAGCTTGATGGGCGGGTGGCTTCACAGCAGCACCCCAGCTGTCCCCCTGCATCAGACGAAGGCAGCTGCTGTGACAACCCTTGCTTCTTCCTTTCGTTCACACAACCGCTTGTTTACCCAAGAACAATTGACAGTTTATTCTGTTCGTAACACATTCTCATTCTTTCACAACTGCAAACAGTATTTTGAAAGATCTAAATAAATCAATGGAATATAAATTACTCATATTAGTACTGGTTAAGCGTGTCTGATTTTCAGTTAATTCATAATTAACGTTTCCATCTTACTGAGACACAACAGTGTGTACTGGAAATCCAAATCTTGTGTAATTAGGGGAGCCTAAGTTTAGCCAGAAAGTCTTTCATCTATAAGTAAAATATGTACAGGAAGGTTTCATGAGACATAATGAAACACCCAGATCTTACTTTTCAATATTGAGCAGGCTAGAGAGTAAATATTCTTAAGCCTTCTCAAGCTAAATTCTCTGATTTTTTTTCTATACTACTGCACACATAATTCCATTGTTTGAAGCTCTGTGAAAAATATATATTGAAAGTATCCAACATTTAAGGAAGGAAATGGTTTACCTCCATTTTAGAGCACTGGTTGATACAACTCTGAGAAAGTATGATAAGAAATTTTTGCACCATTCCAAAAATAATACCAATACTTCCTTAAGTATTGGTGAATACTAAGTTAATCAAATAGAATGAAAGCTGTTATATAGTAAAGGATTTCTGACAGGAACGGCATATACTTCGAGTCCTTTGGTATAGAAAGAAATGGTAAGGTAGTACTTGTTAATTTCTGGGATATTAACAGGAATTGTCAATATCTGTGAGTATCATGGTGAATAAGGTTTCTGTTTACATGAGAAACATGCTCAGTTGAATGTAATTTCTGCACTCTTGCTGAGATATTGGAGCACTTTTCAATTAATGTAATCAATAGATGGCAGGAAATCGCAACACTTAAAAAATCATTATTCAGAGGTTAGATACACAAAATGAGCTTTACAAGAAATGGTACTCATCTAATATCTTCAATCCATCTGAAGCGCTAATTCTAGAATATAGGGCTATCACTCACTTCATTACAACTACAGGAATCAATTAACATAATGTCATCACAGCTCATCCTTCCCTTCTTTAGCTGAAATTTCAGATTATTAATTGCCTCATATGCAGTAGCTGGCACACACAATCTTCTGTGGATTGGAAGTGCCAGTTTCTTTAAGAGAAGCTGCACCCTGAGCTGCCTAATGGCCCTAGGAGTTCTAGCAGGTAATTAAAAGGCTTCCCACTTTGGCAATTAGCCAGAAGGAAAGCAGGCAGAACATTCCACTTGTACAATGAGGGATGAAGCTCATACTTTGAGGGAGGAATGATAATATTTTGCAATTCCATAATGTCTTCTCTTTGGGGATTTTAAATAAATTAATAAGCATTAATTAAGAGGACCTTGTAAATTCCTCGGGAAATACTTATACTACCCATTATTAAAGGGGACTAAAATGAATTCATTGCCTCAGTATCCACAAGATCATTCTTTTTGGATGCCTCAACACCAGGGGATATAGTCAGATAACTATTTTAGCAACCAAAGCTCCCACTAACACAAAAAGAATAGTTCATGAACTTAAAATAGCTCATTGTTGAAAGGCAGACTTTTGATATATTTTGTGTGACAACTAGAATTACATGCAACTATAATATGCAACTATTAGCAGCAAATACAAGACAGAAAGCTGAGATTGAATCTGGTGCCACATAAACCCTCACTGCTAATGCAGATACAGCAACAGATAAAATTATTTCACAGTAGTAATGTTAGTAATTCATTTGTTAGATTTTTAGATTTTTTTTTTTTTTTTTTGGTGACAGCAAAATTTATCCTTGCATTTATAACATTTGAAGAATACCACTGGTCATCTGAACAAATTATACGTTCCAGCTAGTTAGAGGAATTTAAAGAGAATTTCTGCAGCACCAGAATGAGTCTCAACTATTAACAGAGATAACATTCACAGCTGCAAAACAGCAAATGTGTTATGAGTGCTCTGGACTGGAGCTTTTGTAACTTCTGTTTTCATTTAAAATCTGTATTTTTTTATATTCTGCAATTACATTTTTTGTATGCGCTGGTAAGAAGAGCTGTACACTAGGAATGATGAGGGAGGGAGAGAATGACCAACAGTGAAGTAAGGAAGTAGTGGATGGGGCTGGCAACTAAGGGGTCTGGGGTGATGCAGGTAGAAGAGACAAATGAACATAACAGGGCTAAAATGGAAACACCCCAGGCATAAGCATGTAAATAATGCAGTGTCTACAGGATAACATTATGGGGAAATTTCTTATGTCCTTTCTTGGAGACGTGGAGGGATAGCTCTCACAACTGGAGTGCTGCAGTGGCTGGGTACAGACTCCTTAGCAAGGGCAGTCAAGTAAAAGCGAGTTGCCCCTCACTAGAGTCCTGGGCACTGACGGGATAATTAAGTATTCGAGCCCAAAGTGTGAGGATTATCTGGCAATGGCGTTTTCCCTGGCCGGAGACAGTCTGTCTTCTCCCACTGGTTTGAATGATAGACCTTAGGTCCCCATAATGACACGTAAAGCCATGGCTCTCATTGCTGCCCCATAAAAAGAATAGGTCAATCTATAGAGTCTGGAAGGTCACCAAGTATGGCAATGGTTGTGTTGTTCCTGCATGCCCTACGAGCAATCAACTACAGTGACTGCAGACCAAAAAGCTGCTTCAAGGCAATGAACTTCAGAGTCTTATTGATGCAAGGAAGAGCAATCAAGCCATCAAGCCATCAGTTTTGCCTTCACAACCTTTACTTCTCTATCTATCTGTGTATCTATCTATATCTATCTATATGCTATAGGCTTCACTTGGATATTTTTTCTTATCTTTCTTTCTTACAAAGAGAGGAAGGGAAGCTTGGAATGGCAAGGAGCAAGACTTGTGATTGCTGATACTGGCTTGTATTTTGTCCTCATATCATACCCTCTCATGCACTTGGCAGTGTAATTACCACACAGCAATGTGGATCCCTAGGTAAGGAATAGCCTGGGGGTCATCTCAGGCCATTTAATGTCTCTGTTAGAAAACGTAATTTTATGGTATTTCAGCGGCCACTTCTTTTTCCTCTGCTCACCTCTGCTGTGCTGTGCTCTACTCCTCCTTTTTTTCTTCATCTTCTTCTTTACTTTTTCTTTGTTTCTTCTCTGTTTGAGTCCAATTCTGTTGTTTATATTGCATACACCAGAAACAAATGAACAGAGAACAAAAATCACCAAAAAACAAGCATCTACTCCCACATGCTTGGGATTTTTGGACTCAATATTACACTGATTCTGCTGCCATCTTTTCAAATACCAGTAGTGTTACATGGCAGAATCCAAAGAACCATGGAACAAGATTGTCAAAATGGGACCAGAAACCTATTCATAGATTCAGAGAAATTCAGGACAGAAAAAGCTTTTGCAGTAAGTAGCTTGGAATTCTGGTATCACACAGACTTCCTCTGAGCATCAGACTAAAAAGAGAAAAGAAGTGAGGAAGGATGAACTTTTTTTTTTTTTCTATTCTATATTCTGCAAGTTTTCCCAGGATAGTTCTGATATGTTAGAGCCTTTCTCTTCTTATCTGGAAAATTGTTTTATTAATCCACCTCTCAGGTGTTATTTTGCCAATTAACCCCATGAATTCCTTTATACAATGACTACCATTAATGCTTTTTTTTATGTCTCTTATGTTTCATTGTCCCCCAGAGCGGAGAGCATCACTATGCTGATTCCAGACATCAGCTACATGACTTATTCTTATTTACAAATACTTTTTACATAAATTTTTAATGCAGACAAATGCAGACACATAAGTAAATTCTGGTCAGAATAATGAAAAAGAAAACCTCCAGGGCAGCAAACAACAATTCTAGCATAATAATATACAGAAGGCAAAATAAGTGGAGGAGCAAAACACAATACCTAAGGATGGGAGAAGTCTGCTAAATCTGATTACCTAAAATGAAATAAGAGTAGTGAAGAAGTGAACATAAGAGCACAGAGATAGTGAAAGTTTGGGCTTCTAAAATAGGAATGATGTGCATCAACTCTTAGAACAAAGTTTATGTAGCCCTTATAGTGGGGAATAAGATTCTGTAATATCTTTGCATTTAAAGTGTTAGCTCAGCTGCACCTCCTTTAGAGAGAATTAGCAGAAAATTTATCAGAAAAGCAGAAAACCTGCAAGAATTCACCTAAGGAGGAGGATATGCTTGTACACATATTTAATTGAATAGATTATCTACATATGAAAAAGTATTTCTGTTACTTAATGTTGACAGAAACGAAAGACTTCTTCATGCGGTACTAATATACAGCAAATAGAGTAGTTGGGACCTCCTAACACAGTCCAGTTCACAGGTTATTTTCACGTTCTCCTGCTGCAAAGATAAACAACTCAAGCACTCTTCAAGAGGCAGTTTATATGTGACCATTGCTGTTAGATCTTTGGAGTAAACGGTTTTCCTTAATTCAAAATTTCCCCAAACTACATAGTGATAGAAACAATACATTATCAGGTATTCAAAAGTGAGGCCTTCATTATTTCAACTAGACACCTCAGATTGGGAGAACTGATACATTTATTCATGCCAGAACTTTCGCAATAAAATGTATCAATGAAAAAGAAAACCTTTTCATTCAGAAATTTCTGTTCAGTTCTAGTTCTGACTGTATCTCAGAGAAGAAGGTATGCATCATCTTGAAGCCAAAACTGATCCAGTTCCCTCAGGAATGTGGGTGAAAGTTAATCTGCAAATCTCCTTATGTCTCTTGCGTAGTAGCACAATGTGTAAGGAAGGAGAAAAATACTGTCACCTTCTGCTGTCTCTTCACTCCCTCATCAGCTTAAGGACAGGCTGTGAGAATAATCAAACCGATGGATTTTATGTTGTCCAAACATCTTGTCTGAGGCCTCATCTGCAATATCTTGCATATAAAAGACTGAATTTGTTATAATGTAGTTTAGTATGGATATTGCATTAAACCATTTGCTAAATTATTTGATCACTTTTGACTTTACCTGGCATCACAGGAATTTTAAAGAGGTCTTTATAAGACAAGAAAAAAATAAGACAATCTGTGAAGTCTGCCATAAGTACTATTTGGGCAATTTTTTATAATAAATCAATGGAATGCTTTATATGACAATCTCACATTGTCAGATTTAATAATACTGTTATTCAAAATTATGTGCTCTGTACTTTGGGGGATTCGCTAATCTGTGTTTCCTGAAAGTACTTTACTTGCAATTTAATTACTTTTTTCTAAGACCATTTCTCTGACTAGGGAGTTAATTTTGTTCCGATATGGCTTCTAGGGTTTAACTCAATTTAAGTCTTCATAGAGCCTTGATTTCCCTCAGCAGAATAAACTGAAAATATTTACCTCAGAAAATATTTAATTTGGTTGCCAACATGAATTTGCTGGTGTTTTTACAAGATGCAACCTTTGCCCTTCCTTTTCCCTTCCAGTAAGATAAAATATATAAAAAGCTCCTGTGGTCATGCAAGCATCACTTTTGGACGTGAGTTTCCCTTGTTCTTTGGAACTATCTAAATAAACCTTATTATCTACTACAAATGAAATCACTGTTTATACAATATATAAAATGTCCTTTCATTAAAATCTACATGTCCTGTTTATTCTGATGCACTAAACTAGTGATAGCTACATCTTTTCATTGTTTGCTGTGAATCTAACAAAAATAAAATGAGTTTAATGAAAATAAAAGAGTTACTAAAATCCTAGGATAAATTACATATGCATTCCTTTTGTTATGCAGGCAGAGTGTTTAGAGCTCCAACAATATTTATTTGTTAAGAAAAGGGGTAAAAATTGCTTTTTCATTAATGAAATATGCCTTTTTTATCAAAGTCTTCTGCAAATTCTTCCAATGACAAATATTTTTTTCAGATATTCTCCAATAAAAAACTAATTGAGAATTTGTTTTAAGAAAGCAACAAAAACATGTAAGATTTTATGATAAATCTAAATACTTTCTTGCCAGTGTGCGATGGTTACTTGTTCCCTGAATGGCCATGTTCTAAAGCCTTTTTTTTTTTTTTTCAGTCAGCTCCTCAAATCATGGGAAGAAAAGCAGCACAAAGTCTGTGTCTATCTCAGGAACTGGGGCAGACCAGCAGCAGCAGATGTATAAGCAAAATAGTTGACACTGAAGACTGACATGCACACCATAGAGATTAGGGGTAGGGAAGGATGAAATACTAATTAACTCTAATTTGATCCTACTGGCTGAATGTCTGTTTTTGGATTCAGTATACCAGATGTGCTCCTGAAGCCCATCTTAGTTTAGTTTCCTCCAGAAGGAATATGGTTTATGAGATTCAAGGCCAGTCCATGTTGAAACCAAATACGGAAAGTGGGTATGAATCTAGAGATTCACATCAAAGTAGATTCATGATCCAAACCTGAATGTTCATGCAGATTTCCTCAAAGTGCTAATAACAGTACCCGGAGGGGTTGCATTCAGACTGACACGGCCAGCAGAAGCCACAAAGCTTTCCTGCATTACATTGCTGATGGACATTCTATGATCTCTTCTCACTGGAAGGATTTCTTTTAAAGGAACAAGTTTACATTCAGCTTCTGACTGACTCCTAAGGCCAAGCACATAGATGCCCATAAGTGAAATGTTCCATATATCGTTTCCCTCCAAAATGAAGCAGAAGTAGCAGTTCTTTTTAATATGGAAATATCCAATCTGCTTAGAAAGTAGAAAGTCTTTGGCAACTCAGACCATCTGTTATCGTTCTCCTGGCCTAATGTATTCAAAGGCAGCGTCTTGAAAATGAAGATCCACTCTCGATACAGCGTACAACAGGGCCATTACATACGGTCACAATTTGAATTTCACATAGAGATGCATTTTTTATGTAATTATCTTCTCTACTTATCCTAGCACTGTAGACATCTTCCTCTGACAATTTTGATGACACTGTATTTCATCTAACATTTGAGTAAAACTTATGCCAATACCTACCTTCTCTCATCCTTATAACATTTTGAGCCTCGTATTCCATTAAGCTTTCCATTAAATCTGACCTCTCTGCTTTATTTAGATTGCCCTCTCCCTTACATAGCTCTAATAGCTATATTACACTTTTATACTACCAAGGAAAAGGAATTTATTGCCTTTAAAGCAAAAACATTTTTATTAGGTTTTCTTATAACTGAACTCATCTCATTAGTATTAAAATGATCAATATATATATAAATCTTTTTCAACTTCATACAAACCTTGTCATTCATTGCTAGGTGAAATCCACAAAATCCTGTTTTAGGGAATCAAGATCAAATAAGTTGAGCTTTTCTTCTCAAAATCTCTTTTAAATAATTTTAATGGAGAGGTTAATGGAGGGAAGGAAGGTCCAGCAAAACTGCGTGCCTGTATTTTACTAATGATTCTGGCCATTGGTTGTGGCTCTCACTTACTGTGTTCTATTTGAAAGAAGAATGAATTGTGACATAAGGCAAACGAGAATTATGCTTTTGAATTGTTGCTTATATTCTGTGCATTTTCATGCCTCTGCTCTGAGTGTAAGGCATATAGCCAGATGAATATCATAATATGCTCTGTTTCTCAAAGCCCTTGACGGAACACATGGGCATACTATTGCAGTGAAACACTGGACTCTGGTCATATCTTTTCATGTACAATATCAGCCCTGAAAAAATCTGTATGCAGATGGTTGGAAATAAGGATACTATAAACTCTTTATTCCGTGTTCATATTGTCCGGATGTTTAATAGACACAATCTGCTAAAAGATGTTATGTCTTTGTATCACTAGCCAGACTATTTAACCTAGCTCATTAATTTGACAAAATGAGAGTAGAAGCTGTGCAGTGACAGTAAGGTAAAGCAAAAGAAGGAAACTCATCACAGACCTAAATACTTTTTTTTCTTTTTCTTCCCTGCATACATCTGAAGTGAATAATGAACCTTCTATGTTAACTTCACAGGAGCTCCCTGATTGCTAATTAATACTGAATAGTTTAGAGAGAAGAGCTGGTATTGCTCTATGCAGTCAAAAAGATTCTTCTCTACACCCCAAATTTTTCCTAAGATAAAAAAAAAAAAAGATATATATCAAAGTTCAAAATGGATTATATTATACAATTAACAGAAAGGAAATTTACAATAAAAAAAAGTATGTCACTTTTTTTCTCTTCACCTTCCCATGACCAATGATAAAGGAAAAGAGGCCAGAGAGGCCAGCTTCTAAAAATACCGCCAGATGACACCGAGTACTGCTTTTCACTGTATATACTCTTGCACTGTTGTCAACTACCAAGTACAGGCTATGGAAAATGATTCATAAGCAAAGTTGTATCTGAAGAAATAATTACATTAACATAAAATCTGTTTCCTCTAAATAATTACATCCTACAGATGTCCAACAAATCATTAAACAACAAGCCATCCTGCTTTCACTCCTTGCAATTAAGGCATCTCACCTAATTCTTATCAAAGTTTACCTGAGCTATTAGTTTAATTACAGCTATCTAACTGATGAAGACTCTGTGATACTCTATGGTGCGTGCATGCACTCACATACCCTCACACACCTGATCACATACACAGAAAGGAAAACGAAGGCTTAGAAGCTGTTTGAGTTGCACAGAGACTCACAGTAAATCTAGGGAATTTGATTTAAAAAAAAAAAAAAAAAAAAAAAGAAGAAGAAGAAGAAGAAGAAGTTTTAAAGCTTTTACAGTCTTTGACTGCATTGTCAATGTTCCTACCAAAGCCCAGGCAAACTACCCTACTGTGTGTCCTGGATAGGAGTCAAACTGTGCTGCAGTACAAATAATACTGCAGTGACACCATTAATGTGGAAACTATGCCACCCATTTACTCATGTAACTACCGCTTGACACTTGACATCGGTTTAGAGGGTATCATCATCATCACTTTAAAATTGTAAATGGAGCCACAGAGGGATTAATTTACTTGTCCATTCTCTGACAGGGTATCTTTGGAAGAGATGGGTCCTCGATTGTAAGACCACCTTCTCTCTACAGTGCTCAGTAGAAGAGCAAAATATTCTCAACATTCACTCTCCTGTGCAATAGACACTGTAATACTTCCTAGATTTTTTTTTCTTAATTTAGAGGTAGCAGTCAAATATGCGACTCTTCCTCGTGATTTTTGTCAAGAAGGAAAAAACCTGTATGATTAAATTGCAAATCTTGAAAATATTACATTAATAGAAAAGCTAATTGCACCATATGTGCAATCCCTACCTTATCCTCAAACCTCTCCTGTCTGTTACAGTAATAAAAATTCAATTACAAAAAGTGGACAGAATTAAGGTAAATGCAAAAGGTTTTTAAGGAGCTATAACCACTGTGTTTTCTGTGTCATCTCCATGTCATGGACTGATTTTCAGAAATGTTAGAGATGTTCAAATTAAATTTTGGCCAAGAAGAAGCATAAAGTGTTTGTTTTTTGAAGACATTATTTTAAATGACAGTTAGGCAATATTTGCAATATGTTATTAATAATATATTATTGCATTTATTAATAATTTACAGACACTTGACAGTCTTCCCTCAAACAAGTCAGCCTAAGTGCTATGCAAAAAATGTAACTTAGAATTTATACATTTGCTCTTTTTGCAAGGAGAAACAGGGATGTTCAGCACATTTTTACTGATATTACTGGAAGCCACTATTCAGGATTCATCTTCGTACATGAAGAATGGAATAAAGACATTTGAAATGAAAAAAACACCAATGATCAAGAAACAATCGTTTTTGTTTTCTGTGTTTTCACTGTCTGCCTATATTAATGTGGCTACATGAGTTACTTGAAAATCTTATCTGTTTTACAAATTTATATTTTTTTTATTGCTTTTGCATACATTTTCTTTTTTAAAAAAGGAACAAAACTTGCAAACCAGATTTAAAAATATTTTATATCTTAAAGAAAAAATGTAAGCGAAATCATTGATTTTTCAGGAACTAGGACAGTGCAGATTGCCCATAGTCTGAAGACTACCCTGAGCATGGAGCACATACCTACCTACCTACCAGCTGCCCTAATCTTCCCTCCTTACAGGCACAAGGGACAGCAAAGATCAAAGTATGCTGGCCTCCTCACCTTATATGGTTCTACTAATGCCAAATAAAGCTGATTTAAAAGGCAGTAAAATGATCATTTATTTATTTTTTATCTGCTAGAGGATTGATATTGCAGTTTGTTTTTTTGTGCACAAATATATCCAGAAAATAACTGCTTTTTACTCAGGCCAAAATTAAACACCTTCCATTTATCTTTTAAGAAATTAATGAACAAAAAAAAATATTTATTTTTGGTAATTGTCTTCAAAGAATCAGTGAAATACAGCTCCAAATAAAGTGCTGAATTACAGTGAGGGCCTTAGTTAAATGTTTGATTTCCTCGTCTTTATTTCAGCTGCCACTGTAGTTCATCTTATTTTTCCTTAAGAGAAAACACTCAATAGTATCAAAACTGTCTTTGAAATTGCTTTCAGCAATTTTTTTTTTTATTATTTGTGAGCAACCGTTTCTGTTTTGAATTCAATGAACACTGTTTGAATTTCCCTTGATAGCTTACCATTCTGAAAAACATACTCATAAACAGTATTATGATCACCACCACGGTGGCACTTCTTTAATTTCTTTTTCCATGCAAGTACTAAGATAGCATTGTTAAGAAAGATAGTACTGTTAGAGAGCAGTATTGGCACACATTAAGAAAAAAGTACCCAAGAGTGAGCAGCTGAGTTATAGGTAAAGTTAAATCATGAATTTAGAACTTTGCAAAGATTTATTAATTAAAAAAAAAAAAAATAGGAAAAAACACCTGTAGTATTCATCCCCTCTCTCACTCAGTGGGAGATAAGCCATTAATTCAGATGTTTCTGACATCTAAACTACAGATGATGAAATCTAAATGTGCATTGACATTATGAACTCTGTGGTTTCAATGTTAACTGCTAGTACAGCAAATCATGACGGTATTTCCTTAAACATGAGATTTCCAGCATGTTACAGTGGTACACTTCTTCAAATAACTAAACTCAAAAGTTCAGTATTGGAGTGCAGTTAACTGATTAAAATCTTTATCCTGTAATTCTAAAATTAGTCTACAATTCTGTGTCTGATTAAACTAGATTAATCTACTCCATCAATATTTACAATGTGTACAACCTAAGTTGCACTTTGAGATGACTGTCGACTAGATTTGTTTCTAGTTAAACACTATAAATAATTTCTTCCATAACTATTTAATGGGAGCAAGGGCATTTGAGGTGCTGGAACATGTCCAAAGGAGGGCACTGAAGCTGGTGAAGGGGCTGGAGCACAGACCTTACGAGGAGCGGCTGAGGGAGCTGGAGTTGTTCAGTCTGGAGAAGAGGAGGCTCAGGGGAGACCTTATCAGCCCTCTACAACTACCTGAAAGGAGGCTGTAGTGAGGCAGGGCTCCATCTCTTCTCCAGAATAACTACCGACAGGATGAGAGGAAATGGCCTCAAGGTTCCAGGGAAGGTTCCAGTTAGGTGTTGGAAAATATTCTACACGGAAAGAGTGGTGAAGGATTGGGTGGAACAGGCTGTCCAGGGAAGTGGTGGAGTCACCATCTCTGGCAGGGTTCAAAAAATGTGTAGACGAAGTGCTTAGAGATGTGGTTTAGCAGGTATGGTGTCGAAGGCCTTATGGTTGGACTCCATGATCTTGAAGGTCTTTTCCAACCATTAGGATTCTATGATTCTATCTCTCAGAAGGAGTGAGCATTGATAGAGGCTGTTGAAAAGAACCTTTGAAACATATACCTAAGTCTCCAACAAAAATTTTCTGAAGTCAAAAGATTCTTTATCAGGATTAGATGTGCAATGTGTGTATTAGATCAGATTGTATCTTCTTGAATATTTTTGTGCCTGCACCAAAGGCAGAGAGAAATTCAAATGGGAGACGTATGTAGGAAGATATTTATGTCTAATAAAACTCATCAAACTTCCTAAATTCTTTTTTCCTAGTAGATGTTTTTGAGACCATAAATCTCAGAGGAGTTTATAACAATGCCTCAAAAGCTTGGAAATAAAATGTGAACTTCATATTTTCAGAAATCGTCTTTTCCTGGTAGGATCTTTCCTGGTTCTTATATACTCCCTAGGTGTTTCTCTTCAAAAAAAATTACTTTTCCATTTATTTTCTTGACAACTTGTCAATCACAAAACTCAAATGAGTACTAAATTTCAGAGGAATAACTCTTCTGAGTAGCATAGCTTTAAATAAGCAGAAATATTTTCATACAGCATATATTAATTTTTCATGTCTCTTCTAAGGCCTCTGTTGTCTTGCATATTTTTGAGTTGAAAGTTCTTTCTTTATAATTCGAAGGTCAACTACTATTCTATTCATCCATCACAAGAACATCTCATAGCATTCTTCCTTGGACTGTTTGCTTTTATCTAGTTTTATTAAATGTCCTCTTTTCCATCACCTTCAAATCTTGCCCTGTCTCCTTCCAATCTCTCCTCCTCACCAATACCTGCCTTATTGTACCTGCAGATGATTCAAATTATAAACCAATTACAAGAAAGTGTTACATAAAGAGATCAAGTTGCAAATTTCCCAAAAATATGTAAAATTAAATAAAAAGGACAGAAACCCTTTTCTATATAAAATATAAATATTCAGAAAATGGATGCTGGTTATAATATATTTGTATAACCTAATCTATATAAATATTAGTTATAATAGTCTAGATGAAGATATACTGAATGTTCAATTATATACTCCAATGGAAAAAAAATGCTTCTCTACTTATTAAATAACTATACATAAGTATACATGTAACACTTCTTAACTACTGAAGGGCTCAATGAATAGTGAAAAAAATAGTTATTGAAGCAAATAATTAATATCATAATCTACCTCCTTAATTGCAAACAGTGTATTTACCAAAGTAGATAACATTTTCTGTCAGTGATGAAAAAAGTTGGGACACTTGAGGGATTCTGCTGCTTCTATTTGTCCTCACCTCTCTCTCATACGCCAGTCACAGGACTGTAACTCCTTGTATTAGTTTCTTTATCTAACATAATATTTGCTCAATTTATAAAAAATGCTGATCAAATACTGAAATAAAAATGCAAATAATCATTTCTTTAGCCAAGTCAGATTAAAGTAAAGATGTTAAAATCAAAAAATTCATTGCTGTGCTTAACGCATGCATTAGCCTTCCTTTTCACCTATAGAGAGTACTCACATAAAAGGTTTTAGATACCAAATCCCAAAGATTTTTCTATGTTTATTCTAGCTTTATGATTAAATCAGATTTTCGTCTTGTAAGTAGCTGTACAAAGACAACTCTGGACTTAAAGAAGCAGTCCATATATAGATCAAGAGAGATTTAGAAAAGAAACAGCTTTGTTGCTGCATAAATAAATAAACTCTGTCAGGAGGTCATTACAAGTTCTTATCAAATTTCTATGTCTTTGAGAATCAACAGAGCAGCATCTGCAAACTGTGATGCTGAAGAAAATAAGAAACAAGAACGTAAGATACATTTCATCCAATAAAAATATCTAAGAGATACATTCTGACCACTTTTTCCAAATGAAAGGTTGGACAAACATGGTATCAACAGGTAAAGTCAAGAAATGAAGGAAAACACATCTCCCTCTTTAGAAGGACACTACTTCTTTAGTAGTATCTCACCTATACTATTCAAATAAGAGTAGCAACATAAAATTATAAACGAGATTGTTCAACTCAAAACTCCTAATAATCTCCCAATGCCAGAGGTTATAATTAACCCTAGATATAAATTTGTCCATAATTTTCTCCTTGTTTACATCTTGTTGGTGAAAACTGCTCTTGCTTAGTTGTGAGCTGGTATAGCATGTAAACCAGTCTGATGGGGTCCAGATTTTGATTCTGACTGGCAATTTGTATTTGAGTATGGATTAGGGGATGAAGAAAGAAGTGTAAACAATGGATGTCATACAGCTTGGCAAATAGTGTTTTTTTTTTTTATATATATAATCTTTTTTTAACTGTGTATGTTCCCTATTTTGATTACTTTCTGGAACTATTTTAATAAAGAAAGTTTTCTGACAAGAATATTGTAAAATATTTCCATAAGACAAATTTTAAAGTCAAAATAACAGGTATCTTTTTATCTGCAGTAAAAGAATCCCTAGACTTATGTTTATCTAGTAATAAAAAAGATGCCTTTCTAATCTAAGCCACTCACATTTCACAACATGATTTTTAGACTTATCAAGTTTGCAAGCAACCCAAATTCAACTGTAATTTCAAGTAATACAGAATAGAACTGTAATAGGTACTCCCACATATACACCTTTTGTAGTTTTTTTTCTTGCTCTATAAAAGGCACTAAGTAGTAGGAAACATAGTGTCTTTCATTTAAAGGTTCCTTTTACAATTAAGGAAATTAGCCATCTTGTAGAAGACAAGTGTGGATCTTAAAGGAAATGTTTTGTTATCCAATTTACATTAGCTTATCCTTAAACAACATTATCCTTTTATAAAAGCAAGCATGTCTCACTTTCTGTACCTGTCCATGATGCACAACAAGATCTCCTTTTCTATTTCTTACAGATTTGCCTCACTTGAACATTTATAATCAGAGTGCAGGAGGCAGATTTGAAAGTACACATAATGAAATTCAAATCATAGGTCGGAAGAAGAGACTACAGCTAAGATTTGGTAGGTATGAAGTTATGATCAGAAGTTGCAGCAAAGAGCCTGAGGTTGTCCGGAGAAGAAGATTGGGTGCCTAGAGGCAGGCTCAGGAGAAGACGCGAGAGAAGTAGTGAGCATGAGGAAAGTCAGCTAGCTACAGAAGACGCTGAGGTTAGAGAAAAGTTGCATTGGAATGCTGAAAATTAAGAACAGACAGATTATCTGACAAATACATATTTAATGTTGCTACGTTACTTTAAATATAAAGCATAACTAAAAGCTTCAGAGGAATGTTAAGGCTGCTTTTATATAAGAAGTGAGGGATGGGAAATGGTGAAAACCAGGAATTGCTGAGGAAAAGGACAGTGTGCAGTAATGGGGAGACACTGGAAGCAGAGAATGGGAAGAAGGAATACTGGAACAAACAATAGAAACAAATGTAGAAAATAACTAGCTCTTTGAAAGCTATCCCTTCACAGCTGAAATCCATCAGAAGTGTATCACACCTGCTCTTCCTAAAATCTACAACTGTTCTTCCACTAACTCAAGTAACACACTTCTGCATTTGAAATCTGAATATGAATATAGTGCTGTTGCTATGGATTTAATTTGCAGCTGGATTTATTTTCTGTCTGAAAATTACATTAAAATATACAAAATATTTGGGGAGCATGTTTCAAGGTCAAGCACCTGCACATAAAAAAATGTCATTAGCAAAACTGTTTCACAAGGCAAATAGGGAATACATCTGAGTAGTGACTCATATTGAAGTTAATATTACAGCACTATTCTTTTAACTGTAACATGTTTTCCCTGAACACTTCATTGCTACGGCAAAGGAAGTCAAACAGCCCATAGGATTTATATTTGACTTTAAAAAGAGGGAAATATATAAAGATACAAAACGTTGTTAAAAGGTGCTAAAAGGAGCACCTACAGAAATAAATCTTTTCAGATAGAAGAAAGATCATTTAAAGACCTCAGAGAAATCTGTCAACAGTCCTTTTCAAAGGGTAAAAGGATGTCATCACTATAATACAACAGGGTCAGGTTGATTTTAATAAGCAGAAGAGCAGACTGATCTTAAAAGCTGAACTCATGTCCATATGAGGAATATAGAAAAGTTAAAACTACAGTCACTTAAACATAAAAATATACTAACACAAATAGAAAAATAGAGACCCAACTTCCATAACTCAGAAAAAAATAATAAGAAAATCTTTCTACATTACGTGAGGAGTAAAAAGTGAAGTATTCATGTCAGAACGCTGGGGACCGTAGAGAAGGTCCCTGTTAAATTAAAATCTCCCTACTAAAGGTTATACAGCAGAAATCAACAAAATGGACTGTAATAAATCCTGAGGATGAGAAGATACTCCGTTAAGTCTATCAAAGGACAAAAACAACTGAACTATCAACTTGATGTGACAAGTTAAAACTGTTGGATTGCTGTTCCACTGGAAGGAAGACAATCTATGTAGCAAAGATACAAGGCAGCTTTACGGGACTCTGAACCAGTAAGTTAAATTCCTGTATGAAGCACACAGAACCACAGGTTGGTTGAGGTTGAAAGGGAACTCAGGAGATTATCTAGTGTAAATCCCTACTCAAGCACGGTCAGCTACAACAGATTGACCAGGACCCTATACAGGTGGCTTTTGAGTATCTCCAACGATTGAAATGCCACAACATCTCTGGGAAACCAGCTCCCATGTTCTATCACCTTCACAGTAAAGACGGTTTTCCTCGTGTTCAGAGAGAACTTCCTATGTTTGGGTTTGTGCCTGTTGCCTCCCATCTGAGGCTGGACATTGCCATCCCAACCTACTGCTGAGCAGCACTGAGAAGAGTCTTACCCCATCCTCTTTACACCCTCCCTTCAGGTATTTATATACAGTGATAAGCTTCAGTCTTCTCTTCTCAAGGTTGAATAGGCCCAGTTCTCTTAGCGTCTCCTCTATTACTCCAGTCCCTTAATCATCTTTGTTGCTCTGTACTGGACATGCTCCTGTATGTTCATGTTCTTCTTGCATGGAGAGCCCATAACTGGACACAGTACACCAGGTAGGGCCTCCCCAGGGCTGAGTTGTAGGGTTTATGAGAAGATGCTCTCTCTCTTGCGCATGTTCACTTGGATCTTACACAGTTTTCTGACTTTCCTCCATAACTCTTTTGCCCGACAAAACAGCTCATGAACACCAGCACACCTGCAGAAAGGTTGTATGTCAGCCCCAACTTCACAGAGAGGCTCTGTGCTCTGCACCTTGCAGCTCTGTACTTTGCAGAGCTGCAGTCTCCATCAAAAAGTCTGTCTCAGTGCAAGTCTCCAATGTAGCTGGGACTCCAACAGCTCCTACTGCCCTGTGACAGGCTACACCTATAGCTGAGAATGCGTATGCTGCTCTGGAGAGAGGGGAAGACCCTTCTTGGTTTCCTGCTGTGCAAACTGCCATGCTTTGCATGTTAGTGGGAACAGTCTAGAGCAAGACAGGATTACTGTGATAATAAAGCTTTCTGGCAGTACTGAATTCTGTGTAGGAAAGACGTGCCCCAAACATGAAGAATTTGTAAAAGATTCTTACAATACTGAAAAATCGGTAATAAAATGGCACACGAAGCTAGCATAGAAAAAAGTAGTGACACACAAAATAAGAATCCTAACTTTCCATGACAAATCATGAGCTTTGAGCTGACTATGGTCATTCAGAAATGAAACCTTGAGCAGAAGGGCAGATGTATGTTAGACATTATCCTGAAAGGGATAGAGGACAAAAAAGAAAACAATATCATGCTATAATTGTCTATGAACTTCTTGAAAAATGCTTGTCGTTTTAGGGCTTCTCTCTCAAAAAGGGTAGAGCAAAAATTGGAGAATGAGAAAGCAATGACAATGATCAGAGGTATGGAATAAACTCTTTGTGGACTGATTGGACAGACTTATTTCTCTTCTCCGAAGTAATGACAGGGGGTATTAATTGAATCTAGCAAGTCACAAACTCAAAGCATACTGAAGGGTGTGATTCCTGAAGGGGGAAATTAAGTCATGAAACTCTGCAAATTATTATGAATACTGAAGAATAGAAAAAGCAATTAGAAAAATTCATGGAATAAAAGTCATCAAGCATTATTTATCCAAAGATGGTTATTCTGTCTCAGTAAGTTCCTAAACTGAAAATCAGTATGTCTGGAAGAAGAATGTTTTATATTTTCCTTGTCCTAATGCTCTTTCCCAAAAACCTACTACTGTCCACTCTTGGAAATAGGATTCAGGGCTTGATGGGCATCTGGTCTGAAGTGGTATAACTATTCTTATGCGCTTATCACAGAATCACAGAATGGTTGAGGTTGGAAGGGACCTCTTGAGATCATCTAGTCCAACCCCCTGGCTCAAGCAGGGACACCTAGCTTATATTCCAATAAAGGTGGAATATGCATCTTCCCAGTAATTCTCTTGTACTTATGTATTACATACAGCATTACCTACATTATTAAATGAAGCATTACAGTCTTTAACTGCTCCTATTTAACTGCTCCAGTGAGCCTCACCTCCATCCTCAGAAAAGTGATGGAACAGCTCCTCCTGACAGTTGTCTCCAGGCATGTGGAGGACAAGAAGGTGCTCAGGAGTAGTCAGCATGGATTCACCAAGGGGAA
>VZSV01000110.1:801659-846619 GCA_013398735.1 Nothocercus julius | reverse complement strand
CAGTCCTGAGCCACCTGCTCTAGGTGACCCTGCGTGTGCAGGGGGGTTGGACTAGATGATCTCGAGAGGTCCCTTCCAACCTTAAGCATTCCATGATTCTATGATTCTATTCTTTCTATTCAAGCTATATGGATGTTCTCAATTAAGTAAGATTTATGGAGGATTTTGTTTCATGTTCAATATCTGGCTCTAGCCTTTTTTTTTGCCACATAAACCACTTAGCATCAAGAAAAACCTGTTTGTAGGGGCAGATTTTGTTCTCCAGGACAATATGCACCTGCCTTAATCAAACTAGTGGTGTTTTTCCTTGAGACATCCTTTGCTTTATACGATTTCAGCCACTATAGGTAAATATCCTATAGATAACAGCTTTGTTTGCCTCTCTAAGTCCTAATTCATTCCCAGCTCTATGCTATGAAGTCAGACAAAACTTTACTAAAAAAAGGTGTATGATCATAAAGTTTATCTCATAATTTGCCCTCTTTTATACATATTGTGTATAAGTAAACAGGAAGTTAGATAATTAATTTTGAATGTTTAATTTTGTCCATTTAGTGTTCCTTTTCTAACAGTAATATTTTTTATGTATAATTATAAAATACATAAATACATCTCTGAAGAAAAGGAAAAACTGAAGGGAAAAGCAAAAATGAGAGGAAAATGTTCTTATTTGCAATTATTTTCTGCATACTGAAATATTAACTTACGTCACAAATCCCTAATATTTGCAAAGGGACCTTCTCTTAGCCAACAACAAAAAAGATGTGAAATGACATCACCATGGCACCCAACCTCAGATATTTTGAGCTTTGCTACAGTGCTGGGCAGACTATACAGCTGTAAAAACTAGCATTTTTCACTGCCAATTGGTCACATAGTAGGAGCATGAAATGCAGAAGTACTTGCATTCCTCAGTTTAGATGCCTTTGTACAGTAAATTGATGTAGGGTTGGAAATGGGTAGAAAGCAAATGTAGTAGGACTGATTCCTTTTAAACACTGAGTGAAACTTGTGACCTGTTAAGCGAAAGATAAAATGCTAATTGGCTGCAATGCGACTAGTAGGAATAAAAGGAATAAAAATTACAGGATTTTCTCTTTACTGAGAAAAGGAATAGACAATTCAATACACATTTTTAAATTAATGGAGAACTCATGTATCAACCTTAGCCGACTGTGTTAGTCCATTTAGTCCACAGACCCATCACAGAAGCATTAATAAAAAAGTGGGGTGACATACTAGCACACCAGGCCTACAGTTTTTACCTTGATAGTATTACCTTAATCAGGTGTATTGTATGCTGTCATTTCCTTATGGTAAGCACTACAAAGTTTCAGAGGGTTCTGTCCCTTAGTAACTCATATATGACCTTGCTTTAGAGCCATTATCATCACCAGCCTTTTGTAGGATCATTTTGCTCCACTCTAAAAAGCAAAAAAAAAAGTCAGTATTTATTTGGTGACATTATATAGCTCAGTTAGGCATATTTACATCACTATCAGTTACAGAATCTGGTTTCAAAAATGTTCTAAAACTGCTGACTTTTTTGGAAACTGGAAAAGAAAAAAAAAGAAAAGAGCCTATAACCATTGAGAATAATAAAAGATGTTCTGTATATAAGTAGGATTCTTATTACAGAGAACATCACATGCTGCAACCCTAGACAATCAGGAATGTAATGAAATAGCTCCACACCAGGCAAGACTTCTTGCTTTACCTGCAGTATGCTGAATTTGTGTGTAACAAAATGTTCATTGAAATCATTTTTCTCAGAATAAATTACAACTAAAATACGAGTACTTTGACAGGGCTGGCAGAGGTAAATACATTAAATTTGATTAAAAATTTCACAATGACCTATTTTTGCAATTATGACCCTCACTTCTGAGAGATTAAAGAAAGTCTGTACCTTATTACTAGCACTCAGGCTGATCTTTCTGTAGTATTTTTAGTTTTTAGAAGCAAGTTATTCTGCATGATACTATGTTCTATCTGTTTCATTTGGAAAAAGAAGACACATGTATGTGGTGGATTCTAATAGATCTATAATAAAGTAATAGACTTTAAGGTGAAAAGCCTATTTTTTCAAATAAGTGTTGTAACATTACTGAATTAATTTACCCAGTGAGAGGATGTGAAAGACGTATGTATGAGATACTCAGAACTGCTAACAATTGGGATTAAGGAAAATATTACAGGATGAGTAAATCAGAACAACAGCCACACATTATGGGTCAATACAGCAATTAAGTTAATTTTAATATATGTTGAGTTCTATAGTTATCATCAGTTTAAAAGAAAGAAGGAGAGTAACAAAATCACAGTCAGGTTTTATGAATGAATTATACCACAGAAATAATCATTTTGTCTTGAATTCCTCCTTTAGTCTGTCTTTTAGAGAAGGAGACAAGTTAGTATAGGGATAAGTGGGTTAGGTTAGATGTAATGTGCAAATAGCTTCTTGAAGACAATTCAATCATAAACAGGCCAATATTCAGATTTGAAAATATCTAACATTAATTTTATAAATTTTTTTTAAATAATGACATTTAAACTGCTCTAATTTTCCTAAGTACTCCAAATGTTTTTCTTGTGCTCTTTGCCATTAAAGGATAGACAGTAAAATAATCCAGAGGGGCTTTAGCTAGTTTCTTTTATTGACCAGCACAAGATCTTTTCAATAACAACATTCACCATTAACTGGTGCATTTGTTACAGGAATCCGCTGTTCAATTAGTAAACAGGAATTCCATAGAAAAGGAAAAGAAAAACAAAGTAAAATAAAACAGAATGAATTAAAATAAAAGTAAAATAAAATAGAATGTTATAGTGTTATTTCACCCTGAATATACAGGGGGCCTCTCATCCTTCAAGGAGTGACCTTAGCCCAGCGTCCCAGGTTAAGGGGAGTGATGGGACGCGCACATCATGGTCCAGCCGGAGGGGTTGTTCAGGTGTCGTTCCTGATCGCTGCTCAGCTCATCACTGTTGGACTCTGTCCTTTATACCCTTTGGAAAGGAACATGTGACTGTGCGATAGGAGGTCCTTCCAGCACGTTTAGGTGAGTCTGACCCTTATCAGGAGCTTTGTAAGCATATCAGTTCTTCAGTGAGTTGTGTCATTCTTTGCAACTGCTAGCGAAGCAGGACTGTCCCGCCTCCACAGGACTTCCCCCTTCTCTTTTTTGTTGAGGAAAGCACTCAAAGTTTCACCATCACTTTTTTAATACGCTTTTCTGTCATCTCTGATAGGATTTTCTGCCATCTGTCTGGCGCATCGGCAGAGCTCGGCAGAACTCATGCACTTCAGCAGTTTCGTTGTTAACTTTTTACTCACCCATCACTCCTTCAGAAATTTGGTTCAGCAAACGACGCCCTCCCCTCTCACACCCTGTTCCCAAACAGTAATGTTTAGCACATATCAGAAACAGAGAACTTTCACTTTAAGAGCAATCCCTTCTCACTATAGAAACTTTTCTGAAGAATACTCTCGTCATCTTTCTGGCCAGTGCGACTTAAAGTATGTGGTAAACTATCAAGTAATGACTTCTGAGTACAGACTTTCTCAAACAATAGATTCATAAATAGTGTTTTGCACATTTATAATCTAATAATAATTATTTTTGTAAGTTCTGCATAAATTAGTTGAACAGAATACACATGATTAACTTGAGTGTGCACAGCATGTTAACCTCCTCGTTAGAGTATCAATGTAATTAATTATTTTAGAATATTGGTTTCCAGAACTGTATGTGAAACAAAGTACATAATGAGATTCTACTGCACGGAAAATTTTGTTTTATAATTATCAGCCACTCAAAAATGACAAAAGTTATGGATTTCTTTGATCTTGTTAGATATATTTCTAGGGAGCAGGGATGCTCCTACCTATGCTTCTACTATGATGAAAAAGATGGTATCTCTAAATAACTGTAATTTCCTCTTGGTATTTCCTACTAGATGAATTTTAAAGTGAATTTTACTTCATAACAGTAGTTGCTATTCTCTTCCACAGACTATTGTTGACAGCAACCACTTATTCACTCCACTTGCCTAATACAATAGTGTTGCTGTTAGAAGGAGAGGAAAATTTGGTAAGAGATGAATCCCCTTTTGTTCCAGATGATCCTCAGAGGTTAGAGGGACTAGGGGTGGCTGCACGCATCTCTCAATAGGGATACCAAATACTGTGGTAACAGTAGGCCCGACTCTGACAGCACCAGATTCACAAACAGTCTGTCGACTGTAGGTCTGACTGCCTTCAAAACAAGTAGTCGAGTTCAGAAATAGAATGATTTATTCAAATGCAACATTTACAAAGCAGGTTTCCTGTGTCCGTACTGGAAATCCTCTACTGCAGCATGGGATTGTTAGCTAGGTCTAAAGTACAAATGTGCAATAATCACTCTCCCTGGGAGATGGGAGAGGCCTCTCAATCGCGAGGAGTCTCCACAGGTGGCATCCCGACCTGAGGGGAGGAAAGAGGTTCAGCCTGCCAACCGATCCCAAGAGTTATGATGGAATCTTCTAACTTCTTCCCTCCTTAATTCACCTTTTGTATTTTTTTTACATTTAGGAGAAGCTTGAGTGACTACAGTCATGCTTACTTTTGTTAACGATTGGTTTAAAACTCTCTTGTTTTCATTTAAAGGTACAGTCAATGGAAAATCTGGAGAGCATGCTCCGTAAGGAGTGGTCATACCTTAGAGGTTGGTAACTTTTGGGATGGAGATGCGTGATGGTATTATAACGAGGTTATGATGAGGGAAAGTGCAAGCAAAGTCCCTATGAAGAGACTGATCTGCCACTGTTGCTGGCCCAGCACCAGACATCCTATCGTGCTATGGGGCTTGTGAGCTGCACGGTACCACCAGGTCGCCACCTCTGCAGGGAGCGCAGCGGAGTGTGGCCGCGGTGTCTCCATTTTGCTGCACTCCGTGTTTGCCCTTATTAGTGTGTCGTAGGAGGGCAGATTGTGTTGCTGAAGGAATCGTGGAGGAGTAGATTCCGTGCACACCAACCATCCTGGAAGTGGTAAATGTTTCTCACCCCAGGCAAGCCTCTGTAATGCCATGACTTCTGTTAGGCTCTAGTTTCTCTCTTATTTCCCCTTTCTAGAGCATTTTTCCCACAAATAGGTAACTCTGTCCCTCCTGCATTGTTGCTATAATGAGCTATTTAACTTCCCTCTCATTAAAAGAGTCAGTTTTAGTCCTCTCTCTCACATGTCACACTTTTGCTCTCACTAACCGAAGTTCCCAATCATTATTTTCAACCACATGCTCACTTTCATCTGAATAGTATTCTCAAAGGGTATTCAGTTTATAATCTAATTAATTATTAGGTGGCCTTTTTTTTGTGTGTGTGTAAGTTAGATGAATGTTAATGATTTCTTGGTTCATTAATCCTACCCATATTTGAGAAGGCTGACATATGAGGTAGTCATTCAGAAAAGCATAATCTGTGAATTGTTTCAGTCTTCTTTCATTTCTATTTTGACAATAAATAAAAAATCAAATTTTAATGCAGCCTTATGATACTGGATACATATACTTGTAAGTAACTAGGCAAGACCTGAAAAAATGGAATGCCACTCATAGTTCCTATTTTTTGCTTTGCAATTATATCAGGCATGAAGTTTGTCAGGAAACCTGTGAGTAACAATACAGATCAGAGAACATGAGCATAAATGGTGGAATTTTTATGCTGTTGAAGAAGGAGGAGGCTTTGCCTTGATTTTAGGTAGTCTGGGATTTAGCCTTTAGAGTTTATCAAATGATACAAACTCAAAAGGTCCTTTGCTTACTTCTCTGCTTAGTTTTCTTATGTAATTCTCTCCTTTCAATGCTTTCTGTCTTTTAGATTTTGTTTGCCATGCTTTTTGTTTATAACATACTGACTTCTGTTTTTATTTTCTTAATTTATATTTCCTTTCCTGTATTTCCTTCCTTAATATTCCTCCTAAATTTATATTTATATTCACATATTTAAATACATGAAAAATTTTACATATATGTGTAAATATGTATCACATATAGTTTATATATGCATGTGTAAGCAGATGTATACTCACACAAGCACAAAGACACATATGCACACATGTAGATTTGTATATAAAATATGTGTGCAAAAGTTTATCAATATTATTGCCAAAGTACCAGAATTTTTCCCTGATTCTATTTTCACTGTAGGCAGGCTTTTATCTATTTTATATAAATATTATATAAATATATATAATATAAAACTATGCGTAATTTGAATCAATGAATGCAAACCTTTTTTCCTTATTGAGTAGATTTTTAAATGCCTTCTTAAAATTCCGTCTGCATTTCCTTGCAGTGAGTAATGGTATTACAGTTCTGTGGTTTTGTGGAAAGCGGTGTTCATTACAAACACACCATCGTTATTTTTACCACTTATTTTTACGGTGATCTACTATTAGGTTTTATATCTGTTTCTTCATTCTCAAGTTTAAGCAAGTAAAGTAAACAAACGTGCAAACTGGAATTTACAGACTCACCAATATTAAAAATTTCAGTGTTAAAAGAAAGTTAATTTTAATTTGTTTAGTTTTAATTTAGTTTTAATTTGTTTTCATTTGTTTTAATCTGTCATCAAAGCTTTTTTAAATTTGCCTTCTTATTTGAATTTATTTGAAAAGGTAATTATTTTTGTCTGCAAAGTCTTGTCTACAAAATATTCCAACACCAAATACTCAACCTGGAATGTCAAATAGTTTGACATTTACTTAGCTATTATTAAGCATGAAGTCAGGTTCACAATATTAATATAAACCTAAGGAATTCTTCACTTTGGAGACAGCACACTTTTTTATGTTCTTTATAAAAATTATCAAAAAAAAAAACATGAAATGAAATATATTAAATGCACTATTCTTCTTTTGCTCATTATCTCTATTTTTAATCTGATTTTTTCAAAAGCTTTTCAAAGTCAGAAGCTTCTTTTTCAACAGCAACAAGCTGCCAGTACAAAATATTAGCTTTACATATCTATAAAGTAAGAGATTTTTCAGCAAAGATTCACTCTCTCAGATAATAGCCAAACAAGACACCTTAAAATGTTGTTACATGTTATCTTGTACTTATTGACAGATATTCAGCATGTAAGCACCTACATAATTTTGTTCCCATTCTTCTCCTCTTGTTATTTATTTGCATATGATGGATCAACACCAAAACACTAACACCAAACTAAATTGATAGGCATGATTTTTTTTTCCCACCAAATATTTAAAAATTGTTGTTCTTGTCAGCTTTTTGCTTTTACCTCTATTTGATTTTTTTACAGTTACCCGTCTCAGGCATTCTGCTCTTTTGCAGTGTTCCTGGGAGGGCTGTACAAACAACTAAATTTTTTGTTCTGCTTTCTAATGTAAAAGATTTTGACCATCTGTTTATCTTTAAAGAGGGAAACATGAGTATCCAAATATGAAAGAATTTATACAGTAATATTTTTTTCCTCTATTTGTTTTGTTATTTGGCTTCTGACTTCAATACAGAATGCAATGCTGTATCCAACCTCACCAAAAATGCTGACTTATTTTACGAATGGAAGATTTCAGTTAGATCCACTGACCCTCATCTCAGATGAATTATGCTTTGTAAACCAGCATACCTCACTTAAGTTTAAACCCTTAAACAGAACAATACACAGAAGACAGGAGAATAATTATGTCTAATAGCACAATTTCAAAAATATGATAAAACACATTCATTAAAAATTATGTCATGCTTGCACATAGTCTTTTTAAGGATTTAATCCTACCCCCCACTCCTTCAGAAAAATATTACAACAGGCATGTTGTTCAATTGACACAAATGATGAAATGGTTGACTGTAAGTCAAATGCAAGTTAACAACATAAGCGTATTGGCAACAATAAAACAAAGTAAATTCATTGAACGGAATTAAGTGATTCATATTTGCAACCTACTCTATAGGTACTTTCTACACCTACTATTTACAACTCTGTAGTGAAAACATTTGCTGCAGCAGATCTTTCTTATTCAGATCGACTAGCAGAGTCCAGCCTTAGTAAAGTTAGTAAGAATAATTCACTGAAAACTTCAAAAAATGCTATACATTAAAAATGTTATTGCCTATAAATTATTTTGCATTTATGGTAATAAGCATACACTTACATTTTTAAGAACATCATTTTGGGTGCAGGTAAAAATTTTATCTTAGGTATCAGAGGGTGAAGTTTCAATGCCAATGAGTTTTGGGAAAGAAAATTAAAAAAAATGAGAAAATAAAATATAATCTTTCCCATTCCTTTAACAAAACTTTGGACAAGCATAAGTATCCATTCAATTGATCAAATGCCCTAATTAGAATTTTAGAATTTTGTGGCAATAATATATAAATTTGCAAAGGTGATGGCTATTTGAAATACTGAAAAAAAAAAAAAGAGACAGTACAATAAATGCATCAGACATCAGAAAACTGTTTTTTTTTCCTATTATTGTGGATTTTATTTTGTTGTAGATTAGAAAAATAATCACAGCACATGTAGAAAAAATAAGTTACTGTTTACACTAGCACTATGCAATAATTAAATAATGTTGTTCAAATGAAATATGTCAGTTGCTAAAAAGCAAAGAGAGATGATGATTCTCTACAAAATGTAGAGAATCAGTGATCGGAAAATGAAAATATTTAATAAATGTAACACCATTAGAAAAGCTGAACTATCTTATACTATGTAATTACATAATTTACCAAGATGGAATGTATCTTAAGATAGTAATCAAAGAAATCTTACCTGACAGAGAAAAATTCTCTGCTGTGAAGCTCTGTAAAGATTATATGCCATAAAATTGTTTACTGCATCTCTACAATAATGAAGAGAATTCTCTACATTCTCTCTGCATTCTGCAAATTCTCTATACAGTTAATTGGTATAATCAAGGTTTAGGTTATTAGGATGCATGTTCCAAGGCCCTTCAGAATTTGTCACAGTTTTTGACTGCTCCTAGCACATATGGGAGATCAAAAGCCAGCTTCAAAATCAGAGGCCTCAAAATTTACTGGCGGACTTTTCTGCATGCCAGTGGCAGAAGAGTAGATCTGAAGTCTTCAAAGACCAAATTTTTCCACCTGGACCATTCCACCTCCTTTTCAGGAAAACGGGAAATGAACATTCGGAGGCTGACAGGCTTTCTTTGAATAAGCAGAGAAGCATCTCTTCAAGCTAAGGGTGTTGGGCTAGCAGTTTACTAATTCTTGCAAGATAATACTATACTAAGCCTGTAGGATGAGATAAAAAATTGGCAGAGTACCATCCTCATTTATTCATCAGTCTGTTCTCAACTACTTCTACAAACTTATCAAAGAAGGTGTGCAAACAGCAGAAATCTTCTACATACATGTTTCTAAAGGATTTTTTAAAAATAAAACATGACATGTTTAAGTTAACTAGAAAAATGCTTGAACTGCTGGAGATGAAAGTGTTCTCACATCAATTTAAGATGCTGTATTTCAGTCCCAACTAAAGCTGTGCTAATAGAAAGTGATAAAAAAAAAAAAAAAAAATTGGTTGTTGAACATTATATTAAAAGCGCTTCAAAGAAATTACTTGAGGGAATTCAGTTGTATTGCTTTTCCTTTTGATAAAATTTGATAAGGTCATTTGGTGCCAAATTACATATTACCCCTAGGCAAAATTAAAGTTTTTGACGCAGGATGGCAGCTGAGAAATGAAAAGCTCTTTGAAAGGGTTTCCAAACCTCTGTTCAGGAATATTCGGAAAATTATTTTATAACTCAGGTTTTCTTTGCTGCCCTGGGGAGCTTATTTGCTCTACCGATAGTAGCCTTACCTCAATAGTGCTAACACAGCAATGCCTACTTGTGCTGAAATACGCCTGCCCCATCTCTATTGAGGCTTTACAGGATTAAACTGATTTACTGCAAAATTTTGTGCTAACAAAATGCCACTGCATTACCATCAGAGCAAGGACATTGTTTACTAAATAAAATATCCAAAGAAAAATGTAAATGCTGGAATTAGCAATCTTATAAATAAAACTAAGGTTTGTGAAAATGATTTATCTGGGCCAGAAAAAGGATATAATTCATTAAACATTATTTCCTTTTGCCCAAAGGCCCAAAGATTAGGACTCTATTCTAGGATGTGGATGAGCCAGATTCACTTTTCTCTCTCAGCTGGTGGTGAGAGAAGCCATACTTCTAGTACTGTCACACATTTTGGCCAGAAGAAAGATTTTTCAAAATCTCTTATTGGTGAAGTTCCATATTCCACAAATAAACAAACATTAACTATAGTATGGTTTCAAGTTTGTCTTTCCAAGGGAGTATCTTAGGATAAAGCTGGGAGGCATTTCTCTTTTGCTGCAGGAACATCTTACAAATTTTGCATAAACTGAAGGAGCAATTCTGGGAGAGATAGTGAGCATATATAGCAATGCAGCCATTAGATCCTGGAAGATTCCAGCACAAGAGAAAAATAAATATATCTATGATAAACAGTGCCCTGACCATGAAGCTACCAGGAATAAAGAAAAATCTCCGAAAATTCCTTGCATCATTTTTGAAATAAAGACATTTTTGAAATATATTCCTTTTTTTTTTTCTCTTCTGCTTACTTTTAAATGTCCATCCCACCAAAAGAAACTTTTTAATTTTGAGTAAAATGAAGTTTTATTTAAGGAGAACTCTATTTTCGGCAACACATTTCCACAGTAAAGAAGTGCAGTTATCTAGTGTTCCTGTAGCCACAAAAAAAGTCACTAATTTGACAAAATAGGATGGGATTTTTAGTAAGATTCAGTGCAGCCCTTACTCTTTTTTCCTGAAAAACTTGTCAGAATGCTACTACAGCCTCCAAAGCATTAGAAATGGATATAGGCCAAAAAGGCATCATACTATGTGGAGGTTAATGGTCCTGTATAAACTTGTGAACTCTAATTTCATAGCTGGCTGCCTGATGTTGACTTTTTATCCTGAGTGTTTTAAACTCTCCTCTTGTGTGTAGTTTCTTCTTCCTCCCCTTCCCGTTTCTACTTGTCATATTGGAAACGTTTGCATGAGTGCTTTAGAAAAGGAAAATGATTGAGAAGACTATGACTTCATCCTTTGCTACCTAAATAGGGATAGTTCATTCAACGCAATGGATAGTGTAGTGCATAGAGCATGACATTAGAAAGCTTAAGAGGTTTCAGATCTCAGAAGAGCAGGAACTAGAGCAAGAGCAACACCTCACTGCTTTTGCCCTGCTTGTGATGAAAGATCTTAATGGAAGAATTTCACAGGTCATTGGTATTGTAGCACAGCTCACAAAAGTGAGCCCTACTCTTCCTAAGTCCAACTAACTTACCCTATCTGCCCCAGAGAAGAAAAACATGCTGTTGTATCTCTCTTCAGAGTCTTCATCTTACAACTGTTCTTAGTTATCCAGTACTGTATTTCTTCTTGTTAAGGAATGGACTAGCTGTAAAATCAAGGATTGGCTTGATGTATGATGGAGAAAAAAACAGTGAACTAAGTGTTTCTCATCACCGAAATTGAGTTAATCTACTATTTATCTTCATTGCCTCTCGAGAAATTTGTGCCTGAAAGACTGCATTTCACCTATTCACTAAGAATAACGTCAGCCCAAATGCATATTGGGATGCTTTGCAGAGATAGGAAAATACACACGAAATAATGTTTCATGTGTGGAAAACAAAATAAAAATCATTAGACAAAGAGGTATTAACTCCTAAGTCTTCTAATATGACCCACTCCATATAAAAATAAATCACCTATATAACTGGCCTGCTACAGACTCATTTAACAAGCGGTCTACAAAGTGTTTTCTATTATTTGCAAGACATTTCAACCTAAGAGAAGACATAAAACATTGTTTAGTTGGCTTTTATAGCAACCCTAATGAAACTTTCTGAACCTTTGTGGATAGTATTTTACAGAAAATGGGTAACAATGGCTGCAAGTGCAAAAAGGTTGCTGGATATACAGGACACAGTAACAATTTCAATTATGGAATATACAACAGTATGTTTCAACATTTGTAGACTATAAATTAGAGCACTATTCTCCCTGGCTCGTTCCTTCTACAAAGATAAAGTAGATGGCCTGAGTAAAAGGAACATAGTTCTGAGGACAAAAATCAAAGTTAGATATGAATGTAATTTGCAAATTGTAATTTGATTTTCACTTTGTGTCTTTGGAAGCACTGCACTTTATTTTTGCCACGTTAAGAAAAGGGAGCAAGGAGTGCAGAAGACTTCTGTTGTTTTGGTCCAGTCTGAAGTATAGCTTAGAGAAGGTAAAGAAGTGTCTTTTACAAAAAATAATGGGTAATATCCCCCCTGTCCTAAGAGGGAAGCAGCTTCCATAGGGAATCCTCTCATGAAAAACATACTTCATTTCACAACAAGCTCTTGAATGAGAGCTAAACAAACTGTCACCAAGAAGACCTGGTATGCTGATAGTTTTTATGAATGCTGTGTGGATTTTTTTTTTTAGGATGAATTTTCTAAAAGAAGTCAAAAGGAATGTTTAGAGGAATCAGGGCAGAAGACTCAGAATAACAACCCAAGTATGAATACCTTATTTGGTTCTATTACTATGAGTTCCAACACCATAAAGGAAGTGGTCTGCCAAAACTAAAAATCTCTGTATTTTCTGGGGGTGAGGAGAATCTAAAACCTGTCAGCTGCTGATAAGGACTCTGAGAGCCAGGAATTAGAATAAGCAAGGTATTGCTTGATGCCCAAGAGAAAAATGAATATTGCTAGCTAGGGATATGTCAAACAAATGTATATTGGGATGTGCATGGTTTTGTTTTTAAACTATTTTCAGTGGTTATAACCTTTAACAATGTACTTTGGTTAGAAGTTGCTCTTCACGTCATTTCGTACCAACACGAAGCTCAAATTCCATTATGAAGTTCAAGTTTCCTGAAAGGAAATTCTTTAGATTGCGTGGTAACATTGACTGGTCAAGGACACACCCAAGGAGTACCTGGTGTTCAAACTATTATATGAACTGTCCTTAGGTCGATCTCCTCTGCCTTCTTCCAAAAGCAGAGTGCCCATCCTTTAGCTGGCAAGAAGTAAGGTCTGTGCCTAGCGGGGGCAAGGGCCTTGCCTCTTGATCAATCACTGTTTACTTCCTTCTATATTTTACCTAAAGTAAGGAGAAAGGCTGACTGTCATGTCCTCCCAGGACTGAGCTGGTCAGGTGCAACTATGAGGAGGTAGAAAGAGACAACCTGGGGAGCAACCCACCACAGCAAATGGAGAGAGATCTCCAAGGGCAGAGTAGGACAAGGAGGGAGACCACTGCGCATGGAAGTATCCTAAGGTAAGAGGGGAACAGATATGAGATAGACTTTGCCATGAGAGAAAGAAATAAACTTAGCAACTCAGTAAACCCCTGACATTTGATGAAAGAGAGGAAGTTTGAAGATGGTTTTTTGCTCAAATATAGTGTGTAGGGCTGGGAGAGAGTGAGAAAAAAATTCTCAGAACCTTTCCCTTAAGCTATCTGCCCAGCAAAGCTGAATTTCCTTTAATTCAAAAACTAATTTGCTTGTAGTCTGCAATGTAGTATAACATTATTAAATATGAAAAGTCATGTGATGTCTTTTGGTGTGCTCATTTTAAGGAAAATAGAAAGTTCCACCTCAAAGTGCTGTCCGACCTAGGATCCCAACTTAAAACATAATAAATGCTTACAGTGTAAACTCCTATAAAATCAAGAGTGCCAGAGCATATACAGTCTTAAATTACTCAATTTAAAATAGTAAATAAATTTATATTATGTTCTTTTTTTGGTTCTTTTCATTTCCCTCATATCGGCATATAGTGCTGCACTACACACCAGGATAGCCTGGGCTGTCTATGCAGTCTGTCAGGCTGCAGCAGCAGATAACTTTCCTGTTCCTGTTCTACAGTGCAGTTCATTTGACGGAACAGTGTCTCCAAAATCTCAGCTTTCCCTCAAACTCCTGTGCTTAGGGTGAAGCTGAGGAGGCCTTTCTAATTAACTTGGAATTGAGTTTTTGAGGGATTTCTATCTTAAACGTTTTTTTTTAAATAATAGTTTTTGTTTTTTTTTTTTTTTTTTCAGTAGATTCCTAGTAAACATAGCAACATGACTGTATGTCTACAAAATATAGATAATACTCATTTCTCTGCAGTTGAATCTCACTCCAAAGAAATAAACTGGTCAGCTAAAAGAATAGGTTATCACTTGGACACCTGCAAAGCTTCTCTGAGGTAGGGGACTGAAGGACAATAGGTAGCACTAGCCCAGCTACTGACGATATGTTGTTAAGAAGTGGAACAGAAAAGTCAACCTTGTTTGCATACACTGAGCTGAAAGTCTTCAGCCATTAATCCTTAGATAAGTATCACTGAAAATGCTGGGCATTGGTAGAAAATAGAAACATAAGCTGTTTCTGAGACACATTATGCAACTATCACATTCTTAATATAGGTTGAATAGTCTTTGTCTCCTTCATAAATTACTTAAAAATTTGCAAACTACTTCATACTCAGGGGTAATGTGAGGGTAATTCTGAAAATAATACCTTCCTTAAAGTGATACTTTCACAGCTACACGTGGATGATATATCTTATGTATCTGAGATACACACACTCTTCATAATCAGATTCACATAGTTCGATGTGTCGCTCAAACACTGAGTTATAGAATAGAATGAGGAATAAGTTATTAAATATTAATATTACAAATGGAAAAGTGGGAGACTGGCAGAGAAGCTATTTTTTTTTATCTTCTGCTAACATTCCCAGAAGCACGGTCTACAGAGATTCCAATCATTTGTATTAAAAAAAATCATCTTATTCACTAAATTTTTTTAAAGACTCAGAAAGGAAAATACTATATGCAAAATGAGCGGTGTGGCATAGATCTCTCTGAATGAATCTCAGCACGTGGGAAAAAAAGATTTAATTAGTATCTCTCTCTGTGACAAAAAACACAAGAGTAACATTAACCAAATCACCAAGTGTCATGGAAATTATGAAATTAACTCAGCTTTATTAACTCAGCATTACACATATACAAGGCTTAATTTAATAACAAATGAAAACAAACACCATAGGAAGCAAGTATAAGGGACAGCTACCGTAGTGAAAACCATGTGAAAAGTCTGGATGACAGAGAATATGGAAGTAAGGAAGGTGGTGACTGAATTCTACACTAATGGTGCCTGAACTCTACACTAGCAAGTGATCCTGGGAACTATAGAGGAAGTGTAGGGAGGACACAGGCATTGACCAATTCTCATTCTTCTGTCAGTTTACATGTCTTTTTATAAATATATTTATACTTATTTTACCTTAACATCATATGTGAACATACTGACCTCTTTTTCCTATGAGTTAAAAGTTTGCTTGGGTTTCTTAGGGAAGTGAAGGAGAAGTAAGAGTTCTGTTTGTTACACTGAATGATACAGTGGTATCAACTTGGATTAAATCTGCAAGAGGAGCTTGTCTTCCCTCATTAAGTATCAGAAACAGGGACCGGAATTAAGAAAAGGCTTGCCTTCATGGGAAGGTTTATAGGTCTTATTAACTCTCACTGGAGATCTACTTTCTTCTTCATCCCATAGGAGAGCAGCTTGCAGGAATCCCACAGTGATTCTGCTACCGCATGGAAGGGAAGGTTACTGTACATACATATATGCCAAGATGTAATTGAAGCAACTGAATACTTCTATGACAAGATATTTAAATATTAGAATATACATATTAACTAGGGAATTGTCTGAAAGTCCTTACTATGCTGATGAAGGCAAGAATGCTATGTCCTAGGATTGTAAGAAGAAAAAGACAGTTCTTTCCTTAATAACAATCTTATATTAATGACTGTCATTAGGCACCATTTAGACTTTAGAGGATTATTTCAAGTGCTTACAATATCTATGCAGAAGATCTGAGGTTGGATTAATTTGAAATTGAATGTCAACTTGTGTTAAAATCTAATGAAACTAAAAGGATATCTCAGAGACTAGACTGAAAAAGAAGAATAATTAAATGCTCTTTAAAAGTATTGTGACAGTTCATTATGACAAAGACAGTGTGAATATAAAATTCAAGAATAAATACAAATCAGTTCATATATATCAGTGGTTTTCACATTCACAAGGTAACAGGTATCCACAAAAGTGTTGAGCCAGTGAAAAGTGACAGCTGGCAATATGTGAATCTAGTGAAGCCTCTGAAAGCAAAGAATTTTTCAGCTCTAATGAGACCATAAAAATGTAGCAAGTATTTTTCTTAATTTGAATAGCCTGTCTTACATTCTCATGCCCTCGGCCACCCACACAGTCCTGCTGTTAATCTATTGACAGACTGTTCATCTATCATGGGTTCAAGCCAACACTACCATTTCCAAGAAAATAGTAGCAGAAATGCCACATCTAAGAAGTCACAGAATATCATCAAGAAGAATCATTTTTCCTTTACAGCATTGGTTCAGAAACATGTAAGATGAGAGACTCTATATTTGATAGACTTACGTAGAATTTAGAAGCACAGTTTTGCAGAAGCACGGTTAGGGAACAAATGGAAAATACCTTTTATAACAACTAAAATTTAACAAAAATTTGTCAGAAGAATTTTGAATATTTCTAAAAGTTATAATCTAAACACTACACTTAGTGTTTAGTAGATTGGACAATACTTTTTTCTGTATTGTATAACTGGTGATAACCCATCATAACTACTCTACTTTTTCATTAGATGACAGATATCTTCAAATTAAGTTATTTTTTGTATTTGGAAATTAATTATTAATTTAAACGCTCTTGGTAAATTATTATATGAGCAAATAATGCTTTTCTATTCAAGAAAGTTGTGAAAGATTTTAGTAAACAGTGGAAGTTTACTCGTATGTAGATTCGGTGTGTATTTCTCCTATACTCCTATAAAGAAAGGAGAAGAGTACTTTATTTGGGTATTTTAGTGTAATTACAAAATTTGAATTCAGGAACAATTTGAATTGGGGGGGAGAGTGAGACAGAAATGGCCAGCCTTGCTTAAATGATCACAGTTAGGCAAGTGAAAAGGACACAAATTAGTAGATTCTGGTATCAAAAAAAAAATATATAAGTACATTTTCCTACATTTACACCAGCTTAAAAAGAGCAATCAACTTCAAAATACAGGTGAATAAAAAGCAGATGTTTATCCATCCAGGAACTGCTTGGGAAAATATCAAACACAGAGAAATTGATCTTTCTATTTAAATAATCATGCTTAAAAGCCATGTATGATAAATGATCATGATGAGAACAGTATCTGAAGGTGAATGAATCCTTCAGTATTTTCTCTATCAGATTACAATAGAGTCAAAATCTTCAGTAAAAATAAAATAATCTCTGGGCCTACTATTTTTAAATATTTGGACCATTGTAACTTGAGTATGTTTCTTCTCACTCCCTTTTCTTTTTNTGAAAGAAAGAAAAAAAAACCCTGCACCATGTTCATTTGAGTGATCTGAACCACGTGTCCTGTGTTTTGTTGTCATAATATGGTGCTTTGAGTAGGAGAAACTTTAAATTTGATGTATTTAGCTGATAGAGATGATGAAGAGAGACAACATTCAAACAGCCAGTAAGCAGCTGTAGAATTCCTGTGGAGCAGTGGTCCTACTACTAAGAGCTATATTAATAAATATCTTGTCATGTATTTAATCAGAAGAGGTTTTAAGAGAGCCAAGAAGAACAGATTGACAGAAATGTTTCTGTTATGAAAAAAAATATTCTTTTTTCAATAAAAATATCTTGTGGGAAAGTACTGAGCTCTGTAGTGAGTTTAAGGACATGTTTCAAACTGACTTTAATTACATAGAGAAAGCTATAGAAAAAATGTTCTCAATTTCATCTAATTTAGATATTTTTGTTTAATTTTGGTTTTGTCATTATATATTGTACATCTCGTCTCATTTTGAGTCCAGATAAATTTCTTAATGTTCCACTCTCTCCTAAGACAGAAAATTCATTTCTCCAGATATGTTCATAAATTAATAAACTCCATGTATCTATGTAAAATCTATGTGGGTTGTAAATCTTTTAGGAAAAGGTAGTCTAAATAGGTATTGTGTCAAGATGTTGGATTGTATTACAAGCTAAAACCTGCCTATTTACTGCCTATTAAAAGATCTACTCAATCATTTTTGACCCCTCTAAACTTAACCTTAGCGCACAAAAGTGTACTTTTATTTTTCCCAGGTGTTATATCACAGGTGAATTTTATCATTGCAGGAGGGTGCTCAGTGAAATGCTTTCACAGCATTATATATCCCTTTTCACTCATACATACAGCTAACAACCATAACACTGCACAGTATGCACTCTGGGTCCTTACTATTCAAAGAGTCAGGTGCATTCATTGCTGAGTGTTGTCCAAAATGTATCAACATGTCCACCATTTTTTCTCAGGACAGATTCTGGTTCTTGTCTGTATTTTTCATTTTTAGGACTTCTTTTTTTTTTTTTTTTTTTTTTTTTTTTCTTTTGGCTGCATATGCCATTAATGGCTTGCTGGGTTTCTTTCACTTGAAAATTTAGAGTCTTTATAGTTTGACTCCATTTCCTGTGTTTATAATTCTTCTTCAATTAAAACTAGAATGTCTGGGTATTTCACAATAGATTTGAAAATTTTCTGTTTCGTAATTGAAATCTCATCATGGAAACAGAAGGAAAAAATATCTGGTAATTCTTTACAACATTTCTGCAACATGCTCAAAGATCTTACATCAATTGCTTTCATTTATTTCTCAGCATGTGTTTACAGCATAGGAGCATATTCTGCAGCATTATTTTAGGAACTGTGACATACCACCAATTAAAAAGACATTTGACACAAAAGGAGCAAGTATTGAAATATCTGTATTGCTTCAAAAATGTTTGTCTAGTCTTTAATTTGCCATATTGTGTTTTGTGAATTATTATTTCTGTATTACCGATTATTAAAGTTGATAAACAGAGCAAGATGATTAGAAAAGTATGGGAGAAAAAATGATATGAAATGAGTAGTGCCTGGAAATACTAAATGGCTATTTAAATACATACGAGAATGTGGATGCTGTGTAAGATTGAATATTCCAATGGATGGAATACACAGGCCAGTATATACTCATTACTGGTGTAAACTGAGACAAAGCCACACAGTGAATATAATAAAAAATTATCATATTACCTCACAAATAAATATTGACCAACTACAGAGTGAGATGTTGCTTAGAGCACACTGAAAGTCTCCTGAATGATCAAAAAGTCCTATTATGACTGAAATGGTAAAAAATATTGCAAACATTGCATTTATATACAAATCAACATCTAAGACCACATCTAAAAAGAAGAAGCACAGAAGAGCCTGCTGGAGATATCTCAGATTACAGATGTAATTCATCACGAAGATTCTACAGTGATATGTGATATATTAAAAATCTGTGATAAACACACAGATATGTCTGCTTACGCAGAATTTTCCCAGGAATTTTAAACCACCTGCAAGAGCAATACTATAGAGATATTTTGTATGAAGTTCAAGTGTAAAGTTGAAAATAAATGTAATATAAAGAAAACAAAACAAAAAGACTTTATAGAAAATACATTGAGATATTCAGTGTATTCAGCTATTCAGGCAATAAATAAATAAATAAATAAATAGCCCCCCCCTTCACATTTTGCAGTAGAAGGGAAGAAAACACTGCTAAAGATGATGAACAAGAGTCCATTATGATCAAGAGTCCACATGATACTCTCAGATTCCAATATTTCATTATATTTTATCTTACTTTCCTTTTTAAGGGTCTTCTCAGTGAAGAACATTTACCTTCATTTTTTTTTAAGAACTTAATTGAATGTTGTTACAGCTCCCAAATGAGATTTGAAAGAAAAAACTAAAGTCAGTTCATAGCAAACATTATTAAACCCATTTTGAAAGCCACAGTTCAATTTTCTATTAGGCATTAGAGTATAGAAATACAATTTTTACTGTGAGTTGGCTGTAGATCTAGAAAATTTTACTTTTACATACATTATACACTCTTTGACCAAACAATGAAAGTCGGGTGATTTTAATTCCAACAGAAAAACTTTTCAGATTTCTTTTTAAAGGCTACGTCAGTTTGTCATTTTTTCTTCAAAACTGGCTAAGAAAATCCACATAATTTCTGCCTTTTTCATTATTATGAGTGGTAGCAGCAGATTTATCCGTTTGCTTCTGGAGAACATCAGAAGTGAATTTCCTGCCTAAGGCAATACCAGCATACTCTGCTTTTACTGTGGATGCAGACATACTTCGTCCTAGTTTATTGATAACTGAAGCTGGCCAGAACATTATGCCTTGCTATTATCTACGGGATACTGTCAGAAGAAAAAACAACATTGCTTAAGAAAACAAAAACGTTAATGAAATAACACTGAGCATAGACTAAAGGAATTGCCATTAACAGCAGTGTAGCGCTGGGACTGGTTCAAAGATGACAGTATCTTTCAAATATCAATCTTAAGGTTTGGAAGCTATCACTGGCAATCTAGTAGAAGATATATTAATATAAAATAGGGTCTAAGTAGAATTCCATCACATGTAAAACGCAGAGTACATGACCTCACTTCAGTACCCCACATCAGCTAGCAAATGCAGAGTGCTGTTTTGTTGTTGTTGTTGTTTTTGCTGTTTTGTTTTGTTTTGATGAGCTTTAAGTCATTTTCATTTTGATAAATAATACTAAGCATACTAGTTCAGACAGTTCATAATCCTAACCAAGAATACTAGAATACTGGAGGCTCAGACCGGATAAAAGCAGGAACTGTTTGATCCTGACGAGAGTGAAGCACTGGAACCAGTTGCCAAGAGAGGCTGTGCGGTCCCCAGCCTTGGAGTCCTGACTGGATCAAGCCCTGAGCAATCTGGTCTGATCTCACATCTGACATCCTGCTTTAAGGAGCTTCCTGAGAGCACTTCCAATCTGAATTTTCCTATAATCTTACAATTCCAGAGAGAAGGAAAACTAAGGACATATATTTATTAAAACACTAGAATTACCCTGATGAACATCTAGATTTTTGAATGACAATGCTAAGGGATCTGAATACACCATTTACTTGATGCAAAGAAAGTGCCATGTTCTAGATTTTGCTTTTGTAGTGAGCAAGTACTAATCGTTTAGTCACTGTGGCATCAAACTGAAGTCCTTCACTAGATCTAGTCTTAGCCCATGTTGCATGTAGGCTTTGTGTCACTTGCATAAAGGTTTTATCCACAGAAAAGAAATAAATCTATTTTTGCTGTCATTGGCAATTTAAAAAGCAAACTTGTAGAGTAACTTCTGTATTAATGCCAGCACTTAAGGATATTTATATCAATCCTTTAAATTAAGCCCTTCATATGAACCCACTAATCCCATAGAAATGACAACCATGTATTCAGCTAAATTTCTTATTCATGCCATAATGATTTATAGACATTTTACAAATTACAGCCTGTGTGTTGTGTTGTCATGTCTTTTTGAAGATTGTTTTTCTTTTTTGGATTAGCTATATAAGTGTGTGGTTATTTCTCATAAGATGCTTAGCAAGAGACGGCCTTTAACTCAGGATTTCTTCCATCTTTTTGATCAGAGACTGTGCTTCTGTAGACAGCTGATCTCTAAATTTCAGCTTTTTCTTTAGGCAAAGTGGAAGGGATGTTTCTTACAAAGCTAACTTTTTCTTTTCCTTGTAATTTTATTGCTAAACCTGTGAACTGCTGTGAATTCAGCATTATAAATTCAAATGCAAGCTATGTAATTTTAAACAAGATTTTCTTAAAGAAGATTTATAATAAGAAGCTTGTTAAACTGTCTAGAAAGTTTAACTGACAACTCTAAAAGCTCTTGTTAGCAGTTAATTCTTTTGAAAGAAGCAAAACAAGGTACGGACTTTGGAGACAGATAAGCTGAGGAAGACAGGCACAGAAAGCAAAGGCATAACAATAATGAGTTTAAAGACCAACTATAAGCTTTATAAACTGAGGCAAGAAAATTGCAACGTTTAACTATTGTCTTATATTTGATACTAAATATGAATGATGAATCCTCTATTTGTTATCAGATTGCCTAAACAGAGTAAAATGTTCCAGGATGTCAAACGCAGATAAAACAAAAAAATTATGGAAATTATCATTTTACTTTTCAGCTGGATCTTCCAAATTATATTCTTTTTAAATTCACAGAAGCTATTATGTTAGAGGAAATGAATAACAATATTCTCATACTGTATGTTTTGCTGCAGCTGAGGTGCAATTATATTTTGCTAGCTAACAGGCAACCAAGCACAAGGCACCTTGCTGTGGTGGGATTAACCTTCTGACTCCTCTAAGATCTGAAAGTCTCCTCTGCAGCTCAGTCCCCTCTGTAACCTACTCCTGCAGCTGTGACCCTGTGTTGGGGATAAATACCACGGATCAGAAAGGGAGGAGACCAAGTCTCTTTCTCATGACTGCTCACACAGAGGAGCTGTGTAGGGGACACCCGCAGCCTGGAGAGAAGGACAGGAGAAGTGGGTGAAGATACACAAGTCAGGGATGGGAGGACAGCATCAGCTGGTCCCGGAGGCGGATGTTCAAAGAGTAAGCTAGTGCTGTGGATTTGGCAACAGCACTCATAGATTCTAATAGTTTTGGTGTTTTGTTTTTCCTCACCATTTGTGTTTGTGTGATTATTGCAGTACTAGTATACTGAATGTTGTTATTTTAGGGGATGTCTTCTGCAGTTCTGTTTTTTTGAAAACCTGTTCTACGGATAAGAGCAATACAAATTATTATCAATGCTAAAAATGCAAACATATAGGTGCTCTTTAATGAAAGTTCCCAGTTTGTACATATATTTAGTGATATGTAGAGAACAGAAAACAAGCAAATTTTGCTTAACTGATGAAGGACACTGAAGTGCAAAAGGAGCAAACTCGGCACTTCTCAACTAGTACAAAATGTGAAGGGCAGCTGAGCCAGAAGGAGTGATTAAAGACATAAGCTTTCTGTGTGTATCTGAGCTGCGTTTCTCACTCAAATATTTGCTGGTTTATGCTAGGAAAAGATAGGGATGTTTTGCTTACATATATCTTATGTGTTACAGGCATGCATCTTTCTAAGTCAGTCTTGTTGCTATTAAGTCATGAACACCATCAATTTTGGCTTTCAACCCATCTTTCCAAGTCTGTATTACTGCACTTTTTAATAATAAAAATATTCACCATTTTTAATAGTTTTAAATCACCTATGTCTAATTTTTAGCTTTTTTTCCACAGAATGAAATGAAAATTGACCATAAAGAAAATTTAAATAACTAATTAAGCTTATTACTGATGGCTGGAGCTGTGATTATTCATTACCATAGCATCTGAGCATCTTTGAAACATTAGTGAATTAAATTTCAGTCTGCTGACTTGTAGAGACCTTTTATTATTCTTGTTTCACCGTTCTGGAAGCTAATGCACTCAAAGATCAATAGGCTGATTTTCAAAGGCACTTAGCATCTGACTCTCCTACCATTCATTTCATCAGGCACTGTAAACCATAGGTCAATATTTTTTCTCCTATGACTCAAGGATGTTGAAAGTGCCATTCCAGCACCTTCTTGACTTGAGGTAAATTTCCATGCATATTCTGGAAGCCAAATTTGCCAAAGGATTTGCATGTGGATTTAATATGTGGAAACTAATAGAGTTGTTATCTTTGATAGCTGTTAGAGCAGTTAGAAACAGGGATTAAGAAATGAAAACATTATTAGAACTCTGGATTGTTTCCTTCCCCCCTCCTGCCTTTTTTTTTTTTTTTTTTAAATGTAGTTTCCTGTCCAAGTGCTTGTATAAAATAACAAAATTTTTGGCTGAGGCATGCAGCTTAGAGATTAGTAGGTAAAACTGAAACTAGAACAACTAATCTACTCATTACAGGTACCATTGTTATTTATCCTCATTCTCACATATGTTGCATTGATTTTAAGTACCTTGTTCATTCACATAATCATAACTCTGATGTCTCTGAATAATTGGATCATGTTCAATCACTATAATATACTAGCTGAGTATAGAGAAGACAAACCTAGAAACAAAGCATCATCTTTTTTTTTATTTTTTATTTTTAGAAAACTGCCAGTTAGTGTAAAGGAAAGGGGGGAAGTGGGCAAAAGAGAGAGAAGAAAGCCAAGAACATCTTTCCTTTTCCCTTCACAAGATACTCAAACCAGAGCTCAATTCTTGAGTAGAAATCCCTCAAATCCTTTCTTCCACACCTAAGCAGTGGATATTTTAATTATTTATGTAATATTTCAGGATCCTATCTTTCTTTTAAGCAAAATTCCATTTAAACTGAAATTCTATTTGCAAAATAGGATGACTGGTAATTCAGGACTGTGGCTATAAATGGAAACAGAAGTTCATTGCTGTACAGATCTGCAAATTTCTTTTTCTTCTGGTTTTGTCAGAGCAATACACATGAATACCTGCATCTGAGTAATACGTTGCTTCACACCATCGCTTCGTAAAGCCTGATGTCACATTAGACTATTATCAGCTCAGCAGTTTCTTCCTTTACTTTACTGATACTGCATCTTCTGTATGAATACTTGGGTATTCAGCTTGTCTACATGAATACAAGTACACTGATTGCAAAGGAACAACAGTAATTGACACCAGCTAAGATACATTGCAGATTAAGGCATTGTCTTTAAGAACTGAGGATTTCAAGAACCAATAGAGTGTCATCTCAGATATACATGTGTTCAGACCTCAGAAGCATCTGCTGTTTGTGTCCATACTAATAACCACTTGCTGTGCTATGCACTGACTTTACACATTGTTTAGAACAAGCAAAACCGATATCTACTTTCAGAAAAAAACACAGATCCTAGAAGCTTTTTCAGAAAGAAAGCCTAATGACTTCTGGCCTAGGATAGCCTGTATGTGATTTTATTTCCACAACTTATAAGCAAATTATATCTTAGCTAAGAGGCATATGTATTTTTAAGATTTTACTTCTGGAAGAAAAGTCGAACTTACTTACACAATCCATTGTTTCTAGTCACAGTAATGAAAACACCCAGGATGTAGAAGTGATTTCTATTTATAGGTCTCATTGCAGTCATTCATATTAACTACCACATATGACAAGAAAAATAGAAACACACACACACAAATCTGAAGTTTGTATAAGCCTTGCTGTATTAAGCATGTTTTAATAAAATTATTTACCAAGGGATAGTCAAACTAGCATTTATAATGCAGATAAAATTCAATACAGTAAGCAAATATATGCCATTTTATTCTTCCTTCTTCTGCCTATAGAAGGACCGGAGGTCAAAGGTGGAACTGATGAAAATCTTAATCCTGGTTACCTAACTGCAATTTTTTCATTAATAACCAGAAGTTGAAGAGCTATACATTTATTTAGCATAACCTCAGAATGCTGAGCAGGGAAGATACACAAAGTGTAAGTTATTGCATAAACGGGTGTTGCAACAAACACATGCAGCAACCACATGTAAACCTCAGCCAGCAAATATTTAACCACTTTGGGAAAAGCATGCAGGCTGCAATTTTGAAATGGCTGATGTGCTGAGAACAACTGACTGAGATTTGGTCAAACAATTTCCACTGAAATAAGCATAAGCTTTGAAAAAATATTGTATTTCCACCAATTATCTATAGGAAGAGAAGAAAATGGCTTATTGGGAGTAAAGCACATTGACAGGGTAAAGCATTTAGCAGTGGTGCAAACATGAACAACGCAGTTAGACTTCTGTGTGACACGAGGGCAGAGTTGCAGTGTGCAACAGTGAGAAGTCATTCAAGCTGGCCAAAAAACTGTCTAATCCTAGCACCAAGAGACATTTATATCAGAACAATGAACCCTCCCTTTCTATCCAAATCTTCATCTTAGAATGTTTTTCTTTTTCATACTGGAAAAATCATATCTTGTTCGAAAAATGAACCCTCCCTTTCTATCCAAATCTTCATCTTAGAATTTTTCTTTTTCATACTGGAAAAATCATATCTTGTTCTATACTCCTAACATTAAATTTAAAATGTTAGTCCTAGACTCAGTTTTCTAATTCTTTCATTTAACCATGCGACATCTCCTTTTCATCTCTCTCTGTTTCCTCTAATTTCATCATTCCAAACATCAGCCACCAACACTGACTTTCCAAAAGCCTATGTCTGAAGTTGAAGAGTGTTAACACATCGCAAAAAATAATTTCGTTTACCTGGCAGATCGAAACAAAATACACCAGAGATCATGGAAGTCAGAAACAAGTTTCTCTTAATCTACTAAATTCACTGAATTTCCCTTGCATCGTTCCTATTACAATAGTGACTGTAGTGGAATAAATCCAAGTTCAACCTGCTTCAATTGCTCCAGCAGTGCTTGTAAGCAACTGCTTAGGGAAAGCAAACAGTAAAATCACATGGTACCTTCTACTAGTACTCTGTGAGCTTCCAGGTTTTTCAGTTTGGGAACTTTCTCAGTTGGATGTATTCTCCCTGGGATTAGTACCAGTGGATTTTTCCAAGAATTAGCCCGGTTTCCACTTGAAACTTCATTTACAACATCCTGTAGGAAGAAGTTTCAATTACTCATTGTATTAAAAAAAAAGAATTTCTGGGCAGCTCCTGCCTGAGTCTTTTCATGCCCTCTACCTCTCCTACTGGAAGAAAGACTGAGCAAATGATTCCTGTCTCTTCTCTCCAGGCCACCTGCAAGGTTTAAGGTCTCCATTATAGCCATGATGGAGTCACCTAATTTCCAGAGGAATCCTGCCATAGTTACTCCACATCAGTTCAGCTGTTGTACAGCTTTTAACACAACCACGTTCTTGAACCTTCCCCAGTTTCTGCCCCCTTTAAGATGACCATACCAGAACAGCACCTGTCATCTAAGATCAGGGAGAAGCACTGATTTATATGGTGGTATATGAGAACTTTTTTTGCTCTCTCCTGTTTTCCTAGTAATTTGGAACACTAAATTTGATTTTTGATTGTCTCTGAGCATTGAGTTGACATTTTCTTGGTGAGCCCCAAAGCACGTTGTTTAATAGCAAGGGTCTCTCATTTGATATGTGAGGTTAACATTGTTTATTCCATCGAGTATTAGTTTACCTTGCAACAGCAGAAATCTTACTAGGCTAAACAGCAGTCAAATATACACATTTCTATCAACAAATGGCTGTAATTTATCATGAACTAGCTAATGTGCTTCTAGGAGCCTGGACAAAGGTACTTGTTTGAATGTCTGTGCAGTTCTCATGTTAGTTTGCAGCTTGCAGCTAGCTATATAACACTGCAACTACAAAGCTTACAGAGATTAAATCGAGCTCTTACGTTTACATAGCTGTCAAAAGTGTGTCCCTAAAGTTAATATACAAATTGACTGATACTTGCTTTATATACTGTAAGTTCTTCCAAAATGAAATACACTTATCGCAGAAATTTTCAGAAAAATGTAGCATATATATTCTACTTGATCATATGGCAGGGTAATATGATCCTTCTCCAAGTCAAGAGAGGAGACTTGCTGCTAAATTATCCATGATATTTGTCTCTTGATGGATATGACAGATACAGTGTATGCTAAAATAACTCTGCTGCATTTCTGTCATATGCATCCTGTGTGCTATTAAAGATGTTTGTAACAGTTAAAGAAGAGTAGATGAAGGACAGTGCTACCAAAAGGGGGCAAATACAGTTTATTTATATATTGCTGAGAACTGAATGGAGAACTTTCACATAGAGAAAAAAGCCAATATATAAATATTGCAAAATGTTTCCTATTCTCAAAGAAGAACATCTGCTACAAATGTGGTCTCAAGTGATTTGGTATTTGGACTTCATACTAAAGGCATCCAGATGGTATGGTAAGAGACTGTTCCAAAAAACATTACTGGCATCCTTGCTGGTTGTGACAGCTTTTGGCTACTTTAAGTTGCTATTTCCTTATTCTTGAACAAACAGAAAGAATTTTGCATCAACGCTGGAGAAAATGAGAGTCTTTAAGAATTTTATTATGGTAATCTTCACCTTTTTCTATCCACTTAAGAATGTTCCCTTTGGAGTTACACAGTAACAGTTACAACACGTTTTCATTTCCTTCACCTTCTCCTGTCATGAGAGCACTTTCTAAATCTGTCTGTTCACAAAGAGATATTCCTTCAGCCAAGATAAGGAAAATAATGGACATGATTACACTTCTGGACATTTATCCTTCCTTTTATTACCTACCTTCATTTTAACTTCAGCAGAATCATTATTATTGCTTCATAAAACCTAGCCATGGTACTATTATTGCTTGTACTCTGCAAGTTTGTAGATGTTGACAGCACCAAGAATAACGAAGACATGGATTTTAATACACTAAAAATATTTGGAAATGTTTTCAAGTTAGCTGAAAAGTTAGCATGTATATTATCAGATGAGTTATGAACAAGTTTTAAAGTTGGCTCCAAGAGTATCTTCACGTTTTTGAATTTATACTTGGTAGCTGAATTTTGCTTTCAGTACTGTGATCAAACTGGAAGTTTGGATTTGAAGTCTCACCTCAGTTTCTGGAAAAATTCAGATCCTTTGATATAGCTTTTTGTAAATATAATGAAAATAATAGAAGAATGGACAAATGCTTATGAAATTTAGTTGCGTTTTTTTGCATGTGCTGGTATATGAAATTTCAAATTTGAGTGACACAACACCTTCCAAGAAACTCAGGTCAAGTGATTTTTTGTTGTTGATTCACTACTGTATGTGGATCCATGACTACATCTAAACTTTCTGACCATTCTTTGTAGTTTCAGTTCTGCTACAGTGTAACACAAAAAAAGAATTCAGTGGTTAAAAAAAAAAAAAAAGCTTTGGCAACCTTGTGCTTGCTATATCTTACTGACAGACTGAGTTACTGAGTTACCAAATTACCTTGAATTGATATTACATACGAAACACCTTATTCAATGTCAATCTTATTGCCTTGTTTGATATGTTTGCCAAGTTCTGCTTAACAGTAATCCGCAATAAAAGTGGCAAGAATTATGGAAGAAATTGAGAGAGAAAAAGAGGGAGATTTGTTGGCAAAAGCCTGAGGTATTATCTGTGCAGTACCCACACCCCTGCACAACTCTTGACAACAACATGAGAAAAATATTTTCTTTCTTTCTTAGTTACAAATGTATGACTTTCAAATAAGCTTCATTCAACACAACACAACATCTTCAGTGTGAACATAAATAACATTTAAAGACAAATAAGAAACTTTCTGACTTTCATGATGTCTCATAATGAAGCAAAAACCAGCACAGACCCGATTTTCTTTTCCAAGTCACCTTTAAGTAATTGTCTTTGATCAACTTTTTTTTTTTTTTTTTTTTTTTTTTTTTTTTTTTTTTTTTTTTTTTCCTGACCTGCCTAAATTAGAACCGGCTTCCTTCTTATTTCATTAACAGATATTACAATGAGTATTTTCCTAACCTTGAATAGCATTGCAAGCATTATGGGTCAAAACCTACCTCCTCTGCCAAGGACAAGCCGTAGAGAAGCACACCAGGGAACCTGAACTCGGATGGAACGGAGGTCCACGTAGATTCAGCTAACATATGGTCAAGCAGAGCGAAGGAAGAGCAAATACCTGCTCAGAGGAGGTCCCGCTTGGTGCAGCTGCTGGTTTGTGTAGAGGTACGGGAGAGGTATGGGGAGGCACTCTACCATTTCAGCACTGTAAAGACCAGTTTGTCAGAAAGTATCTATGTATGTGTGGCAGTTGCTCTTGCAGCAAATCATGTTACAAAAAAATAGACCCCTCTCTGGTAACATTTCAGATTGTACCAGGCTCCTTAATGTACTCAAAAAGTGTAACCTGTCACAGATACACTAAACACCTGGTATTTGATCTGTTCTGTACACTCTATCGATTACTGGTTATTGACATCAAAAAGTAAGGATTCTTAAGAGGAATATATTTTATTCTACTAGCAGAATATTATGGCATACCCTTTACTTCTGTAATAGAGGGCAATTTTGTTAACTATGCTGCAAAACTCCACAATGTCATAGATAGCTGCTGGCAAATCCCAGTCAGATTTATTACAGGATGTTGCCATTCTTACTCAGATGATAGTTCTTTACTCCATGAACAATTCTACTGAAATTGAGGAAACCACACCTTGGCTAAAGTGCTCCTCAGCCTGAGTATGCAAATCTGGCCCCAATTTGTTCCATCTGTTCTTTTAGCCCTTCAGTTTATGAAATGCGCATAACAGAATTCGGGGAACACAAGCAAAATCGAGAATCAGAAGCAGTAATAAGTAAGGGCTTTTAAAGTGAATGACAGTTTCATCTGTCCTGAAAGAGGTAGAAGTCACTAAGTGTTTGGCTAACATACTACACAACGTTTTCTCTGAGCAAATGCACCTGTTTTCTCTCTTATCAAATCAGGCTGTCAGGTTGAATCCTCTGGGAAAGAAAGTTGTATTTACTGGCAGTGAATTAATGTTCTAATCAATAAAGGTCAGACATTTTTATTTAACCAGTGCTATTCATTGGATACTGTAGTTGTTCATCCCCATTCTAATGTGCGGATGAGTGACGACTTTACTCACACTTGACATTAGCTTATACAGCTGTACATCAGAAGTATTAAACTAGAAGTACTAAACTGCTTCAGAGTCTTTGAATAAAGAAATGAAGTTTTAACTATATGATCTATTAATTATCTTGGTCTAATTGAAACAAATTCAGCAATCCAGAAGTTTGAATCCAAAACACAGGCACATTAAGACAATGTTTTTTGTTGCAAAGGAAGTAAGAAGAGTTACATTTTCCACATTACATTCCATTATATTTTTTTTTCTCCATCACTTTTCAGGTAATCTAAGACATGCTCGCAGATAGATATTCTTATAAAATCAATATCCATTGGAGGCTAAGAAGAACAGGAAGAATGACGAACCTACACACAAGTATTTCTTTTTTTGTACAACCTTGATTTGTTAACTGGGATAAATACCTAATCACAGAAGACACTAGATGTTGGCCTATCTAGAATTATATTCCTGCAAAAAGGTATTTTTGCTTCATATAATGCTTGTAGAACCTATCAAACATTAAGTCTTTCTGAACCATTGACTGAACAGCAAAACTTAAAGGGTTTTACTTACAGGTGACTTTTCTGAATGCTGGATTCTTTCAGAAAAACATCCTTATTTCACTAGAAGTATTTAGAAATATTTGCTGTTCTTTTTGGTTCCTTCCTTTTTTNAAAATAGTAGATTTAGAAAGCAAATGTAAATTTTCAACATTTCAATGTTCAATTTGGCAATCTTTTCAAAATTTATATTGCTATATTTAGCATCCTGAATTTTCTGTTCTCATAAAACTGAAAATCAGTGGAAGTTTTGTGAGCAAGGACTAGAGGACTAGAAAGTACAGGAATGGATTTATGTAGTCTGTTGTTATGTGAACAGTAAATTTTTAAAATTTACAAAAACATATTTTGCACCAAAAATGCATCTTTGGCAAGATACACCAGAATGTATCTTTGACAGTGTTGTTTAAACACCATTAACTACTATGTAAGTCATCTGGAAACTACTAGCATAAGTAATTAATTTCCTAAAGCTAAAGAGTATTTAAAATGTTCATGTGTAATTTTTTAGAAACCAGATAGTTCAAGACATATGTCTCCATATCCCACGTCTGCAGCTTTCATTTGGGGAATCTCTAATCAAATCACTTCCTCTTATGTAGAGGCTGTACCTAGGAGCAAAATGTGATCCACTCAGTTCTGCTTCAGAGCGTTAGATCTGTCTTCAGCACATGCATATAGAGGCAGGCACATGTCCCCCTAATAAAGCCAATCTGAAATAACCTGAAAGGGTGTATTTTAACTCAGTCTTTTACTAAGAAAAAAAAAAAAAAAAAAAATCCTCGCACAACAGCACTTAAGCCATGGCAAAAAGTTTCAATAAATGTATTTCTAAAACCAGATAATTTTGGTGTGGTTATGGAGCTTATTTTTCACAGAGAAGAAGTCCCCCATTTTATTTTGGCACTCTCCCCTGCTTTCCCTCTTCTTCAAGCCAAATCCCAGTTTTATCTTCAGGGTCTAAGCAAATTATTGATCCTAATATTGAGACTTACCTTGAGACATTTCTTGATTTCCTGGAGATATTCTTCCTTCACAAATATCTCACTTCCCAACCGAATCAGTTTCCTCACATTTATGAGCTGCATGATCTCTCAACCTTTTATTTTTCACTTTTTTTTTTTTTCCAATGTAGCGTCCTGTTTCCAGTCAAATTCCTAAAAACAAAATCAAGGCCAACTATTAAAAAAGAAAAAGTCAGAAGATATCTTGTATATCATTGTCCTTCCCACTCCTTCTCTGTTATTTCTGTATATTATCTCTGTCATCATCTTTTAGGCATCTTGCATGTTTCAAGTTTTTTGAAGGCATGAGGTACTTCAAAGAAGAGTTTTTCTTTTACAGACATCTAAGTCACATGGTCTGTGGTATTACAATATCAAAAACTAGTAATGAATATCATGCAAATGGGCACTATCATGCCCTTATGCATCACACCTGGAGAAGCAAATCATTTATAAAAACTATTCTGAGGGTAAAAGTTTAAAGATTTCTAATAATCACCAAAATATCATATTTTAAAATACATGTACTTTAGAGCTTTTTGATATCCAAATTCATAGCTGGATCAGGACTTTCTAGGAGTATGTTTTTCTTATCAAGAAAGAAAAAACATCTCCTTTCTAGTTATAGCATATATCTTTCAAATAGTGAAAAACCCTATTTCTACACCACTTACACAGTAAGAATTGCCTATAAAGAAAGAGTAGTTGCAAAGGAAAACATGTCAAGTCTAATGATTGTTTTTCCTCAGACTATTGTCACTCTTCTGAAGGTTGCTTTAAAAATGAATCTGGTTATATCAATACGCAGTCCTTCCAAATGGTGCTTTTGTGACTCAGAGTGCAAGGAGCTCATTTAAGATCTTCACCAAAAAAAGCTTGACAGGACCTAGTACCTCACAAAAATTAGTTTTTCGAAAATGCTTGAGACTTACTGTCAGATAAACTAACTGCAATTATTCCATTATTCTAAACGTTTAAATTAAAAATATATTTCATATGACAAAATGATCATTTAGCTATTCACTCAGGAAGTTAGATTGCTTGCCATTCTCCAAGTAGATGAATGCTTTGAAAAATACTTTGCACTCTTCAATTGCTCTACAACAGAGAGCATAGCCAAATAAACAAAGATGACTCAAACACAATATTTACTAACACGTCATTTTAGTCATTATTTTGTTAGTGGATTATTGTTGATATATAAACACCAGTTGGGTATCTTACCTTAAAGTACTTTCTCTGTGAATGTTTATTCAGGCAAAATACCCCTTGTTCATAGAAAACAAATACAAAAGAGGAATACAAAAAGTAACTAAGTCACTAAGTCACCTTAAGTAGCTACTGATTAGTATTTCTTTACCCAGTGCTTCAAACACCCGGTATTTTAGAATCCTAAAGAGATGGCCCAACTATAAACACACTTTTTTTTTTTTTTTTTTTTTTCCCCATGAAATTTACTGCTTTGCTCATGTGGTCGAGTAAAAGCACCTCCCGACCCTTTATATCTAAGGAAAATCTATGAAAAGCTCAGACAGCTTACTTCGTAGATTTTGCACGATGCACTTGACCCTAGTACGGAAAGCTGAAAGGGGAAGAAATTTTAGCCTCGTCCCAGTATCTATAGATACCTTATGAGTCTTCCTGCTGCAGCCTGAGCACCTCTACAATTTGCTTACAGATTTTTATCAGCAGAGATGCAGTTTTTGGACACAATGCCACCAAATTTCTTTGATCCAATCCCTCTTTAGTCCTTCAGATCTTCTAGTCTGTCTGTCATATAGTTTCCAAACAGCTTTCCTTGCTTTTTTCGGCTTGCATTTTGGCCCTTCTGTGGTCCAAGAGACAGCTGCAGGGCACACGCATCCAGCAGGGACACTTCACTGGAAATGCCACTGAAATATTTACCTGAGAGGCATTCTAATAGGAAGTTTTTTCTCTGTCATGTAAGGTTTTTAGGAAATATCCTTCTGGTCATTTAACATACAACAATGTGCAGTTACAGCTTTAGGCTATTTTGATTTTCTAATATTTGATATATGCCACTTAAGTCTTCACAATTTAGGACATAGTATGCACAAATACAAATCATGTACTTCATTAATATACTTTTACATTTTCTGAAAAAGAAATTTCAGGTCAAAATCTTAACTCACTCCTCATCTCTTTATTATCTTTGGTATGATCTAATGGCTGAGGCAATCAGTACAGTGATGAATGCAGTTGTACCAGCTGTGTCACACATTTGCCACACATGCAAAGACCCTTCTCAGAGCCCCAGAGTTAAAAGTGAAAGGTTTTCAGACAGGAGTCTCTTATTTTATGCTTGATACTGTGTTCCATGAATTTTATTGATGTTTATTTCCAGCTTCTTTTATAGACTGGCTAGTAAAATCCTCTGTTAATAAAATTCTGTGGCTCTCTACAGAGCATTCTGCTTGTACCTGAATATTGCTTGCGAGCAGGCTCTGCATCTCCAGAAAGCCACATTTGAAGTTAACAAAGCTTTTTGTAAGAGCTGAACCAAAGCTCTCTCTGCCCTCCATCCTAACAAATTCCCAAACACATTTGATCCTGACTATCTCCCCTCTTCTGAGAGCTTCTGTCCACCCACGACTTGCTTGTGACATACTCATTGACTGCCCTGAAACAGACCTCTGCTTAAATTCCAGCTCTGCGCCCCAAGCTCCAATAACGGGCTTAAAATAAAGCTGTGTTTTGACTATGTTCAGAATATAAGGGAAAGAGAACACAAGGCCATGGTCTAAATTTTCAAGGAAAGTCATCTTCCTGCTATCCTGAAGCACAGGCTACATAACATAGAAATCTCAGAGAAATGGCCTGGGCTCTGTCTTCAAGCAATAAATCAATGGGAATTCTCATCCATTGTGAAAATCCCTGGACAGGACAGTAACATTAAAGAACTGTAATACAAGGAACTTGCTTATGTTGCATTCACTTTGCTGCTGACTTAACATACGCAGTGAATAGCAGCAGATATTTCAGCTACATATGAAGCAATTGCAAAAAGCGCAGAATGAGCTGACTGAATGTTTGCTCTCTGTATTTAAGAGTATTAAGAGTATTAGTTGTATACTGGATTGTTGTAGAGATACAATCATTCACAACTGTATTAGGTCAGTCTGACTTTAGTTGATCAGAGTAACTCTAAGTCTACTCTTCTAAATACAGCAGTGTTGTTTGAGATGTAAAAGAGACCCAGTCTGGCTCACAGATCAAATATTCTGTAACTATTTTTATTTAATTTGACCTGAATGAATGCAATACCCTCACCAAATTAATTTTTATGGCAGAATTTGCATATTATGTGAGTGATATAACCCGGTTTCCATTTTCACATTCACACTGAATAATTCTATCAGATATAACAGACTAATTCCCAATGAACACCATCTGTATACTGCCATGAAGTCTCACAAGAATGTAACACTGCTAACACAGTTTGCATGGAGAAGTTATTAGTACCGAGCATTTGTTACAAATAGTAAATGGTTTATATCTTATATAAAATAATATAGAAATAGGTGAACAATGATTCACTACAATTATTAAAAACCTAAGCAAAAAAAAACCTAAGCAGAAAAAAAGCCCAAAATCTTAATGTAATGAAATACACCTAAACAGATACTTGCATGTGAATATTTGCTGGCAAAAACCAAGACATTTACTAGAGCTCTCCATTCCGTAACTGGAAAGAAAACACAGAAATACATAGACAGTGGAAGATTTTGAGATGATCCTAATGCTTTTTATAGCCCAATGAAGGCTACATCTAACATATTTTAAAATACTCTTATAAAGGTATTAAAGCTTTTAGTAAAATATTTTAATGTTCGTAAAATGTTTAAGACTTGACTATTATAATTTTACTTCCTGAATTTTTTGGAAAATATTAGCCGCAGTATAGCTCTACTTTTTGCAGATACATCAATGATATCCTACGGAAAATTTTGACTTGGTTATTAAACATAGAGAGGACAAAACAGGTGTTTGATTTTCAGAAGTTTTAAGCAGTTGTAATGCCTGATCGGATTCACTTTGAATATAGTGTAACTAATTAAAGTTCCTGAATTTGGGTTGATATATTGAACTTCAGACATAGAATCCAGGCCTAGATACAGCATTTTATTTGTCCACATAAACACTTCACTTAAATGTCTGGCATTCGACATAATGTTAAAAAAAAAAGTAAAATCAAGGAAATAATACATTTTAATTTTCTTACACCACAGATTATAGGCAAAGCAAAAGTGAAGAGTTTAATATACTCTGCAGTTGGAAATGTATACTGTATGCTTTCAATATTTCAATGTTATTGTCTGCTCTCTTATCTTGTTGATTATAATTCTTGATTTTACATGATCTGTATCTAAAAAACACAGAGGACAACTAAAAGACCTAGGGCCCATGACACCAGTGGAGCACCAGTGAACCCATTTGTATTCATTGAGCTACTGTAGAAAAAGAAATGTTAATTGATCATATTGTGGGATCTTATTTTTGATTTAGTACACCATGAAAATATTTGTTATTCATGCTGATAGCTCCCACAGCTAAAATATAAATGACAGCAGGTGACATTTCAGTCTATTTAACAGAAGACCTAGAGAGATGGTCAAAGTTACTAAAAATTAAATATTCCAGACACTATGATCAGTCACAACATCTTCCTAAATTTTGCTATTAATTCTGTAAAAAAAAAAAAAAAAATAGTCCTAATACTCATGGTCAGGGACATATAGCTAAGACTGAAAATTATATATTTTCACATATTCTATTTAAAATATGGACATGGACATGATTAAAGTCTGGTCATCTGTACGGAGATAGATGTAGTTGTCAGTTGTTAGGCAGATAGGTGTCTTTTCATAATCCCCGTGGCCATTTATCTCTATTTTTAAATGAACATATTTAATACCTGGTCCAAAAAAATCCCAAACAAACAAAAACAGAAAAAGAAAGGAACTGATTTCTTTGCATACATTGGAAAAAAAAAAGTGCTGTGCTCATGATTATGTTTTTTCTTAGGGTAAACAAAAACTGCATTAACTGAGTTTATATGAGTAATACCTATTTAAACTCTCAGACAGTTGGGTTGCAAAGAACCTGATTATGGCTGCAATCTACTCGTGAAATTGCAATTTAATCTCAAAAGACTTTGGGACTCAGGGGCACTAAATTACAAGATTTTGAAGTCATGTTTAACGCTGCCTCTATTTATGGTAAACAAGCATTCGTGTAGCCATGAAGTGAATCCATTGTTTAATTTTGCATTACTCCCTCACATACTCTTTGTGTTCTTGATAGGGAAAAAAAAGAAATCAAAGGGAAATCTTGAGAGGCAGCAAAAAAAAAAATCACTTCATAGGCATGAAACCTCCACTTCTGTCAGAATGAAATAGAGAATGTGTTTTGAAATTTCTGGAGTATTTAGTTGACAGGAAGGCTAATGCTTAAAATCATAATCATAATCATAATCAGCCTCAATTACTGACATCTTTAATATATTACAGATGCTTAACAATTACAAGTACGAGGGATAGAAGAGATATGCAGTTTTCAGTATATTTTTTGTGCCAACTTATGTGGTATCTATATCATAGACATACATGAATCCTTAAGCATGGAGAATAAAGCTGAAAATACTGATGAAATACCAAAAGCTTCATTTTGGAGATAGAGATCCCATACTTTGGAATATACTCATTTTGGTGGAAGAAGATTGTATTTCAGAAGTATATGTTCAAGAGAGTCAAATCCTAGACAGGCTAATATAGACAACAGAAAGCTTAAATAAGGCCACAGAGAACTGTTTTCCACCTGGCACAAGTGATGTAATGGTCCTCCATCCTGCTCCTGTCACACACCTTTCCCAAACACTGGTACATCCTGGGACCTTCTAACACTGAATAGATACTAGACATGGAAACCATAAATAGTGGATAGCTACACAAAATCAAAGGAGACTAGAAGGCACCATGAGACATTCACTGGGTGTTATCAGAGAACTCATCCATCTTCTCGCTCTTTCTAGTAGAACAAAAACACTTCCTTGACTATACAGGAGCCTGCTGTTTTTTATAGTGGAGGTTTGACTGTTTTGAGTATAAGCTACATAGGAACCAAATTTTATTTAGGCATTAGGCATTGTATCAGATATATATAACCCATAGGACAATGACAGTCATAAAGCTCTTAAATTAGAGATCAGGGCTTTTGCTATGGAAGCATTCCCAGACAGAAATGTTCACTCCCTTTATGCTATAAAGTTATTTCTTTTTCTGGAACTGTTTACAACCATAGCATTCAACCCTGACCACACCAGAAGATCAGAGTTTTTGTACCAGTCTCAGTGACATTTAAAATTTACCAGATAAAACCAAGGAACTGATACAGTAATAGACTAAATAGAATATTTTGGGGGTTTTAGTTGAAAAACAATGAAACAATGATCACAACTGAACACATATTGCCCTCATATTATCTTTCAGGATCTCTTTGCTTATTAAAGTTTCAGTAGCATGCTTGTTCCTATTAAAGTTCAAAGTATTTTGCTAACATTTTCCTAAGTGTGGGCTTTCTGCAATGAAAGCATGGAAATGTTATGCTGATTAAACAAACATTTATTGAAAGTGATATTTAGTTTACAAAGACAGGACACATTTTGTATGCTGTACAGAAGGCCTCTTAGTTTTTTTTTTTTAATCGAATTTGTCAGTATTGCTACCCAGTTGTTTTGTAGTTTCTCTCCAAAAGAGTATAGTTTCAAAATACTTATGAATAAATAGCTTGAGAAAAATATTTATCCATTATGAAGGCATTAATGCTACCACCTATGTGTGTTAATAATTGTATTATTACAATTATTTAATAATAAATAAATATTTAAATAAATACCTCTGAGGTACACAAATAAAAGTCACTGGAAGCTTTAGCGCTGAAATCTTTCTGATAACTACTGTCAAGCAGGTCTGATAACTACTATGCTCATGGCAGGAGGATGCCTCAGGTATGCATGCTACTTCATGCCAGACAGTATATGGAACCTGCAGCACCTGCAGATCATGAGCAAACTGCTAAAGATGAAAGATAAAGGGAAAGTGCTGTAGATGAAAGATAGAAGTAGTTCTTTTAATCTTCATTCGCTTTATTTATGCCACATGAGTGAGTATGGATATTGCAGAGGGGGGTAGCTCTGTGCATCTAGCTTTTTCCTTGCAAAAGCTTATGGTTTCTGTAACTTGGTGACACAAAGGTAGTGAGAGCACTGGACTCCCAACAATTTGTCAGCTTTTCAATTTATAAAAAAGTTCCAAAATCTGACATCGTTACTATAGCTCGGACCAGTCACTATTACCAGGTTCCACCACTCGATTCCAAGTGCTGACACTGGTGGAGAAGGATGAGAAGCATAAAAGGCAGGGGAAGCGCTGGCGCCTGCCGCAGCGCTGCTTCCTGGGCAAGCAGCTCTGTCGCTCGCAGTGAACGGAAAGCACGGCTAGATAGCCCAGAGGCAAAGTTCGAAATGAGCATACATACACGCTGCCAAATGTCCCAAGAGGAACATAGGTTACAAACATTTCTGAAACACGAGCGACTTGCAGGCAAGCGCCAGGGGGAGACCAGAAGTTCGGCGAACTTGGCGCAAAGTAATTTGGCACAGAAATCTAGGACTTTTTGATGAAATGGGAGCAAAGAACAAGAATAAGATATGAGTACTTGATCCTGACAAGATGCTTACTGCCCTGGGTAATCACAGCAAATGCGTTTTGGTGTAATTCTGAACTAGGCATCACTGAGTGATCAGTGAGATCTCTCTGTGTTCTGCAACTGCTGCAATGCCTTGGAAAATATGTGCGAACAAGATGAAAAACAGCAAGTGATAATGATCCCAATTTACACAAAACCCAAAGAAAATCATGGTAAGAAGATCTGATAGCTTAAGGGAATCAAACACACTCAGCCTCACGGGATGTGAACAAAATCTTTCTGGAATCAAGGGTAAAGCCAAAGTTTCCCCCTGGAACTTCACTATGTGAATGCAGGTGTTCGAGTCTAAGACACAAGTCTAAGTCGGAGCAGAACCCTTATTTTCCTGTATCTCAAGGACTTAGCCACAGGAGAACGCTCTGCCTTTGTTTCTGCAAAATGAGTCTCTGTCTCTCATTTCTGACTCAGGAGTCAGACAGGACACTCTGTTTGCCGAGCCCTCAGATTCTGTATCCAGGACCAGCGGGTTAAATGGCACCTCTTAGTTATTGTGGCTGTCTATATCTGTTGCATCAAGTGTTGCCTGTAGTACACATAGTTTAGTTTCAATTTCTCTTACTGCCTTCTTACTACTTACTTCTCTTACAGTTCACCACTCAATAATTAAAACTGAGGTTTCATATAAGTGACGCAAATCACAGTTTCTCTGAACAAATGAATGTGACTCTTTTTTCCCCCCAAAATAAATCAATTTTCAATCAACTGTGAGCTAGGTATATCTAGGAAGCAAGATCTCGGAAACAGTTTCTGGTTCTGGGTGCCCAGCTTCAAAACATCACAAATGAACACAGCTCATTGTTTACGCTTTTGCCATTTTATTTATTATGAGCTCAAACTAGCTAGGGTTTGGAAGAACTAGTTCATTTTGAGGGTTTTCTTGTTCCTTAAAAAAGCAAACCGAACAGTTTAGAAGAATTAATAAACAACAACAACAACAAGATACTTGAGCTCTCAATTAGATAACATCATATACACTCAACCTAATTACAGACATGATGAGAAAAATGTGGGATAGGTTTAATTTATGTGATTAAAGTCAAACCTTTGCTTACAGCTAAGGAGTTGGCTGACTGGGAATCTATACGATTATTTAATATTTCCCTAACTGTTCTAGAATCTGTGCTGTTATGTAATCACTGTTACTGTTAATACCAGTGAGCATGTGAATTAAAGTCCATTCTAAAATAATAATATTTAGATGTAAAAACAAGGGATTATATTTTGAAGTATATATTGCTATGTTTTCATAGATGATATTACTCCTTAATTTATTTCTGCCCAGTACTCAAAGGATAGGGACTTTGTATTTTACGTTTTAGAAGATGTGCAGAGAAAATTCCCGCCTATAGGCTTTCTCTGGGATTCTGTACACCAGGTCAAGTGGAAACAACTACAGAAAAGGGAAGAAACAGATATCCTGGCAGCTAAAGAAAAAGAATAATTTTGTTCCTTAAATGAAAATCAACACTGTAGATTTCAGAAAACTTCTGGAGTAGCAGGTGGGGAAGGGTAAGAGAGAAAGGCACGAGCGGCAAGTAGGAAACTCACATCAGGAGGACAGAGCAGGAGACTCACAGGAATAGGAGCGCTTGTTTGCATTTGGAAGCAGTGCCAAAGGGTGAGCCTCAGAGGAGATGGAAACAAAGCTACTTCCTAAAAGAAGGCTGCTGGAGGCGGTTGTCTGGTCTTTCAGTGTTTTATTTTGCTATTCTATAAATATTAAATTAAACTTGCTTGTATTGTAGAAGAAATTTAGCGCAGTAAAGTTGGTAAACTGCTTTTGATATATTTGGATCCTTAATATACAAAACAAAAATATGCAGTACAAGTGATTGCTCATTCTATTCTGTGCAAGAATTAATGATAATCATCTCCCATATACTTGCCAGGCACACACTCAGAAGCAATTTTCATTTAGTAGATAAGCACTAAACAATTTTTTTTTTTTTGCTTTAAATTATTTGTTTTCATTGAGTTATCAGTGTATAGACTATCTCGCACATGACAGCATTCATTGGAGACACTGTTTTGGGCATGGCTTCAAAATAATGAGGCTGAACAGATGCATCAGTAAACCAGAAAGAAAGATCATCCAAACGAAACAAAGATATTTCTTTGTTCAAATTCAACCTGACCATTCCTTTCTAAATAATAGCAGCTATGAAGGGGATCCTATCCAATGTCAAAACTTCTATTTTAAAATAGAGAAAAATATAGAAAAATCAAAATTATAAATAGAGAGTTGGGAAAGAGGTTTCTTAGTGAGCAAGCAAGATATTCCAGGGTTCTAGTACAAGGAATTTGCAAATACCTATATAAAGACCTACTTAAATTTCCCTACAGTTTATCATTGCTAACCTTCTAAGGCAAGCTTTTCTAATGAAGATGAGTATCTTGAAACATGGAGAAAAGCTTTTCTTAATAGAAATAAATCTGTTTAAAAACACCCAATATAGACAAATACTAAGACCTTTATGTCACTACTCTTTTTTCTTTTACAGATTTTAATTCTGGTCTCTATTTACTGTTTATTGTCTATTTGTTCCTGTGGTTGTAAGTTATTTCTTAATACTTTATAGTTCTATCAATTTCAGGTTCTGTCCCATTACAGATTTTTCACAACAGAATTATATCATTCTTTAAACTTTCATTTGGCTTTGTGAAGAGTCAAGATAACTTCACAGAATAGGATGAAGAATTATGAGTAAATACTTATAAGGTTTCATTAATATATATGGTTCATTTATAATTTTTCTTTTAAGCTCTGGCTAAGCATCTGCAAGTATTTTTATTTCTTTTTCTTTAGTTTATGCTGCTTGTCAATCTTTTTTTTACACTTACTTGGTCTTAATAATAATAATAAAAAAACACAAATACATTCCACTGGTAAGAGTATTGTCAACAAATACTTATGCATTACCACTGTTTCTATTTTGCAAGTGAACAGAAAGTTACAAAATGATTTTCTGATTTTTGCACAATTTTTAAAAGAGCCAATAAGCAAAGTTCTAGCCAAGCACGTGCATACATTTAACTACAAGTTCATTTTGTTCATCGTGGTTTCTGCAATGTTTCTGTTCTTTTAGCTTTGATTCTGAAAGCCTAAACTTTTTCTGTGATTTTCTGATTGCCATTTTTCTTCACCTATTTTCCGTAAAGAGATCAACAAGTTTTACTTCAACTGCTGAAAGGCAAAGGGGAACTTTGTTCAGGGAGAGTTAAAACGGTTATACCTGTTAATCTGTGTATTCAAGGTTAAGAAACTTTGATTTTCAGTTGTGCTGTTAATCCCCTCACCTACATTAACGTCCACATCCCTTGGATTGCACCGAGTAACGTAACGAACAGAAGCAGGGTCTGAACTACTCCCTGGGGCCTGCATTCTCTCGGGCAGAGCTGAGTGAAAGGCACACGTATGCGACATGAAGACCCAAAATGTTTACAACCTCCTAGATATTTTTTTGTACAAGGGAGACAGAGACAATTTGCTCCATACCTAAACCCCTGGGCACATACTGACTTCTTTCCTGACTGAGATGGAAAAGGAGAGACGGCTTTAATTACAGCCAGCAGGGTAAGGTATCCTTAGGGAGTTACACAGTGTGCTCAAGGCCCAGAGAGAATATTTATTCTTAGAGCTCTGTTAGCACCAGGTTTCTTATGTATATCTTGACTGAGGGAAATGTGATTGTTATAATTGTGCCACTGTTGGGGTCAACAATCACGTATACACAAAAAAAAAAATGCAAAATAGGAAGCCATTGTATATGAAGAGCGTGTGACTATGTAGACACGTTAGTACTTGAGTGCCATCATGCTACCCGCACATAAGCATGTGCTCTGCATATAGCTTAGCTCTGAGTTTCTCTCAGAGACCATATTTCTTTGCTAGTGCATGCTGTTTGCTTATTGCTCATGCTAACTGTCTCCTACACAATATGTTGCATAAAATGAAGAGCTATGTAGTGAAGTATGCTGCTATGGGAAAGGCAAAAAGCGCTGAGATGGGCTATGAAGAGGGTGATGACATGGTTCCTCTCTGGAATGACAGCTGAATTCTTTGAACTTTAATGTCACTTTCTTGCAGATAACATCAGAGTGTTTTACATGTTTACACGTAATTTTGTATTCCCACCTAGATCACTTTTATTTCTTCCATTTTAGAGAAGTTATGAACCAAGGCAACCACAAAATCTGTCGGGGAACAAAGCACAAGATGCTGACTGTTCAATTCTTGCTCCAGAGCTTTCACAAACCAGACAGAAAGCATAAATAAGAAGTTTGTTCTAGGAGTCATTAATTTTATAAAAAAAAACAACCAAAAAATTATGGCAGTGACAACCATTAGCCATCCTCTACATTGTACCCTGACTTCACAAACTTTTGGCCAAATCTGATTATATACTACCTCTGGCTCTTGCTTAGTACCTTGTTGCTGATGCAAATGACATTTTAGTGAAGGAAGGAAAATCAAGAAATGACATTTGACCTAGGATCTCTCTAAATGTTAAAGAGAGAATGATTGTCAGTTCATCTAGCCATTTCTCATGGACCCAATAGGAATAACTTACTGGAAAGAGTACAGTTAGAAATCTCTAATTACATCTCTGAAAACTATTTGGAGACACTAGGGATAACTTAACACAAACATTATAAATACAACATGATCTGAGGTAATATGTACGATGACATTTTTGTTAAACACAAGGAAGGCCATACCTCATTAAATCTATTTCCGTGTGTCCATACATGTTTTAAAAATAGAGTTTATACCAGGAATGCCAAAGGAAGATGAAGTATATTTTAGTGGGTAGTAGCTCTGTCTTCACTTTTTTACTGCTGGTGAAATTTTGAATCTTATGTATTTCAGAAGTATCTCATTGTACATTTAAAGAGGGAAATTGTTTAAGTCTGGATATTCTGCAGGAAATTGAAGCTCATGAACATATTTTATTGAATTCTGGGGTAAATTAAATATGTAGACTT
>VZSV01000110.1:737216-801624 GCA_013398735.1 Nothocercus julius | reverse complement strand
GTACTTTCTCCCAAATCCTCCCTCTTTTTCAGTTTTTACCGTTACTGTGGCAGTTTTTCCACTGGTTACAGAAACAGAGTAAAGAACCTAAGAATACTCGAATAGACTTTACTGTCATATTTAAGGAAGAAACATGTAATTGTTAAGGTGTAGTTAGATTTTTAAATAATCTCCGGATTTCCAAACTGCTAAGATGAACAAAATTATTGCAGCTAATGAAAGTAAAGCATAATTACCTTGACTAGTCCTTATTAGAATAGCATACAAGTTATTACCTGATATGAATAAATAAGCTAACATATGTTTTCCCCATCACTTTTTTGCTGCTATTTCAGGTAGGGCAAGTTTTGTGCTGTGACCTCTTCAAGAAATACAGGAAAGATTCAGAGTGATTTGACGAATCTATGTAAAAACCTTCGTTGCTCTGCAAGATTCAGAAAGAATTTGTTCCTCCTACACCTGTTTGCCTCCTCTGGATAACTGCTATTGATATTTGAGGGCTCTCTTTAAATCCCAAAAGGTAAAACTGCAATAGCTCTAAAAGGAAATAGAAGTTTTCTTCTTTCATTTCTACACATACATACTCTGGGCTAGATTATACCCTGAAGATAAGGGCCACAGTACTCTCAGGAAAGCTTCCTCTGAAAAACTCTTTGATGCTCTGTATCACCTTTTGGAAATGATGCCATTATTTTGACACATAGCTACTGAGTGAAGAAAATGAAGAGTCTTTGCCTTATTTTCTGTGAAGTAGTTAACACCTCTAGGATGCAATAATCCTTGCATTGAGGAGAATACAGGGATGAAACTTTGTTAAAACCCATAAGGAGGTGTTAGTGAATCAACATTATATGGAGACTTAGTTAAGTTTTATGAATATTGAAAAAGAAGTTATCTTCTACTTTATATATATATAATAGAAATACTCAGAAGAAAAGTGTATGATGTAATAAACTTTGAGGTAGTAACTGTCTTAAAGACAGTGCTGATATCTGAACTATTTTACTTTTCTTTTAATTAGTTCTATTATTTACCTCACATCTTTTAACTTAAATTTAAATATGAAAAGGATAGTATCATTGATATTAAGAAAGAAACAGCAGAGAAGTTACACCAATTTACACCATCAGCAAAATGAAAAGGTATTTCTTGCCGTGGCTGTCTTGGTTCCAGTAAGTTTAATCACATTTTGCTCTCTAAGTGAGAAGGGCATATTTAACCTTTTAACTATAAGAGTGTGAATAATCTGAAGTTTTTTAAATGACCTTTCACAATGTTTTTATAGCTTTCTAGTCATAATGAGATGTAAAATTAGTTGCATGTCAAAGTTTGATACAGATCACAAGTTATCTTTCATCTCAAAGAGAACAGCACCAAAGATATCACATGGAACAAAAATAAATAGTTATACATATCTGAAGCTTGTGAAAAGAGAGAAGGCTAAGATAAAAAAAATGTAGTTTTAAGTATCAGACAAAAAAGAGTAGTTTTAAGTATCTTTCTTTTGTTACACTTGTTGGAAGCCAAACTGAAGTCTCAAAAGGAAAAAAAATTAACTATGATTAACAACTATATCTTTTATAACAAAAGTACTACATTTCGGAACTAATACTGTTTTAAAAAGTGAAATTAGTCACGTATCTCAAAGTGATTTACATTAAAAAAAAAGTTTTTTGTTCTTATCAAATCAGACCTTGTTCTTAAATCTATTGCTTTTAAGCCCTTTTCAGGAAGTGCACAGCTCACTTTTTCCACATTTCATGCATACCAAGGCTTAGATTCTAAAGCAGCATTTCAATTTGTTACTAATATATGAACAACAGACTTTGTTACTAAAGTCTTTCTTGGCATTAAAGACCCATCTTTATTTCAGATAGATTTGTTGATCTGCCAGATAGAAACAGGATTGTAAAACCCATCTGAGTAATAGTTTCCATTATTCCATTATTCATAAAACATTTCCTTCTTTGTGTGATATTTCAACAGTGCTTAATTTGATTTTGCATTTCAAATAACACAGAAACCAATGGTGTATAACAAGAAGAAAGTAATGCTCCAATGTTCATGGCTGGCAAACATCATCAATGATCTATGATAAAATAAACTTTAAAACATGGTAAAAACTTAGAAGGAATATTTTGTTTAGTTTGTTTATTACTGGAGAATGCTAAGCAAAGACATAATTTTTGATTCAGCCATGGATTTATGGTTAATCATTTGCACATAGTCTTATTTCTGAGAGGAGGAAGCATCTAAACATGTCCTTGTGAAATATCATTTTTAATTAAAAATCCTACCATCGTTTACAAGAGAAATGAGGGCTAAGGTTGTTACAAAGGACTGTTGAGATCTGGATTGTCTCAGCTGGTCTGAAGGGTCAGATCCCTCTGTTGTATATGATGTTCATGTAAACCTGTAAATCTGTTTTCACACAGTGTTTGGCATGAGAGTATCACCAGATTTCACAAGTTGCTTAAAATAAGAATCTGTGAATTTGAAATTATAGATAATTCAACCAAATAAAAAAGCAGATGAAAAGCTACTGGAATTAATGAAGTCCTAGTGTGCTGTGCAGATGAAGTGCAGCAAGTGATTTTCATATTAAACTCAGATGTCATTCTAATACATGCTGGATTTCAACCCATAGAGGTTACATTATAGTCAGCCAATATATTGACTGACAGAGCGCACAACATGGACAAATGATCCCATTATTTCGGAGAGAGTATACTCCGGCCATCATGCTAAATTCTGAGAGTGGCTTCCAGGATCGCTAGCCATACACCTGCAGAGAACTCACCTTTGGAGACGGGTGTATCTCCCAGTCGGTCTGTTCAGCTTCTGTGCTGAATGAAACCACATTCTGCTCACCTTTAAAGCATGTGTTACCTTGAATGCAAATCACAACGAAAGAAGCTGTCTAAAAAATGTGCCTGGTTAAGAGCTTAAAACTGCATGACATTGAGAGTTCAACAGGCAAAACTATACATATGTTAGTAGAAGTATTCACACCAGGAATCCAAAATACATCTACTTGTGTTTTTTTCTTTCAACAAATTTTATACCTACGTACCTAGAGTATCTCTGCAGTTCTCTCAAATTAAACACTGGCAAACTTCTACAGCCCTGCAAAGTTCTTATTATAAAACCTTAAAAAATAAAAATCTGTAGGAATGCACAAGCATCCTGCCTTTAAAGATGTATTTTCAGTAAAGGAAAAAGCCAGACTGAAGGGTAGTGTGTCATCCTATTGGTCTTCTACCCAAACTAGTTTTTTTAAACTACTCTGATTTTATATGTTTTATCATTCTGCTATCCTGTTCATTTTCATCAGGCTAGTAATAACATTTTCTCTCTTCAGTTTCAGAGACCTTCAGAGTTGAGATGACTGATACAGCTTCTCATACAGCTAACATACACAGAGTCATAAAATTCTCAGTAGGCGTTTTGTTTTACTTTTTAACTGCAATTTCTCATTGATTAATTTTATATACGTATAAAAATAAATAAGCATTTATTCAGCACATATTAATCCATCGAGGCTATGTCAAATGCTTTCTTAAATATACTCAGAATGGTTCACTTTGAATGTTAACCTTTTAACATGGAGCTTGAGTGTTCCATGCAGATTGCGATATCCACAGCCAATTAATGGAAATATTTGGCAGCAAAGTTATTCTGGTACCCTCAAGATCACATTATTTTAATAGAGCATGCGGATATGAATCTGTCTGTTGACAATGGATTACTCCAAGTCACACTTTGAGAAGCAAATAAATAAAAGAAAGTTACATATAAGAAAAATATGAACATATATGAAAATATGTAGCATATGAATAACAGGCTTCAATTTTGAAGCAAGACAGCAGTTATGTTAGCTTTAGGTACACAAATAACAAGAATTTCCAGATTAGACTATGTCAAGCTTACAGGGCAATTCTGGTTTACATGTCATTGTAATCTTTTCTTTGCATATATTTTATTTATTCATTTAAATATTTATTTATTTATTTAAATTCTTATTTATGTATTTATTTAAAATTAAAATTACACTCTAGCATGTTTTCAGGTTTCTGTAATCCTCCCTTCTTTTGCTTATCAACAGATATCACCTTTGATTATTCCACTATGCATTGCTTGCTATCAGGTACATCTTTTTCTTTCCAAAGGAAGAATATGAAGACTCACAGAAAGATGAAGATCTTAATCTCATCAACTGCATGTGACATGTCAAGAGCCAAGATGTGTGGCACTGTGGAATATTTTCAATGCAGAGAAACCTGAATGCCTGGCTAGGGAGAGGTAATGCATACTGAGCTAGTTACTCAATATGACTGATAAATTGTGATCTTATTAGAAAATGAGAGTGGTGTACAGAGATGTGTCTGGTACTAGGCAGACTTTTAATTAGATAGTAATTCTCAATTTTGCATTGGAAATCCTATAGAACTTTGTAAGAGAATTTGTAAGAAAAAGCTAAGAAGTGTTTAGATTATCTTAAAGGGATGAAGTACCGGATTCTCAAAGTTGAGCTAATCAAGTTGCAGACCTCAAAGAAACTTCAATCTGTTGAGACAGATTATGCACCAATATACGTTCTCCTCTTGCATATTTTTCAACATAGTACTTGTTAGTTTGATGATAATTTGGTATTCTCCCTGCAGATCAGACTGTCCAACTGTCGAAGGTTTTGTTCCATGTGAAATGCTGCTAAATACTCTGAAGAAAGACAACAAATCTTTCTGTTTTCCATACTCAAGAAGATAAAATGAGGTCTCACTAACAGTATAGAGTTCCCTAACATGATATTAATCCAAACTCAACCAGTCAGTAAAGATAGAAAACAGTGTTCATCATCATGTCAGTGATGATGGTGTAGCAGATAAAGCAAAGTGGAAGTTTAATTCATACACACAGGGAATTTCTTCACAGTTCTTTTATGCCTGGGAACATGAAAAGTTTTTTATCTCTTCCCAAATGGATTTATCTCATCTAATTTAACAGGGTGCATTCTCAATCTTATAAAGCACTAATCCTTTAATGCCACAAACTTTGTCTTAGTCATAGCTTGTGGCAGTGAATGCCAGAAATTAATTAGCACCATGTAAAAGATTATGTATTGCCTTTTTTGATTAATTGCTTTCCATGTCACTTGTTGTACTCTTGTGGTTGTGTTGTAAAACAGCTAACAAGAAGCATCCAACCCACTCTGCAGGCTATTTTTTATATAACCACTCTAATTTTTCAAAAAAAGTCCACCTAATTCCTAGATATTCATAAGACTTGAAAAACAACAGAATTGTGCAGCAATAGTCAAGCTTTGCAGTCAGGAGACAGAAGCCTCATTTCAACTGGCCTGTTCTAGTAACTGTTCACTTCATTGTGTGAAAAAAGACACATTCCTTCAGTTTTCTGCTATTTAAGAAATGTTTTTTTATGTTCAGCTGGCGATAAGAAAATGGTTGGATAGTAACTTGCTTAGCATTTTGAAGTACCTCCCCAGATCTGCAGCTGAAGTACAGTGTTCTTTCTTACAACGATTGCCTGACCCTTTGGGTGAGAGTCATCCTGCCTAGTATTTGATATCAGCTGTGTAAGTATCTGCATCTGGGACAAATCCTTCAGTCTTTTAGTCAATAAAATGAAACTCGCACAGTTAAGAAATGATCCCTCTGACCTGATCTAGACATTTTCTTTAAGATGAGATGAATCATGCACTCTGAGTAACTCTTCCTTTCCAGTGATTATAAAGGAGTTCAGATGGATAGTTCAGAAGTGAGTATCTACATTGAAGACATCTACACTTGTTTCAGGGAACTCAATTAGTTAAGGCCACATGTCTCTCTTTGCTACCATCAGCACATATTATTACCTCCCACATTCCTTCATCTTCCTGAACTTTTTGTTCTGTATTCTATTTACTCTGATGATAAAGATTGTGGCATAAAGCTATTTTAACTGCAAAATTATCTGTACCAAACATCTTACAAAAATATGCTGAAGAGATGGAACCTCACTTCCAGCGGAGGACCCACACACAGGATACATGAAAATGCTCCAGCATGTTTTTTAAGCAAAAATATGGACAGCCTGTATTTGTCCTTGATTATTTTTTAAAGAGTAGGAGAGCACAGTTTGAAAATGCTCAGGAGTATTATAAGCATTCAGCACTGACAGAAGTCAATGACTCTTGCATGATGACTCTTGCATCCTATCACTGGACACTTTCTCAATAAAAGCTCATAACAGAAATACTTCTTTTGTGTCACTTCCAGTCCTTGTTCAACTAGGCTATAGCTGGTATCTGCGAAGGAGCCCAACACCTGGCAAGAGCTGCAGTAGCTGATGTCTGTAATATCAATGTCTGCTACTGATGATTTTGATATCAGAGTGACTCAGCTGCCTTTAGTGCTCAGGTCTTTATAGTACAGTTGAGGAGTGCAGGAATACAGAATATATGACAGAATAATAATAAAAAAAAAGACTGATAACCTGAAGAGTAACACAGTCAAGCATTTTCTTAATATCCTCAAAGCATAACGTCTGATGGACTTCGGGAGCCAAGAGTTGATATAGTCAACAACCCAAGAACAGAAAATAATAAAATACAGAGAGGTCTGTGGTGCAATATGCACTACAAATGTTTTGACACAACTTACCGCTAATAACACCCTGTTAGATGAAGAGCAGTAAACTAATAAGTTTTTAATCTTCAAGAAAAGAAAATGGGGAAGGCTGAACATCTGTATGCAATAATGAACAGTCTGTAACTGAAAATAAACCTGAAAGAAATACCAACTGTTGCATTAAAAATTACTGTAATGCACTCCTGATTTAGTATCAGCTGGAATTTCTAATTGTCCTAATATAATGAGGTGCCTTATTCTTTGCTAAAGTGCTTTTCAAAAATCTGTCCAAGGATTTGACTGCATCTGAAAAAAAGGTGTTAATCATAATCTGTCAGCTGTATGTGCAATTTGATCAAAGTACTCTATCCTTGGCTTCGGCAGCCAATTTTCACCTCAATATCTTCAATTCACCTCAATAAATATTCCTGTACTAAAAATTTAATTGAATGCATGGCTAGAGAATGGCATTTATTTTACGAGTTCTATTCAGGTTTGTGGAATTGTTCTTTAACTGTATAATACACACAGTTTAGCATTTGCATTTTTCATCAAGGTGCTGTAGCTGTACAAAGACATGGAAGAACATGCAAAGAACATGCAAAGAACCTGCAACTCGGTACCCAACATCCCACTTTTGAGAATATGCTCTCTGGGAGGATATCTCCGATAAGACTGCAGTAATTAACTATCTGTCTTTAAATGCCATACTGGAGACTTTTCCACTCACATATACCATTTGTAAGAATTACCTCTTTGATTCCACACACATCATCTGTTGATCCAGCATCAAAAATGGAGCTTAGCATGGGAATCTCTACTCTTTCACAGTATGGCTTTGTAAAAAGAATCACTTTATCTTTTCTCCAAAGGTCTTGACATCTCCAAGCGTCCCTTTAACAGTGTGCTCAGCAGCTAGGCCAATAGACTCCCTAAAAGACTTCTTGACTTCTCTGTTCAAAGAAATATACTGTTAAGTTTTCATTACTATATTAATCACTCTTCAACATCCTTTTTATAAATAGTGTTTTTAAATTGTATTTGTCAGAATTCAAGATTCATTTCTCATTTTCTTTCTGAACTAGCTGACTTCAGCCTTTCTAACGGTTTCTAACAGTTTGTTACTTAGCTAAACCAGTTATTTTGTATGCATTAGTGCTGTGCTTCCTGGAAGGTGTCCTTCAGTAATCACCACAGAACCTCTAAGGATTTAATTCTCTTAGCTTCCTTTTTTAGATTCTTTCTATTCTTCTAGCTGAAGAGCTTATTTATTTTTACACAGATTCCTTCTCTAGAATAGAACACAACTTCTGTGGACTTTCTGTGCTTATTAACTCTGTGTGGATGTCAAATACAATTATGGTTGTTGTTAAAGCATGACTCCTCAACAGCAAAATTTTGAATGGGGCTCTATTTGGCACCAAGTCACAGACTACACTGCCTCTTGTGGGCTCGTTATACATCTGCTTCATGAAATAATCATTCACAGAGTCTTAAATATTGCCACTGCATCACATCCTGATATGATATAGTTGCATTTTCCTACTACACATGGCAGAGGAAAAAGAAAAGGGGAGAAAATGAAGTCTCCTGCTACCCTTTAATTTCTTACACTTGCTGCCTCTTTATCTGTCTCAGCATACAGTGATAAATGACTCTTTGAAGACTTTAATCCATACACATTCAGTATTACTTGCTGGGATGGTTATTTTATTTGACTTGATTCTAAGCTCCCTGTAACATACAGCACAACTTTATCACCAGTATGGTTTACTATTTTTTCCTATGTATTTTCTATCATAGTATTACAGTGTACCATTGATTGAGTGTCTTCCTTCCACCAGTTTTCCAATCTAATAAGTCTGCAACTTCATCTACTTCCAGACATTCCAGACTCTTCATCTTGTTTCTCACTAGTAGCATCTTTTTTGAACATTAGAAGACATGCAAAATAAATGTAAAATAGGAAGTAAAACAGAATATTTTGGTATATTAGAAAACTGAACACAGCTTTCTAGAACATAAGAAATAGAAATAGTACAAAACGGAAGACTGCAACTGTTTTCTGTATTAAAGATGAAGAAATGGGTTTTAAAGTCAAGCATAAAGATTCCGTTTAGGTTTCCAACTGCAATATTGGGAGGAACACATGAAATCTAGTATTAGACTCTGTATCACTCTTTTGGGCTTTCCTAACTGCTTAACTCATTGCTTCAGGGGTGTTTTTATGAATGTTATCGGAAAGGTAAACAGCACTCCCGGAGCAGCAATTTTTAATGGTCATCGGTTCTTGCTTCCATAGATATGTCAAGGTCTTTTTGTTCTGCTCTAATACATTTCCCATCCAGCTGAACACGAAGAAGTGACACAGCCCTGTAGAACTGCTGTAGAGCTTCATTCACACCAGGCTTCAAGATGTGCCGTGTATGAAATTCTTTGGGAATCGCCTACGCTTTGCAGCCCTCTAATGCTGTATGAAGAGTTCTGCTGTTCCAGCTTCTAACCAGAAGTTACAGTTATATTAAAAATGTATATTTTTAACTATTACAGAATGTACTTTCACTTTCCCAAATTTATGAAGGCAAAATCCTTTTCTGCATTGTAAAGCATTTTGATTACAGGAAATAGGCAAAGTTTTGCTCAGAATGAACACAATATTTTTGTATGAAGGTAAGATGGAGGACAGGGCATAACTAGGCAGGAGGGTGTAAATATATTTTCAGCTACTAAATCAGAGAGGAAAGAAAATTCATTCTTATGTGAATGTAAGAATGCCAAAATGATGACATTAGCTCCCATGTGTAGGACCTACAAGTAGATTTTTTTTTTTTTGCTCTAATAAACCAGTTTCTAAAGCCTGTATTTTGTTTCAGCCTTCTCTGCTAGTTAGAGTGAAATTTCCATTTCCAAAAATGTGGAGTTTTCAAGTCTAAGCAGTTAAGAGGAAATAATAAATTTTATGTTTAAAGTTGTACATATTCATCTTTTCCTCCTTTGAAGATACATACATGAGGGAGGAATTGCATCATTGTAAGACCCTATGATATGCAGCAATAAGTATGCAGAGACAGTGTACAGCAGTACATTTAAGGACTTTTGGACAGAAAAAGGTTGTTAAGAATGAGTCTGTTAGCAGACTTATTCTTTGCCTCAAAATAATATATGCTGGTTAAGTTAGGCATCCTGATATCTTGCAGAGGCTTTAGAAATGTCATATTCGGTGTGCTTTATTGCATCACTGACATATTTATTCAGAGGTCTTCACAGGTCATTTATTTTTGATACCCAAAGCATGAATCAGTGGGGTAAAAACACACTCTGGAATGTATTACTCTCAGAATAATAGAATGGTTATGGTAGGAAAAGACCTTCCAGGATGATCAAGTCCGATCATAAATCCATATGGTTCTAAGTTTAAATTATTTTTTTAAAGGAAAAATTTTTTAAATTCACCCTTTATATGGATCTTAATGCAGAGTTCTCCTTCAAATAATGAAACGTGCATACTTGCTCTAACCACCTTATTTTGCCTATTTTTCTGCCGCATTGCGAACTCCAACATAATTTCTGAGTTGTATCACTTATACCATTGCTTTCTCTCTTTTTTTTTTTTTTCACAGAGGTATTTTATACCTCTGTGAAAAAAATTCTAAACCACAGTTTTCCTATAGGAGCTTACTTATTTGTTATACAGACAAAATGAAATCAATATATTGTGTTAAAAGTTCTATTTTCACTAAAAGAAATCAGGTCTACATCTATACCTAGAATTACTGTGTGAGAATCATCATCTGCAAATGGACATGATCTCTGAAGCCATGTCATAAAAATTCCCCTCAGAACTTTCTCCTCTGTTGTTTTCCCAGAGAAAGGTTCTGGAATTAACCTGAACATGATAATCTGGAAATCTCAAATTTCATATACATCCCCAACTATAAGAGAAAAAATAAAATGTTTCTTTAAGAAAATGTTCACATTTTGCTAAAGTTAATATTTATTTTTAAAGTTATTTTTATTTTATATTAGTTTTTTAATTTATATTTATTATATTATATTTATATGCATTATATATATTATATATTATGTATTACATATCACATATTATGTATAATATTTTATGTATTTATTATATTTATTTATATGTATTTATTCTATTTATTTTTTATTTATATAGTTTATTTTATTTTCAAAGTTAATATTTATTTTTTACAATGTAAAGTTAATATAGTACAGCAACTTCCTTCTCTTGCACTTGAAAGCATTAGGTACCTGTAATGCTCCTAGCATGTGGACAAATGTTACCACACACACGTTAGATGCTTTTTATTATGTTTTCTCAGCCATTTCAAATTGCTTAAACCATCTGTCTTTTTCTAAGGAGGTCCTCTGGCAAGCTGATGGACTTGAATGGAATAATTCTCATCATTCGTTTCACAGAATTTTTGTTCTAATAATATTTATTGAAAAAGCCAGAAATTAGTAAGAAGACACGGTAATTTATTAACCATCAAGCTTAGTCTTCAAGATTCTGGCAGATGAATTCACATTGGCAGGTTCACAGGCTTAGAACAGAAACATTGTTTGATGATAATTTTCAGTGAAGTTTTAATTTCTTCACGTTCTAACAGTCTGTATATCTTTCTTGAGATAATATCCCATGATTTATTTACTTTTTTCCTTCTTTTCTTTTTTTCTTCTTTTTCATTGTTTGTCTGGTTTCACAGGAATAGTTAATAAATACTTACTAGTTACTTGGCCATGTTCTCCACAAGGAAGCGGCACAGGAAAGAGGAGACAGACAGTAGAGTGCAAAGGAGAAATGCAAGAACGTGAGAGCCTGAAGGTGAGCAGAGGTAGTACACGGATGCACATGCACACGTATTCCATGCTGGGCTGCAGAGGAACCAGGAGATTTCACTTTAATCTTTCCGCTGTGATTCTTTGCAGGAAGGTAGCATTGCACAGGCTTCAAATTGCGCTGCTGTGAGAAACTGGTGTTTGTAGCCACGTATCCTACTGAAAGACAGTACAGTCCTGCACCAAAAGGCAGCAGAGACCCATTTCAGCTCCAAGCTGAAGGGTTAAGAATGTAAGAGGAAACAAAACCAATGATTCAGGAAAACTCATTCTGAAATACTTGGGCCACACACCCTCTTGCCTTTTATTTTTTAATGCCTCAGGAAATAAATTATGCTGCAGAAAAAAAAAAATCTCGAGGAGAACTGATTTGCAACCTAACAGCCAGGGACTGCTGTGTCATGTGTGATGTAACACTGGTTGGAGGGGGAAAGCAGGAGTGGGAGAAGAAAATTTCTATAGTACTCATAAAAATTGAAGTACAAGCTTCATATAAGCTCAGCAACACCATTGTGCAATACATGTGAGCACACACACACTCACACGCATCCACAGTTTCATCAGGATGGTCTGTCTTGATGATGTACATCCATTAGTAGAAGTCCATTAAAAAAGGCTATGAACATATCTGGAGTTACTGCGAGATGATTTTTCCTGACAGGCTAATGTGCTATGAGCAGAAATTGAGTAATATTGCTGAAAACAAGCAGATGACTTTCGTATCTTTTATGCGAATAAATCTCAAGAAAAATAGTGCACTTTCACAGTCCTGAACAGTTAAGACAGTCATATGGGAAATGCAAGTATAGATATATGCTTTTCACTTACTTTTCTGGTCTACTGAGATAGATGTTGGTTTTCTTTATATTAGCACTGCTGCTGTTTGCACCACTATAGTTAAGCTTATGTCACCACTTCAATTGTGAAAATATTTACAAGGGATTTTAACTTGCTTAGAAAAGTTACTTGGGACCAAAATGTGTCACACAAAAAAAGTTAGGCTGGTGTAAGAACATTGTTTTATGAATAGGTCCTCTCTTCCATTTAATATCAACTTTTAAAAATAGATTAGTGTGATTTCAAAGTTTAAAGAAGATATATATATATATATATATTGCTCATTGAGAAGTTAGTGTTTCGAGTGTTTTCTTTCAGTTTCAGCTAAATGTTTACCTCACTAAAAAAAAAGCACCACCTGTTCCAAAGAAATGCAGTTTTCAGCGCAGACCAGTGTTTTCTTCTAAAGTGAATCAACCATAACAAACTCTAAAAGTGGTATATAAGAAATAAAAGTGTGTGATGTATTTAATTTTCATTGTACTGCCCTCAGAATGGTGGTGGAAAAATTAGCACTCAGATTGCTCAAGCTCAATGAATAAGGAAAATAATAAAATAAATGAATAAAAATGAATGAAAATAGATGAATAAAAAAAAGAAAAAAAAAAGAAACCACTAATGAGGATTTCATTTTTCCATTTTCACACTGATTAGCCCTATTCAAATATCTGACTGGTATGTAGCATGGAAGGTAGAATCAAGTACCTGATATATGCATACGTAAAAAACACCTCTACCTTGTCCCATAAAAAATAATCAAACAATAAATATCCATTAATCGCAGAATATATGAGGTTGGAAGGGACTTCTGGAGATCATCTAGTCCAACACCCAGCTCATGGCATCCTGAGCCTTCATACAGAGCATGACCCAAACATCCAAACATCTCTGACAGCAGGGCAGGGCTGTTTTAGTGAGAAAATTTAGTATAAACATTGCAAAAGTAAGGAGAAAAAAAAAAAAAAAAAAAAAAAAAAAAAAAAAAAAAAAAAAAAGCAGGGGAATAATGAAATCAGAAATTGAAAGATCATAAATATTAATTCCATTAGATGAAGCAAATCAAGCCACACACTGCAGAGCTGTAAAGAACACATAGGGAGATTTAAAGAATGCAATTAAATTTTACGAGAAGAGCAGTATTTTTTCAACGTTTTTTAAAAGTGGTTTATGAAATAAAAACATGGTCAAAGAAAAGCAAGAATAAAAGTTATGAGAATAGCATAACCTTTTATATTGATGTAAGCCAGCCAGGGCACCTTCTGAAAAGTAATAGGGAATTTAGTGATCTGTCAATCCGAGGACACAAATGTGTCTCACCAAAAGAGCAACAGCACGACCATAGTTGCAGAAATCATATTTCAAAGTGCACGTACTGGCTTTCTCAAAAAGTAAAACTTTTTAAGAAACACTACCGAAATGTACTCTTTAAAAAGAATATAAGTTCAGTAAGTTTTAGCAATGACAGACCAGCATTTGGTTAGACAGCTATTTTAAATTTGGGAGGAGCTCGAAATATGCCCTATCTGTTGGATTTCGGGATGGAGAGTCATTCACTGACACAGGCTTTGCAAAAGATGGGATAGAATTTTACCTGAAGACTTATGGAGATGGGAAACACAAAAACAAACAATTGTAAAAGCAAAAATTATTTCCATATGTAAGACACTTTGCTGTTGTTTATCTTCCAATTCAGGTTATGGCAACCATGGTGTTTTGTTTTGTTTTTTTTTAGCTTTTGTTTTTATATTCAACAATTATATATAAAGTATATGCTGAAGATCATTATTTCTTCAGAGGTCTTTAAATATTTTCTATTTTAATACACAGATTTACTTAAAATATAATTCATAAAATATTAACTTTCTTTAAAATATCAGCAGATATTTGCCAACTAAATACAACTCTGAAAAACATAGGGCAGCCGAAATTTTATATTTGGACTTTCACAAGCACAAAATGATACATTATGCAATATGAAATAGATATCTGAAAATGGTAGCACAGGCGTTTATCCAAGATACTGCACTGCTAATTTATTTGGCTGATAAAGTGATATAGTCTTCTGTGGAGTGTTTTACAGACTTAGAGGTAGGTATTGATTGAAGAGGTCAATATTTACTTTTCTAGAAGTAATACACAGTGAGACAAAAGTCATTGTCTTACTCATGAGACAATATAGCTTGATATTTATCCAGATAAGTCGCTGTACAATATAAATTATCTCATTTATACATTGCTACATTTCTGGAAATAAAAAAGCTAGTATTTTTTAAAAAATTCTACATGATAACTTTTCTTTGAAACTTGAATTTAATAAGTAAGTGAGCTGAAGTCCTAGAAAAACAAGAACATCTCCTCCTCCCAAAACTTCTATATGGGGGAGTATCAGAACCCTATATTTGGACCCTAACAGGGTAACGCGATCTGTTGGGATCCTTTCACCTGTTTCCATAATCCTGTCATATTTCCATTAAAAAAAAAAATGTTATAAGAAGTTCCAAAATTCAAGACTGCGCTGTATTTATCAACAAATAGGACAGTGAGTCCAGTTATCACTCTGATTTTGTGAGGCAGAAGCTTAAAGGGAGGTAAAGGAGAAGAACAGGAGAAAGGAGAAGGAAATCAAGAGAGCAGAGCAAAGTAGTGCCACTTGATCATTGTCTGAGTGCAATGAATTAAGAATTCAGAGAAATCCTAAATTCAACTATCAGTGATGATGAATTCAACTATTTGGGGCAAAGATCTACTGGAGGAAAGATCAAGCTCCAGTCAACCCCCTTGGCCGCTTTTACTTGAGAAGCCAACAAAAATTGAAAACAAGATGTAACTCCGCCTGTCTGTGTAAGAAATAATGTTTTCATCAAAAAAGAAAGAAAATATCATCATCAGATTTCACTCAGTCACTTATTTTGTATAGCAGCCAAACAGCTTTTTAGATTACTTCTATGCTGCACTTACGCTGTGTTGCCAGTCTTCCAGGAAAAATAAAGACAAGGAGGAGAGATATAGTGTAATTACAAGATGCATACGAATTCTTCTATTGACAACACAAAAGCATTAAGTATAAAAAAATTCAGATCCAATGTCTGTGTCTTCCTTGTAGCTGGTTACTGGCTCAAACATGGGCAGATATTTAAGCAATATCTTATTTTCCTTACATGGTTTTCCAATGAAAAAGGAAAATGTATGGGATTAAAAATGTGCAGAGGGATGGTTTGAAAACGAGGATGTAATGAATCTTCAACATATTGTATGTTCAGATTCTTCCTTAGGTTATATCCAAGTTAATGCAGCATGGATGCCATATTTAAGTTGTTCTATTTTTCACAGAAAAGCATGAAGTGTAGAATTGAAAAAGTCCTAACTGAATAAATTATAGCAATTTCTTGTGTTTTAAATTGTAACACTTAGTGCAAATGAATGAAATAAATATCTTGGCTCACAAAATAGAGACAAAAATACTATAAATTCAAATAACATTTCCCTCATAAGGCAATTTATTACTGATGAGCACTGAAAGATTACTGGGGGGAAAATTGCTCAGTAAAGCTTAAACATTATCTGATTATCATTTGATTGTTTAAAAAAAACAAACATAGTGGAAAAGATTTTTTGTAATTGGATTTTTTTTTCTAAAAACATTTGAAGCATTGGATATAAATGATTGTTACTCTGCAAAATCAGTTATGGCTATTATCCTTAAATTATATGCTAACACTTTATTTGTACCCAGTTAAAATACAGACCAGAAAGAAGTTTTTCCATGAACCATTACTGAATCTTTAAACTGATAAAAATAAAGTGGAAGGAGATTTCTCTATAATGGCTTAGTTTGCTACAGATGCTTTAAACATTCCTTGCTTTCATTAATTGCATTTATAATCTATCAGAAAAAGAACAAAATCAAAAGATATAACCATCTAGTTGATCAGACTTTTTAAAAAATCATTTGAGGATTTTGCGCAGTTTTCATATTTTATGCAGGAAATTTATGGGCTATGTTTCTAATATAATACAGCTAAGATCATTCCTTGTCTGACAAATAAGAGGCCTGAACGTACAGACTAACTTATGTATTGCCAGTGTTTATATTGCTGCTTTTACATATCTCTCCTAAAGCATCAATCACACTACAAGTCATGCTCTGGTGCTTGTGTTTGAAACATATTTGTATATAAGGATCTTTGAACAAGTTAATTTCAAAACTATGACAATTATGCAGTGCTACTTCAAGCATATGCCCATAGGTTATGTGTCCAAGAAACTATGATTTTATTTTATGCATTGAAAAAGAACACAGTGCATCAGACTGTTGCAAACATAGACTAAATAAGGCATTAATTTTCCTTTCATGATTTTTCTTCTCAGGTAGAATCTAAATACAAGTCCTTGGACTAAAATCTTGCTATGGATTCTACAAATACTTTTACAGAGATGAGATTTTCTATTTAAGTCAGTGGGACTGTTTACACATGTATGATTTACACATGTGTAAAGCATTGCAGGATCAAAGTTTAGCTATTAATATGCTAGGGGAAAAAAATCAATAGATAAACAGAATGAAATAGGAAATAATTAATGTGCAAAAACAATTCACATCATATGTTTTCAATTATAAAAACAGGGAAAAAGGTAAATGGGTCCTTTGAGAGACCTTGGCACCCCCTGTAGTAAGTTCTGTTTTGTTAAGAATAAGCTTGAGCAAGATATCAAGCCAATTACAGGAAAAAGACAGGAAGAGGAGGAACAAAACCCTAAAAATGACAAAAATATTATTGTAATTCATAAACACAGTCTGTATATATTAAAAAAAAAGCTTTGCACAGATTCCATTATCATGTAATAGACATTTTGTGATGTATATAGGAAACTCATCTTTAACAGGAAAAAAAAAAAAAAACAAGAGCAATCTTGAGTTATTGATAGGAAAGGCAAATAGTGCAGTTCAGCACAGTTGACTACAATGACAGAAGGCAGCAATGCTTTCACACACTGAACAGATTAATGCTATCCATTCCCACAATCTGGACAATCAAAATGATCACAGTATATGCTGTAAAAAAACTAAATAATTTGAACTCCAACCTTATTTCTCTCTGATCTCAAGATGAGTTTTACAGTTTGTAATAACTCAAAGCTGAGATATAACATAGTTCACTGAGGCAGCACATAAGGCACTGTCCTGCATGGCTGTAAAGGACTGAAAGCTTTCAAATCTTCTTGATATTATTAAGCAATTTCTAGGACACTACTTCTAGAGAATTTAACTACCATTAGAGAAAGTAATTTTAATAAATCATTTCTTCAGGTAAAAATTATTTCAGCTTACATATGAAATTTACTCAACCAACTAATATGTTATAAAGTTAAAGGAATAGAATTATGGAAGAGATGAGTGATGAATTTAAAAGGTCATACTCTGACATGAGCTGTCATGTACTCTCAGCTCATGAACTGGATGATTTTATCTTAACTATACGCTGTTCATTTCACTGCAGTAAAGCAAAGCCTGTCACTGCGCATTTTGAGGTCTGCCTATTCTTAGGGTTACCTTTATTGCTTGTCTCTGTTGAATGTGCACTTTCATGGGGCAATTTATCAACTGTTAAAAGTGAAAGATAGAGATAATGGCAGAAAATTGCTGAACGGTGAAGATGGATGCTAATTAGAGCATCCTAAAATGTCTGAAGGAAGAAGTTCGTTTTCCAATCTGAATGCTTTGTGATGAGACAGGATGAACTAAGAGTTAATAGAAAACAAGCTCGTATGTTCCGCTCAAGAACTGCATGGGCGGTAAATTGAACTCAAATCAACAATTCTGGTAAAGAAATATATTCCTTTGGAAAGAGTTTCAGTCAATTAACATAAGAATGGCAAGCAGGACTTGCAATAAAATCCCACTATTTTACTGAAGAAAAAAATAAAGATAGAAAACTTCACAATGAAACTTAAAATGTGAGAGAAGACTGTTCTGGTAATCTGATAACGATCCTGGCACAATGAGAGAGAAGGTGCTTCTGCCTTTTACCTTAGGACCACAGAGGCAAATATGGCATTAGGGAAAAGGTAGAACTCCAGGGACTTACAATTATGAGCTGAACCAAGGACAGGAATGCAGCTGAACACCATCGTGTCCAGCTGGCAGGACCCAACATAACTTCCACTCCTCTGGAGTAAGAAAGGAAAAATCTCTAAGCTGGGGAAGAAGAGCTGGTGGTGAGATGTTATTTGCAGCTACATTCATGTTGCTCTGACAATCTAAGATGGCTGAGGGGTGTCCTTTATCTTCCTCTGTGCATGCACATGTTCATGGGGGGGCAAGTATTTGCAGCACGTTCTCTGCGCCATCTAACACTTAAAAGTCAGGGCATGTATTTTAAGCAGATCAGACGTGACAGGTGAAGTGGATGTAGTTGCAGGGCTCAATCTACCAATTGTGTAGGCAATGAAATTTCTCACTGCTTAAGCAGTCAAAAGCCTTTAGCTCCTTTATATGCGATGTCATTTCCACTGTGATATCAGGCAGACACTTTCATAATTGATTTTCAGAGTAAAAGAAGGAAGTGCAGGCCGTTAGAGGGATTAGTGCTGGCTGCAAGCACATATTTGTGCTATACTTTGCCAAAGAATTATTTAGTAGGGTACTTTATCTATCTCAGCAAATGTTGTCCTACCACCAACACAGACATGTGCAACAAGGCACAACCATGTCCACAAGAGAAATACCAGTTTAATATCTAATATACTCTTGCATTACAATGACTGCTTATTATACAATTGACATAAAAGCATATCAGTCCAGTTTCTTCTTTCATTTTCAGTCAGGGGTTTTCTACCACACCTCAGTTTCACTTTGTGCTATTTCATGCCAAGAGACAGTAGCCACACTTTCTATACAATAACTACTGTTTATGCTTGTGCTTGATGTGGAGAAATAGAGTAGACACAGACTTATAATCGCACAGCTTTGTTTTGGGAATAGTGATTCATGCAAAAATCATGAGGTTTGCATTTTAGTGTCTGATATTTTATGTCAGAGAAAGTTTGGCAACAAAGTACTAACTAGTCACATCAAATTTCTCTGTCCAATTGTGTAGGAATTTAACTGTGAGCATTTGCACCAGAGAGTCACAGAAAACTGAAGTTTTGCTGTAGAACTACCAATTATGTCAATGCCATTTCAACTGAACGCTAAACATATCATAGTTTAGAAATTTATGATATTTGTCCTATTAATGAATAGAACAGTAGTTACTTATAAAATCTAGATTGTTTAGTTAATTTTTTTTATGGTTTCAGATATGCCAACTGATAGTAAATTTCATGATAGGTAAGAACTGCCAATACAGTGTTTCAGAAGAGAGGTAGCAGATCTGTGAAAGCACACAGTTGAGGTCATGGTGCTATAAGGCTCATATGGGTAAATTTAGTGGGTAAATTTTGAGATAAACATCTAAACAAGCCACTTCACGTGCTGACAGTAATCTAACTATCAAGGCACAACCAGTTATGTCAGAGATACAATTTCTTTGCATACATATATGATGTATGCAAATACATCAAATGATACACAGTTATCTGAAGACAAAATACACTGGAAGCTCATAAGCATATTTTTTGCCACCTAAGCAGATCAGGGGATCAATCTTTACATGAAGGGGTATACTTCCTATTTATTTTAATGTTGAAAGTACTCAGCCAACACTCTCTATGTAGATACTGAACTCCTTTTGAGATGGATTGGCATTAGGCACCAAGATGTCTTAGGAAGCTGTGCTTAAAAGTAATTTTTTGGTGATTTTTTAGTTATTAATGGTGCTTTGAAATTAATTTTTAAAGAAATATGCTTATTTTGTTAGAGCACATCCTCAGTTCTTGACTTCATTCCTCTAGTGAAGATGAGCATAGAGAGGATATATGACATAGGGCTTAGCATTGCAAAAATTACTGAATGCTGTAAGAAAGCCCACAGGTAATGCCACTGGCTTGGATAACTCTCTCATTGATTTTTTGAGTCATTTTTCTGTACTTAATTTACCCATTTTTACTGGAAACCTTTAAAAGTAATCATTGCTCAAGGCTAGCTGCCAAATAGATTGAAAATTGAGCTTACTTCAGTGCCCTCCTTCGGCAGACGGATTGCTCTTCTGCTGCACACTCTGCTCTCCATTGAATAGTCTATAGAATTATTGCTGAAGTTCTAGTGCCTGTAATGCACACTGCTTTCCTAGATATCCTATATACAAGTAAGATCTGTTTTTATTAAAGATGTCTTATAACAAAAACATTTTTCCTTATAGAGCAGCACTGAATTGCTCTCTGTGCCAAAATCTTTAAAACAAGATACAAGCTCCTACAAGATTCAGCTGAATTCCCTTACTTTCAGTACTTTCAAAGCTAGAGATGGAGACATTACACTGAATAAAGTTTCTTTGGCAGTCCCTGATAAATACAATGTGGCTTTATTTGTTCCTGCATTACTACAACAGTGTATATTTTTATTTTACACTTTGGAAGGAAGCACAAATGACAACACTCTGTTGCATCCTTTACTTTTTGTCAGACTTCTATACTGTGAACAATTCCAAGTCTGTCACTGTCCACCGAGACTGGATTTGCATGGATGTCATCTTGGCTTTCTGAAACCTTAACATTTCATCTCTAGAAGCTTCATTTTCATCCAAGCTCTGTGTTTGACTCCTTATAGTACAATATCCTTTCTAATAAGTTATTAAGAGCTCAAGGACTCTTAGCTGCCCTCCACATGCCCTGATGAAACCAGAACTTTCAGTGCTCATCTCACTACAAGATTCAGATAATCCAATTAAATTGGTTTTAAACATGCTGACAGCAAAAGAAGTTTTAAGTAAAAGAACTGTTTCTTGAATTTCCTTTATCTGATTAATTTAATTCTCTTACTTGGTTCCGTTCCTACTATATAAAATCCATTTCATTCTTCTGTCTCCTTACCACCGTATAAGGCAAATAATAAAGTCTACAACAGGCTAAGAGCCAAATATTGTTATGTCTGCTCTAACAGACATGTCTTTTTTTTTTTTTTTTTTTGCGGGGGAAAGAGTTCTTTCTGTATATAGGTTCAGCACACATTATAGATTACAATTAAATACTTACTAACACAAGATATATTGTCTTAGCTAAGAATATGCTAGTTATTGCATTACATTTTTAGGCTTTCTGATGCACTCTAGATGTGTGCGGTTTTGTTCTCTCTTTTATTGAAAACAATGTTTTCATAGTGGGATTATATAACCCCCCCTAGACATACGCTCTACAGGATAGATGTATTAATACAAGGTCTAGAGAAAATTCTCCATCTCCAATTAGAAATGCAGCAATACATAAAAGGATGTAAATAAAACTAAATTAGTATGAGGAAAGATAATATAAAACTTGAGAAAAAAAAAATCTATTATTTTACTTTTAGACAAAACTACCAAAAATTTCAGGATGCCCAGACACTCTGCAGAACTGTTGATTTTTTTGCAAATCTTACAAGGATCTTTATTTAGTAAAGTGTGCAGACTAATATCACTTTTCTTTAAGGCATTTTGGTAGGGATTTCTGGAATTCAATGTATCATTTCAATAGTTCGAACATTTTATAAAAGTATTATACAGCATTAATAAGAAAAGTTACAATAGGAAGCTTTGTCAATGAATAGAAAAATGACGGATAACATAACTTTAGTTCAACTATAGCTGGAATAATAGAGGAAATTAGATTGTGTACAGATTAGAAATATTATGTCAACAGTAATATCAATCCAGTCAAATTAGAAAACTGGAACCTAAACACTTAAGTTCACTTGCATCATTGAAAATGTATTAATGACGTATACTCGGCAATGTAGCAAAGTCATTTCCCAGAAACAAACACTATTTATTTTGACCAACTATTATTTTGAGAGTACAATTTTTACAATTTTAAAGAAGGACTACTTATATTACTTTTATAACAAGATGGTAATTAGCAGCAAATGCACAGAAAAAATAAACCATTGGTGAGAGAATATTGCCCACCAGTACATTTTTCCATGGAAAAGAATACTAGAGAAACCCTGCATTAGTGTTTTAATAAGAATATTAGCAATTTATACTATGCAGAAAAGATTAATTATTTCTAGCAACAAAAAAATGATTAGCAATTATTAGCTAAGCAGTCCAACTCATTTATCCTTTATTCAGCTTTGAATAGTGAGTTGATAAATTCCTGTCTCTAAGACTCGGGTGCTGCCTTTCTTACAATTCATCATCTCAGCATTTAGTTTGACTGATAATTGATTTTTTCACATGGAAAGAAAAATATAGTAATATCGGTCCCAGACACTGAACATAGAAAACAAGTCAGATGATATGCTAACTAGTGGATGTGGAGAAAAAGAACCGCTAACAAGAGTCAATATTTATTGACATTTATGAAGTAATATGTAACCTTCTCAATCATTGTAACCCGGTTATATTATATAATTTTGACGACACTTCCAAATTCAGAAGAAGATTATCTGAATTGCCACCTAACTCATATGGAAGGACATAATGAGAGGGCGCTAAAGCTCTGTAAAATAAAAATATAACCGTCCACAAAGCAGGATGACCTTAATGTATGTATGCCATCGGAGCAAACCCTGTGTTTGATTTCCAGTGTCAGTACCCCACATCACCCACCACCAAAGAATTGAGACAGGCCCCCATTAAAGAAAGAACATCCCAAATATTTCCCAAATATATCCCAAAGCAACATTTTTTTTTTTAAGTTTCCGATGTTGTCTTGAACAGTGAGAATTTTGGAATACCAACCTATTCTGTATTATACCAGATCTTTCAAATTTCTTAAATCCAATACATTGCAGATCACTTATAGGGCAGTCATCAAGTGCACCAAATAGTGTTTATACGTATGCCCATGATTAGATTTACAGGATACTGGCACTTTCAGATGAATTCGAGCATGTGCTGAAAAGAGTCCAAAACATTGGGCTGCTAGTAGAGGATGCACCTTCTGGTGGGATCATTTTCAGTGCAGGATTCTGCTAAAAGATAAGTTTCCAGATCCAGGGAAAAAAATCAAGCTCATCCCATAACTCTGCTGCATAACAACAATTTTAGACTGCGCAAGAGAGAACTTACCACTCCATTTGTCCATTTATTTTCATTTCTTCCTATTTTAAGTTGAATTGATTCCTTTTAAAGGCAGGTACAAGCAGAATGCAGACAACATTGATATTCATTTCTTACTATTAGTAATTTAATAGGGATAGTCACATGACTTCTAAATTTTGGTTTACTTCTAAATTAAGAGACTTATTAGGCTTTCCAGCAGAATAACACATACAACTAGCATATTTTGAAAATAATGTTCCTCCATTGAAATATTTCAATATTCTTACTTGATGCAAGTTTATTTGTAAATTAATTACTAAACTCATTTTTAGATACTTTGGAAGCAAATGGGAAGTGGATATGCTTTACATGTTGAACGCATTGTAGAATATTATCACATGACATAGAGGTCATCTAGAAAATATTTTAACAAAAGTTTTTTTGTAAATGATGAGTTTGGGCAGACCCACAAAAGTCCTGCAGATATTTCAGTCACCTTTCCCCCCTTCTGTTGTGCAGAAGAAGGAAAATGCCACCTGAGTCTCTGTCACCTCCAGTTCACTTCCTCCTCAGCAATCAAGTTTTGCTGCCCAAACCTTTGGCCAAAGGCTTATATCTATAAGCTTCACTCAGTTTTAATATTTTATATACTGGAACTACATTCTGAGTAGATGCTTTATCAAAATTAAATTTGCCAAGAATGAAAGCCAAGTCTGTTTGCAATTATTTACAATACAACAGTATTCCAGTATTACAATACAACAGTATATTCTAGTAATTCAATATTTGGTCTTCTCTTATATATTTCTCTCTGCTTGTGGTCAAAACATATCATTCATGGTCTTGCCTACCTGCCAGAATCTAGTAATTTCCTTTGGAGTTCTTCCTGATAACTTGCATGGCATTTCACAGATGAAACTTTGTGGTACATCATATAATTACATTGCAATTGACAGAAGATATATGTAGCCAGACAAAACTTATCTCTAGTATTTTTTACTAATCTTTGATGTTAACCAGAGGTCAGTTAGAGGTTAACTAAAACTGCTGTAGTGCTAAATATTTAGTATTAATGTCACAGTTCAGGCTCCATTAACGAAGTGTGCTTTAAAATTTCATATTAATAACACATATGTAAATATATATACCTAGACACCTGCGTGCACACACATACAGGCATATATATACACATATAGTAGTCTAAAGGCAGTTGCATCTTCCAGATTTTTTTGTGTTTTGATGAGCTTTTAGTAAAAATATGGAATTCATATGTTCATTTATATAAAATTTACATTAAGATATAATTGAGATACTTTTATACTATACAGTTGCACTAATTTAACATTAAAAGCAATTAACAAGTAGTTAGTGGTACTCTTATTTGTGGCAATCTCCTAGCATCCTTATGCAAATAAAATAATCTTGCATCTAAAATTATAGTGCAACAGATTTTTGGATGACTTTAAAAAATCCATATCAGTTTTATTAAAAGTTAGAATATATTATTTTTGGCTACTTGCAACTGAAAGCAGGATGAAAAATTTGAACTACCAGAGTTGTACTTCTTGCCATACTGACATGAGATAATTAATTCGAGATAAAATTAATTTAAGCTATACCATAGAGGAAGATGGAATATGTGTTCTAATTCTCAAACTACTTGCAGTTATCGAGCACTTTAATATGCAGATGAATAAAAAGGAGAAGGTAAAACAGGTATTCCGATTTTTGGTATTCAAAAAAAATTGTTTAATGAGTGAAAGAATCCAATAACTCGGGCTGCTAAAAATCAGGCTTAAGAAAACCAGATGAAGTTACTGATGTATACTCGCCATCTATTGCAAATCAGTTTGCAAGCCCAACACAGGATGCTGGTATCACATCTATTCAACAAATAAACCAGACATAATGTTTTGAAGAAAAATCTTAAGAGTATGTAGGAATCACTGCAAAATCCAATCAACTAATAAACACATAGCTAGAACTTGTTAAGGAGAAAAAAAATGTCTTAAGAACTACAAAACGAATTAAAGAAGAATCAGTAAGAAGTGAAACTTAATCAGTAAAAAGGAACTTAAAAGACAGGTGGTTGCATGGAATCCTACTTATCAAACCCTTAACACTCTAACTCTTACAACTATAATTTGCAACCCTGGACTTCAAGAGAGCTAACTTTGACCTCTTCAGGGACCTCTTTGGAGAAATCCCCTGGACCAGGGTCCTAGAAGAAAAGGAGGTCCAGGAGCGTTGGCTAAAATTCAATCACCACCTTCTCCAAGATCAAGATTGCAGCATTCCCACAAAAAAGAAGTCAAGCAAGGCGGGCAGGAGACCTGTGTGGTTGGGCAAGGAGCTCTTGGGTAAACTTAATGAGAAAAAGAGAGCATATATAATGTGAAAGAAGGGCCAGACTACAGGGGAAGAATATAGGAACATTGCCAAAGAATGTAGAGATGCAACGAGGAAGGCCAAGGCCCGTTTGGAATTAGCATTAGTAAGAGATGTCAGGGACAACAGGAAGGGCTTCTACAAATATATCAGCAGTGAGAGGAAGCCTAGGGAAAAAGGTTAGTCCTCTGCTGCATGGAGATGGTGCCTTGGTGATGGAGGATGCAAAAAAAGGTGCAGTTACAAAATGCCTTTTTTGCTTCTTCTTTTACTGCTAAGGCTAGTCCTCATGAACTAGTACCCCAGATCCTGGACACAAGAGAGAGAACCAGGAGAGAGGAAGACTTTCCACTGCTTGAGGAGAATTGAGTTAGAGATTATTTAGGCAAACTGGACACCCAGTGCCAGAGGACTGGAAGAAAGCCAATGTCACTCCAGTCTTCAAAATGACCAATAGGGAGGAGCCGGGAAACTACAGACCAGTCAGTCTCACCTCTGTCTCTGGGAAGGTTATGGGGCAGCTCATCCTAGAGATCATCTCTAGGCATGTGAAGGAAAAGAAGTTGATCAGGAGCAGTCAGCATGGGGTCACCAAGGGGACATCATGTTTGACAAACCTGATAGACTTCTACAAAGTGATAACTGGCTGGATGGATGATGGGAGAGCTGTGGATGTTGTCTACCTTGACTTCAGGAAGGCTTTCAAAACCATCTTCCATAACATCCTCATAGGAAAGCTCCAGAAGTGTGGATTGGATGAGCAGACAGTGAGGTGGATCGAGAACTGTCTGGATGGCAGAGCTCAGAGGGTCATGATAAATGGGGCTGAATCTAGTTGGAGGCCTGTGGGCAGTGGTGTCCCGCAGGGGTCAGTACTGGGCCCGGTGCTGTTCAACTTGTTCATCAATGACTTGGAGGATGGCACAGAGGGCACCCTGAGCGAGTTTGCAGGTGATACAAACCTGTGTGAAATGGCCGACACGCCAGAGGGCTGCGCTGCCATTCAGAGGGACCTGGACAGGTTGGAGAGCTGGGCAGAGAGGAACCTCACGGGGTTCAACAAGGACAAGTGCAGGGTCCTGTACCTGGGGAGGGATAACCCCAGGCACCAGGACAGATTAGGGGTTGGCCTGCTGGAAAGCAGCTCTGTGGTTGGCAGTCCTGGCTGACAACAAGCCAACCATGAGGCAGCAATGTGCCCTCGTGGCCAAGAAGGCCAGTGGGATCCTGGCTGCATGAGGAGGAGCATTGCCAGCAGGTCGAGGGAGGGGATCCTGCCCCTCTGCTCAGCTCTGGTGAGGCTGCACCTGGAGTACTGGGTGCAGGTCTGGGCTCCCCAGCACAAGAGGGACATGGAGCTTCCAGAGAGGGTCCAGCGTAGAGTGGCAAAGATGATTAAGGGACTTGAACATCTATCTTATGAGTGAGCTAGGCCTGTTTAGCTTGGAAATGATTGAGAGGGGAGCTTATCAACACGTGTAAATACCTGAGGGGAGAATGTCAAGAGAATGGGGCCAAACTCTTGGTGGTTGTAGCCAGTGACAGAACAAGGGGTAATGGCTACAAATTGAAACACAGGCAGTTCCATGTCCACGTGAGGAAGAGGTTCTTTCCTGTGAGGGCGACAGTGCCCTGAAACAGGCTGCCCAGACAGATTGTGAAGTCTCCTATGCAGATCTTCCAAATTCACTTGGGTGTGACCCTGTGCCCCGTCCTCTGGGTGTCCCTGCTGGAGCAGGGGGGTTGGACTAGAGGATCTCTAGAGGTCCCTTCCAACCTCAACCATTCTGTGTGTAATTGCAAAAGACTGGGTAGTCCAAGACATGCAGATTGCTTTGCCAATATACCCTGAGACAATATTTATGTCCTAAATTTATGAAAAGCATCTTCTACTGTATACAGTATACCAGTACAGATCTATGTGGATTACTTTAGATTACCTTCAGAGCTGACTGTAAATCAACATTTTCAACGAACAAACATATCATCAACAAAGTGCTCATTTTTCTTTTGTAATAAAGAATAACATGGGGCACCTGACATCTAAGTAGGAATAGGACACATATGAGGTAAGTTCCTCTCATCCTAATCAAATCTTCCTCTATCCCCCAAATTGCACTTCAGTTCAATTTTGGGCGCTAAATGCATCCTAAGAACATGTTACAGAAATATGTATTCTTTGCAGATTTTCAGACTGAAGGATGTGCTTTTGTATTGTCCCATATTTAAGATGTATAACAATACTTCTTAAGATGACAGTGAAGTTCAAACTCGCTTTTCTAAAATATATACTCATACTTAATAAATCCTCTATCAGAAATACAACTGTTTATCCTGATAGACTTATGCTGTACTTTGATCTGCCAGTGACAATATTGATAAAAGTGGTGCTGACTATTAGACATTTTCTTTAGAATTACATGACTATTATGTTTCAATCAAAATGAAAGCTAATCAGCAGGAACAGTAACCAATTATTTCAACTTTATTTTAAACTGCAGTTGACTGAATTGCAATCACTTCAGTTTTGAGAGGTTAGGAAAAGTACGTGGTTTTATCCTCGATTTTATATTCCCCAATGGTTTACTTATGTTAAAATTGCTGACACTCCTACAGCCTATTTAGAATATCTTTCAAAAGCCAGTACATACATAGTGTTCATATACCTACAAAGATAGAGTATCAAAAAGCAATTTTATTCCACAACTACCATTGTTTATAAGAGTAGGATTTTCTTGTTATTTAATGAAGCAAGGTCTTCTCTTTCTCAGTCAGGTATCCCAAAGGAAAAAGGGGTGAAAAATCAAGCAAAATATGCTAACACTGCTACAAGCTCCTCCTTGTTTTAACCTCCAGAAGCATATTCCACAAGCAGATACTCAAGACTTGATACTTCACTTAAAGGAACGGAATTTCCAGATAAGATACAGCCTATATCCATCCAAAAGAAAGTTAGACAAAATATTCTACCTAATCTGAAAGGAGTTTCCTAGCTGAAAATTGAGGCTGAACCAGCCACCAAGCTGTACGAATAATCCTCCTACCTGGCGTTTCTAGTCTGGACCATCACTCTGACTGGGAAAGATTGATGAACAGTTATCTTTCTATCTAGACACATGCAAAATAAATGGGCCTGTAAAAGGGTAATGTGTCTTAATCATTATGTGAGCTGCATATCATGTGATATATAAATACATACACACATACATAATAAAATATAATGTGTTTATATAAATTTATAGGAAATATTTATCTTACATATATATACATGCATATAAAATTCAGAAGTAAAAGATTCTGGAAGGAAGGGTAAATACATTAGCCAAGCAACAGGAGATATACATCAAGGTTTCTACTTTAGGATAAAGTTTCTAGGAAAGATTGATAACTTCTACATAAATATCCATATATGAACTTTAAATTCTCTAGCGATAAGTAAGGGTTCCATGAAGGCGTTGCACTTGTTATGAGCACAGGAGAATACGTGATATATAGAGAGAGCTTAAAATTAACTGTCAGTCAAACTTATCTAGGTAGTACAGAAAAACCTTAGTAATACAGTTAGAAGTGTTGGACAAAAATTTCCCAGTATCTCCTTTGAGTGTTATGTTCCTCTGGGCCCTAAGAGTTGTTGTCAGTATGAGGGAAACAAAACCCACCACGCTATTACCCCATTAACAACTGCAGGAAAGGTACTTCACCAGTTTTGTTATCTTGAAACTACTTAACAGTATCATTAGTCAGCTACGTATGGGATAGATATGCAACCTCCAATAACTAGGGGGTGGTATATACTGTTGGTTTATTCAACAATAGTATTTAGTCACAGTAGTGGTAATTCTTAGCATTGACTTTCTGAAAGAGACAAGTTATTTTGATTTGCAGAGAGATTAAATACATTTTTATGAATATGTCATGAAAATATAAATTTTTCTTCCCAGTAAAAATGCATTCTAGTCATAGTGGTTGACATAATACAGGGTGTTTTGTCCTCCGTAATCAGCCAAAACCAGACACTACCCATATCAAGGGTAAATCACTCTTCCTTATATTTACCCCCAAATTTTATTTTATGATTGCCTTATGAACCCGAATTTTAACAAATTATGAAACACCTGTTTACCACTAGTACCATATCATAAAGAGGGGAACCATCAATTCAGGAACTTAGGGAAAGAAACTGTGTACTAATTTTGATGGGAGCTGGTTATAAAAGTCCTCAATTGAGTAACTGAGTGTTATCTAGCCAAAGGAACTGAGAATAGATTGTGGCATTCTGCTAACAGAAGAGGAAGAGGAAAAATGGGCAATCTGAGCTGCAAGGTCTAAACTTCACAGAATATAAAATACTTGCAGAACCTGAAGTCCTAATACACACTCAAACCTACAACTTCACGTGTATCACAGTCATTCATGAAAAGTCACAATACTGGAATTTAAAAGGCAAATGACAGAAGATAAAAGGGAGGAGCCAAGTATTAAGAATGATGTATTTTTCAAATACAAATTGATTTTTTTTTCCTGGGTACATATGAAAAAGAAAAGTACAGAGCCTTTTAATGGTTAGAAACTACTTTAAATTTGTTTACCAGATGCAGGAAAGGAGCTGTTTTGGGCAACAAAAAGAGTGAGAACTAGTGATTAAAGGAAAATTTCATTATCTAATATCCATTTAAAAACAATGCAGTCAGACACAACTTCTAACAAAAGTTTTAGAAAGCACTGAGGACAATGTGAAATGGGAATTGGTTAAGAAAACACTCAGTGCTGTTTTTAACAGAGAGGAAATGTCTCAGGATTAGAAGGGGAAAGAATGATCGCAGGAGGATACAGTTCATGATTCTAAAAAAAAAAAAAGGAAAGGAGAATAAAAAAGATCCTTTCAGAGGTTTCCACTAATTTGGGGAACAGATGAGTGACATGGCAAGGTTTTCTATGAAAAACAATACAGAAGAATAATCAGTTGTTGAGAATAAATAAAACCCTCCAGAAGTAGAGAAATAACAGAAGACAGAATAAAAATACAATACAGCTAGACCAGGATTTCCACTAGGACTGGAAAAAAATAAGAAAGGATGTCAAAAATACTTGAAATGTGAAAGCAAAACTTCATAACTAAGCAACAGTATAAAGTATAAAAGCAACAGTACAACCAGCTAGGGATAAGATCTGAAACATTAAGGTATAAAATAGATGCTAAACAGGAAGGAAAAGATGATATATAAATATATCATAAGTCTGAAGACTAGAAAAGGCCGATCTCTTATGAGAAAGAGTTCATAAAGCAGAAAACTTTCAAGATAGACAAGGTTTTCAATACCATATTCTTCTTTGCTGAACAGTTTGTGACCAAGCAGCTAGGGTAGTAAACTCTAAAATAAAAATAAAAATAAAAATAAAAATAAAAATAAAAATAAAAATAAAAATAAAAATAAAAATAAAGTAAAATAAAATGGTAAAGGTAAATGAATTTGGTGCAATTAGGTTGGCCAGGGCAGGGGTAGGAAGAAAGGAACAAAACCTAGAACAATCAAAAAAGTAGCCAAAGAGGCATCTGAATCACCAGTCATTATCTTTGATATCTCAAAAAGAAAGAAGTCTCTGGGGACTAAGAAGGGCAAACCATAACATTCGTTTTCAAATACAAGAAAAGGGAGACTTAAGAAGTCACAGACCAGTCACAGTATTCTCGAAATGTGCAAAGATACTGGGAGAAGTTATTAAACAGCCAATTTATAAACTCTCTACAGGACAATAAAAAGGAAATAAAAACAGCCCACAAAGCTTTCTCAGGAGTAAATCATGTCAAAACAATCTAATTTCCTCCTTTGACATAGTAACTTTTACTCTAATGGATAAGAAGGAAGTAGAGGATGAGATCACTTTAATAAAGGTTTTCACACAGTGCCACATGAGAATGCATAAGGAAGACAGAAAATACAGCTTTGTAGGCCCAGTCTGAACAGAAGATTTAAAAAATATTGAGGATGCGTAGTACATGCAAACACAAGAGATAAAATGGTACTACTACACAGAATAGTACGAAAACAAGAAATAGCCTGTATCTCAGCCTAACCACTAAACCCCTTGCTGTTTATATCCTGGGATTCCAGTGAAGGTGTATGTTTATGGCAGGTTTCAACTTAAGCTGAACTGTAGCTAAACGATCATTAGAAAATGCATTTTACATGGAATTAGGTGGAGGACAAAGAGAATTTCTTTAAGCATTATAGGAAAGAATGCCTGATTTTCTGTATTAATGGTTACTCAAAATAAGCATAAGTTGAGTGAAGACTGGCAACAGAAACCAGACAGAATAAGCTAAAAGCCAGTTTGAAACTGCTCTGTCATTTATGGAGGGTCTCCTGAAGTGTGGTAGCTAACTGCCATCAACTGTGTTTGACCCAGTGACCAAGCATCAGAATGATGCTGCAGAATGATATACCAAAAGGGGAGTTCCTCCACAGGAGGCAGCCACTAGCGGATATTTCAGGACACTGAATAACTTTGGGACGCCAAAAAACAGCACCAGCTCATATCATGTTACTGGACTGGACAATTTAGGAAGTAGTTGTTATATGGATATTGAGTTATTGATATAACCATTGATCTAACCCTTACGCTGCAAAAACCTTCAGCGTTACAAGTTTTATAAAAATAAATAACACTGAATGCTGGCCATATCACCTAGTGTGAATTACTATTACAATAACTGATTATACCTAGTTGAATTAACATTTACATGTCAGAATTTAATGATCCAACGAGCAGAAAAAGTCAAGAGGTTGTATGCATAAAAGATGACAAATGAAGTCCACTTCACAAGAAGAAACGATAGTCACAACTGCGTTTTTTTCTTTTTTTCTTTGGATAGGTGATCATCAGAGTCTGGTTTCTTGAGCATAAAGAATAGTCAACAAGGAGAAAGACAGATGAACGTTGAATTGAAACATACTGAAGATAATTACAAGTATCAGACGCGGTAGAAAGTGAAACTTGTTCCTTATTACTGGAATACGGAAACTTAACACTTTACACAAGTAGGGGACTGGTTTTGGTGTTGTCTGACTATAGTTCTGTCAAGTGCTCTGACATTTTCATTCATTCCTCAGTCCTTTACTTTGAAGTAGATATGTAGCAGGTAGCCTATCAGTCACAATGTCTAGGTATGTCAAAAGGAAACTCACAGCTATGAATTCATCTGGAAAAAGAGAACCTTATCTAGAATAAAGATATATATATATGTATATACAGATAATATATAAATACATATTTATACATTTGTCCTTTGACATCTGCTACTATTCATGGACCTCATGAACTTTCATCAATTTTAGGCTTCACTGAAGAAAGACTTCACTGAAGAACAAACAGAGGAAGTATCACCCTACTACAGGCTACTAAGAAAAGGACAGCACTAGAATTGGCTTTAATAAATAAAGATTCAATCATTGCTTTTATATAGTAAGTTTTAAATTAAATTCTGTAGTTAAACTGTAGTTAGAAAATGTGTTTGTCTTGTTGTTACATGTTATAGACCTTCACAAGGTATTTATTTTTTTGTAAAGAAAAAAAGCAAAGGCAAGTAAGGAAGGATAATATATTTTTTTTTTCTTCCAGACTAGAAAAAATATGTAAAACATCTTAAGAGAGTTCAAATGGAACTGCAGTGATGATCAGAAGTCTAGAAAGCATGATGCACTCAGGGAAGACCTAAGAACAGGGATGAAGCAAGACCTAAGAACTCATTTAGAGGAGGGAAGACTGAAGGACAGGGGAGCAGTCTCTTCATGTGTGAGGGGATGCATAGGAAGAGAGGAAAGAACATTTTTCCAAAGCCGTTTTGATAAAAACAGATATAATAACTGCATTGGCAACAAGGGAGATAGCAGTTAGGCATTAGGAGAATATATCTAACTGCAAGTCTAGAGAATCCATACAACAGGTTAGTTATACAGGAAAGTGCCTAAGGCTTATAGAATTTCACTCACTCAGGGCTCTCAGGAAGAGTTTATACAAGCAACGGTCAGGAGTGTCAAGCCTAGCAAAGGCAGCAGCAAGATGTAGATGTTTAATTGCAATTATAGATTAGTTACAGAAGCTTCAGATTCTGTGCTTCATGTTTCAGAGAAAACATTCAAAATGCAACAAATAAATTTACTAACACATAAAATATATATATTTTTTTTGTACCAAGGACTCTCTCATTAAAAGGCAATAAGCTGAACTGTGAACAAATAAATCTTCTGTGTAGATCAAACTCCTGTCGCTACATTTGAACATAGCTGACCATCATTCTCTTTGTACTGTCATTTTCACCACTTATACCTATGCTTGTTTGAAAGGCTGTGCAGAGAGCAAGCACCTTCTGTAAAATGCCAGTATGAGTGAAGTGTGAATGGAAATGACTGTGTATGTAACTACCAGAAGAAACAAAACAGTAAAAAAAGAGCAACATTTATTTAGAAATAGGATGGGCTGGAGAACACTGATCTCAACTCTGGTAACAGGGATAATGCTGTCTGTGCCATTCCTCTCCTGTTATTTCAACAGGAAACTGGACTACAGCTGTAAGATACTGGGAAATGAGGCAACTGGCAGCAACTTTACCTCTGATTGATAGGGAGTGAATTAAGTAAGAGCCCAGGGGCAAAAGATCAGACCATAAAATGTGTTGTCTCATAAGGACTATTAAAAAATCTACCCAAGAAATGAGTTCACTGTCGCCAATAAAGAAGAGCCCAAAATATAGTTTGATAGCTGGAAAAAATTAACACACACATTTATTTTGCAAACAGGAAATGCAATTTTTTTTTTTCTTGCAACCAGTGTTTAGGCAATTTTATAACACATATATATTGCCCTTCATATTCAATGGGATTTTAGGCAACCAATCAGTGAGTCTTTCCTGGCAAATATATTTTCCTTCTTTACATCTCTAACTTAGGGAGGTCAATACTAACTCTTCTCTGTGCATAAAAACTCATGGCAAGATTAATCTGAAGTGCAGTGGTTTTCTCTTGAATTTGTTCTCAACATTCTCCATAAGTGTGGTGAATATTGATCTGAATTTTAGAGGCTTGCCAGCAATCTTTTCCATGTCTGATAATATTTCCCTAAGAGAACAAGGTGGGATGATTAAAATGAATCCTAGTGGCTAAGAGGAACATGAAATGCAAGGCTATAAAGCCAGTGCTGCCAACTTGTTGCAGGCCATGCCCCTAAGTCAATTGGAATATGTGTGAAATAATGCCATTAAATGTAATTTATATTCAGCAGAGAAAAACCGTGGAAATATAATGAGTGGCATCAGGTTTTGTCTTCAGTGTCTCCTAAAGCAGGCTTTACTAACTAACACTGAAAATTACTTTTTTTGGTTTCAGATTAAAACAGCTCTGATCTCGTATTCCTTCTGACAGCATGCTATCTGCTGTCTCACTGAAACTCTAACCTGTATCTGCCCTTTATTTTTTTTTTATTTCAAAATCTCCATCCTCATCATTTTGTTTTGGTCCTCTCTCTCAGTAACATTCTATTAGGTGATAATCTCCTAGTGGCATCTATTTCATTTTACTTAGGATCTACAGCAAATTCAAAAAGTTTTAATTTTAAGAATTTAATTCCTGACTGGAGGATATACCTAATCTGACTAAAACAAGAACAAAAACACTATGGGATAGAGCTGTGGAGTTAATCCCAAGATGAAACCAGACAAACTGAATTTTGCAGTAAGCAAGTGGAGGCAGAAATTAGACTTGCAAGCCATGAAAAATCTGGGTGGAGCTTAAAATTCTGTAAAACTACAAGCCAGATTTATTTATTTTTTAACTTTGTGCAAATAAAACAGAAAGAATTTTGACATACACAGGAACAAAGAATCCTGACCATTTTTAGCATTAATGACAAGAAAAAAGATGTTGTCAAAGCTTTCACATAACTAAGACATATGTACTTTTGTCTTAATTTACATGACCTATGCTATATCAAACCCGGAGTTCTCTAAATCTGCCAGACACATCAAATTCTGTTAACTTATGCAATGCATTTTTCTTATGGAGGCAATTATCATATATTCATATTTATGTTTTATGAACTTAGACTAAACAAGTGATCGAGCTTGTTTAAAGTGTTGAACACTGGAAGAATTTGAATTGTTTTTTATTTTGACATGATAGCTATATGCCAGGTAAAATCAGAAAAGGGTGAAAGGACTGAAAGAGCAACTCCATTTCGTGAGAAAGTAGTGAGGATGGGACTGAATATTTTATCCTGTCACTACAAGAGTCAGATTTCAGCAATTCAGTACGTTTGTCAGGAAAAGATGTTGATCTCCGCTGTTGGCAAACCACTGCTAAAGACTGTTTTTCCTGTGTTTTTTTTTCCCAAGCCCATTATTACTGTTGCATTATTCTGAAGATCAAATTGTACCTCTCTGAACAGGTCAGAACACTTTCTAAAGATGTGCTTGTCGACTTGATTAACAGTTGCATAATGGACCTCTAGTATGGATGATGTTTGACAGATTGTGTCTCTGCCCTTTGTATCTTACAAAATGCAAATATATGCTATTTGATAGATTTAAATGGGCATAGCAGATGGGAAAAACAACATTGTTTTGTTTGTAAAGCTAGTTTTTAAAGAAAACATTAAATATTGGCAAAATTTTTATGGGAAACCAGAAGACACTATACTTATCAAGTAGCGGGTCTGCAGCAAACAGACTGTAGCAAGCAAAGTAAAATGTCTGTGTGCTATTTTAAATGATTTTAATTTTAATTAATGTTAAAGCAATAGCGTAAACCAGCAAAAAAAAAAAAAAAAAAAAAAAAAAAAAAAAAAAAAAAAAAAAGAACAAAAGAACAAAAAGTGGCTTTTGCAAAGAATTACCTCAAGCAGAGGGAACAATTCATCTTTGATTTGTATTGCATCAAATCATCTCTGGTACCCCCTACACGTTTAGGAGAACAGAATTTCTGCTGAATTCTGCTGTCAGTGCACACGCATACAGAATCCTTATCCAGGCAACCCAATGCGACAGAGCAGCCTCACAAAACACAAACTGCACAGATGTCTGTAGTTCACAGACTTTCTGTATTTGCTGGGCTTAAGAGCCTGAATTCTCACTTTTTTTTGTAGGGTCTGGAGCTCTGTGCATTTCAGACAACAATCAGCTATAAGCACTGAGATCCATTTTTAAAATTTAAAGAAAGTGTGCAGTAGGAAAAAAAAACCATGACTCAAATAAGCTCTCAGTATTGACTGTCAGAATACTGTGGTTTAACTGTTTGCAAACCATGATTTGATGATACTTTATCATGAAGGTTAATGCCATTTCATGATGTTTGTATAATTATTTTGCATTGTTTTCTTTACTATTATCACAGATTTAAGAAATCAGAGCATAACTTAGTTTAGAAGGGAATTCTGGAGGTCGTCTTATCCCAACTCCTGCTCAAAGAAGAGATTTTATATTAGATTTTATATTATTTATATTAATTTATGTTATATTTATCCAGTCAGGCCTGGGCCCTCAGCCCCCGCCCCAGGTAGTCACCCTCAGCTCCTACCTGCTCCTCACTCATGGAGCAGCCTTGCTGTCGCTCCTGCTGCTCCTGGACACACTGGCAAGGGCCGATACCCAGGCCTGAACTTATGATTATATATGTGTGTGTATATATATATATATATGTACATGTACATATGTGTATATATATGTATTTTATATATGTATTATTGTACAGTTTGAGGTATACAAAGCATATTGTCATAACTAAATATCACTCCATTTTCAAATAGCGTTTTAAGTCATTTTCTTTTTCTTTCAAAGCAGATAGATTGGATTCCTAAGGATGTCACAGTAGTCAAATGTGTGCATTATGTCAGTACAATTTTGGTCTAACTATAATTTATGATTGAAACAGATCTATTATTTGTCACACGCACAGTCTTCAGCACTACTTTTTGAATGTTATAATTCACCTATAACTCCTTTAACATCTCTTTTACTTGCTTTGAATAAAAGTGCATGTATTAAAACAGAATGACCCTGAAATAACAATAAAATTAATAGATACATTTAAGATTTGATTATCCATAAAAATAACCCATGTTACCTCCTGAAGAAATCAAGTGAAAAGAAAGATACAATTAATTAAACTCCTAAAGTCACTTAATTTATTCCTTCTCTTCCAGTAAATGGATTAAGGAATTTCAAACTGATTTTAAGGATTTCAGTATTTAGTCTAGAGAAATCTTGTTTCTTCTGACTGAAGCTAGGCTGGCATTAGGCAGCTGTAGGACAGACAACTAGTGGGACTGCTAGATTTGCAACCAGTGCCCTCAACCCTGCCACATGCCCGACTACCACTGGTTTTGTGACCAGAGTTCAGAACATCTCAAAACAGGAATGTGCTGCCAGGACACTGAGTATAGCAGCAGATTTCAGTGTGGAGCCTGTGGAAATGGAAAGGATTTGAAACGTGTCAGCCCAGCAAACTAGTTCCCTGGCTGGGACCTGATGAATTCCTGTTCCAGGGGAAGAAAGCTCTGTCCCTACGGAAGGCAGAAGGGAAGATGTATCCATTGCCACTCTCATCTCCAAATTTATACTGCTTTTCTTCTCCAGACAACAAAATTCAGTCTTGTCTGTGTTGCAAAGAGACAATGCTGACTACAGTGACCAGAAATTAAAGCTCTGAGCCCTGTACTGTACAGTGATTTAATCAAGGCAATAAAGTCAAATTAGTCCCATCCCCTATGATGAGTCCAAGGATCAGTAAAGGAGGAATCTGGATGTGACTGGTATCCACAGCCCTGCTGCAAACAGAAGACAGCACAGACGCTACAATGAGCAGATAAGCTCCGGCCAGTTCCCTTTCTCAGCTCTTCACCTGCCTTCTTGCGTTATTTCCTCAGAAAACTTTCAGACTTGAAGCCACTTACTGTAGTTTTATGTGTATCTTTTATCTGCACAAGTGATGTGACTGTGGAAAACTCCAAACCTTCTAATGGGCGAGAAAAGGATGTTGAGTGAAGACTGGGGTAAATGGGGAAAAGAGAGTTAACCAAGGGAAAAGTAGCCTGAATATGCTGCATACGAGCTAATTTTGGCAAATAATTTTTATATTTTATCTCTGCATTCACATTTATGAATGCTTTATGAAAGAGATCTAAAATTTGCCTTATAAAGCGCAAAGTTTATGAAGAGTGCCCATTAAGAGACTCATGGAGGTTTAAGTGAAGATTTCTTAAGCATGCTGGAAGTGAGAGCATGACTGAACTGCATGAGGGGAACAAAAGAGAAGACTGTAGGACTGGCCCAGCCTTTATTTCTCTTTTGGAGAAAAATACCTTCTTTGATTTCATTGAAGGCACATCCCTATATTAATTTTGCATTCGTCAACTTCAAAATATAAATATTTTTATTTTGTTCATTTTTCTTGCTGATAAGCAAAAGAAAAATGTATCTTTTTGCTCCAAAATTGTAGAACCTTTTAAACATATATTTTTTCAAGAGTAGAGAGTGGAGATACTTTTGTTATCATGTGTACATTTTAAGCCAACCTGTAAGAAATATTTGTACATTTTCAGTGATTCATCTTGTCATTAAAGCATCTATTTTCACCAAACTTTGATGTTACAGCAAGAGTCATGCTGTAACATAGGCCCATGATGCTTCATAGGCCCATAGACCCACTGCTCAGTAAGAACCTCAAGCTGTGGTCCAGGTTTGTCAGTTTAGTCATTTCTTCATGCAGCCAATTAACATCGGTAGGAAGAGTTGCAGTTTCCAATGGCAAAATAAAAATGAAAATAAAAATAAAAATCTTTCTGTCTTTAGAATTAGTTCAAGATGGATGCCAATTAGTTCAAGATGGATGCTAATAATACCATGCCATAACAAGTAAGCCATCAAGTCTTTCTGGCAGGATGATGAGTATCATTAATCTGTTTTTTTTTTTCCTATGTTGCTGTAGGATAAGAGAAATTCCTATTTCCCCATTAAAAACAACAACAACCACAGAAAAAAAAGCCCTGCAAACAGAAGATAGATATAGAGGTTCAGAAAATTTTGTCCAGACTTATTATCATTCAGAGTATCTCCCTGATCCTGCTGAGACACACTGATTTGTATGACTGGAGTGTTGCTAATTATGAATGTCCTAATGTCCTAATCATGAATGTCTGTCCTAATCATGAATGTTCTAAATGATAGATATTTTGCTCTAATCAAAGCTTATTAGTTTCAGGGACTGAACTGCAAAACAAGCACAAACAACATTTCTAAATGCCCCCAAATTCATGGCCATTTATGGCAAGCTCTATGGAATTAAAGTTAGAAAGGCGACATAAAGATGAAATTCAAGTTTGTCCTGTAGTGGCAATCGTGCTGTAGCTGAGTAGCAGATGTCTGTCTGAGTGCACACCTGGTGCGCTTGGTCATCAGTCCTCTGGCTGATCAAATATCCTCCAGACAGCTTCTGCATAGATACAACAGACACCTGATTGGAGACAAGGAGATTGACTGAACCCTCCTTACCTTCACAACGAAACATTTCGCTCATGGTTGCCAGAGCTCTCCAGGTGGGAAATTCAGACAGTTGTGCACAGGCCAATTCATAGGGACTACTGGTTTGCTTCAATGCAGTGATTAACATTCGGGATGGAGAATCTGGCTGCCCCAGAGGCTCTCCGAGGCAGTTCTTGCTGCAGAATTGACTAAACAGTACATGGAGAAGGTAACTGGAAACAGCCATTAGGAACTGTACTTGCATATGCAGAAATGGTCACCCAGGACAGCACAGCTTGAGCAGTTTAGATATGAGATTTTCTATATGCAGCTTAAGATAATCAAAAGCAATAGCTCATGCATATGCTGAAGTGGTCACATAGGACCACAGACCAGCTGGATGTAAGAATTCAGTGGAACTGCAGTTCAGGGAGTCACTCCTGATCCGGATGAAGATGTCACTGCAAAGGCCCTTGCCACAGAAACTCCTGTCACCACCCAGAGAGTGTCTGATCATCTGTTTTGAGAGCTCTGATACCTCACTACCCTATTTGGAAGCTCATAATAAATTGTTTTTTTGTTTGTTGGTTCATTTGTTTCTAAACCAATGCTGTCCTTGGGTGTCTTTACAAGACACCCGTAAGGAGGCAGCAAGGCAGGCTGGTGCTCGGGGCGGTCCCAGCCAGAGCCCTGTCCCACAGCACCTGGGAGAGGCGAGCAGGGCATGGCCCCCGCTGGCAGCCAGCTTCAGGCAGGAGCCCAGGCTGCCGGGCAAGGCCTTAGAGGGCAGCTGTTCACCTGCCTAGACCGGAATCTTTTGAAACAGAAAGCCCGTGGGTCTTAAGGAGATTGAAAAGGAAATCGCACAGAAAGCCAAACTGATGAGTACTGGTTGATCTTAAAAGATACCTTTTTTAGACTATAGCTTTCTTTAGAAACCTGGAACGGAACTAGAAAATCCAGCATTTATGAATCCCTTAAGGCATATTAGGAAACAAAAAGGGTAGAATAGTAGTGAAACACATGTTTATGCTATATGCTAAAGCTTCTGTAAGGATCATTTCTGCATTTCAGCTTTTGCTTCTGGCTCTTTAAAATTGGCAAGGGCAACTGCTTGCATCTGCAGAACAGGCCTCTTGCAACCAGGGCCAAGGCGGTGTCTCCTGCTCCAAGTAGCAAATGCCAATAAGCGTCTGGAATTCCTTCCTTCCCTCCTTCCTGTTTATTGATCAGGGGATACGATCCTCTACAAATATTTTGCTTTAAGGATCTGTGTTCTTCAAGAGATTTGTGTATTTTACCTAAAGCTTGTATTTGGTATACATTGTTACCACTACTACTAGGAAGATGAATTTTGTTGGCAAGGAGATGATTGAATGGAACGAATATGAAATCAGATAAATCTTTCCAAGGGCAAAAATCTCTCTGAGGATAACATGCTCTTCCTCAATTTTTACGTCAGCCGTTATAACCTTACATATGACTATTACTTCAAGTTAATAATTTAACATACTAGTAACTCTCAGTATAACAGAAAGTAAAGGAACAAAACACGTATATAAGGTAGGTGTTTCCATCCAAATAAAACATCTTCCTGGCAGCTTTCAGAGAGGTCCTGAAAACTCATTTCTAAGCTCAACTCAGATCTACTCCACCCAGAAGAGTCTCTCCACATTATCCTGCAGGCAGCAACCTGCAGTCCTAGGTAAACTTCACAGGGTGCAGGTTATAACCACAGACTTTTCAACTTTATGCCAAAGCTTAAAACTAATACAGAAAATTAAAATCCAAACCCCCAAGATAGTATATGTATGAATAAATTAAATACTGCCATTTTGGTCATACCATTTTAGATGTCTCTCCAAAGGAAATGAAGAATACCGTGCATGGAGTAAATTTTGCAGCATTTGATTTCTTCTTAAGATGCTCTAGATTGCTTGAGATTTTTCTCATCATTTCAGCTGAGAAAACCAGAATGCAGTTTAATGTGAAGGTGACCTTAAACACCTACTGTTATCGGCAGCCTGAGAATACCTTTTAGAATTCAAGGTTTTTCTGCAGTCTGACCTAAAGTACTGGATATTCCAGTGAGACAATTTACTTCAAGTTTAAATTGTGTTTCAATTTGTGTTTCTCATGTCATATCTTCTACTAGTAATTTCATCTGGCATCTTATTTTAGCAGAAAACTGGAAGAAAGTACTTTAAAAATTAAGAATTGCATTGCCCTTTGTTCCCTTCTCTGTATATTTCCATTCTAATTTCCTCTTTGTAATTTTTCAAAAGCTGCAGTGCTATTGAGCACAAACAGGCCTATATGAGGACTTACATGGCAGGTGTTGAAATATTGCAGGAATTTAGTATTTTAGTGTTCTTTGATGATAGCCAAAGGTAATACCATTGTGTCAGCATAAATTAACCATGCTACATCTGTGATACCAGATGTAATAATCTGATTCCCATATGGTGATTATGGGAAATGAAATAGAAAAATTGCAAAGGAGTTTGTTCTTCATGCCTTATTTTGTGTTTTAGATTCTTTCCAGATTGATTGGGATTTACTGAGGCACTGATTATCGCTTTCAAAATATTTGAAGTAGATGCAAGATGCTTTGTGTGAGAACTCATTTTATTTTCTGATGATGTCCATTAGCTAGCATCAGATGGAGCTACATCTCTTGCTAGAATAGATTAAAAAATTAAAAATTGTTTTATTTCACTTGATGCTTGAAATACACTTGCAAATTTGAGGCTCGAGTCAGAAAATGAAACTTTGGGATTGTTTTAATCAGCTCTTCTAGATATGAATCGAAGGTGGTTTTTTCAGGCACTGGAAGTAACTTGGCTCAAGTTTCTGTAAGATTAGAAAAGCCATTACCAGAAGAATAAAAAAGAAAAAAAATCAATAAATGAGAATTACTTTGTAGAGATAATATTAAGTAATCCATTTGAATGTTAGTGATTTCTGCAAGAATCTGGGAGGCTACATCAAGTAACTTTATTTTAGTATGTACAGTGATATAATGCATTAAGATTTGACTATTTAAAACATTACATTTTAACCCCTGTTTTAATATGAGAGGTCATGAAAGTAGATGCTGGGCTTTATCTTTGTCTCCATATGTAGACCTACTTCTTTGGAATATGCTTAGGAATTTTAGCCTGCTCTGTCTGTTATCATATTCATGATCTGATCCTCTGAGGGTTTCCAATTTGGTAAAGTCCTGAAAACTCTGAATCTTGTTTAAAGTGGTGAAAAGAAGTCTCAATATTTTGAAATATTATTAGGCCCTTAGGTTTCTTCACAAATTCTCAGCTTAAATTCTCACAAATTCTTCACAAATTCTCAGTTACTTAAGTGTTTGAATGTTACGTATCTTTTCATCTTCCAAATTGCTGTCAATAATTAGGACAGGTAGTGACAGTGGTGAAAAGAGATATTGCGTAAAATCTTCAACTTGACTGAAAAAACCCTGCTTTAGACTTATTAACATAAGCATTTGAGAGCCTGCAGCTTCTATGCAAAACAGAACAGAAAGCACGTAGCCTCCATTTTGCCATGTTAAACTATTTCTGCATTGATACACTACTTCACATCAACAACAAAATTCCATGACATTAAATTGAATGCTCTCAACAAAAAATAAAATATTTCTGTGTATCCCTTATAAAATTCATGACCTAAAGGAATATGTCTTCCTTATCTTGCCAACTACATGTATAGTGAACTGTCACTTTATAATTGTCACTTTATAATTGGTCTACTTCGAATATTTCTTAATTTATTTGAGTGGAGTAAACAAGCAAGAATTTAAATAATCTGCAAATAATATGAATGTTACAATTATCTTCAGAATTGATAGTAACCGTCATAGTCTTTTTATCTGTGAAACAGAACTGTAAGGACATTTTAGAATTATAAATGTGTAATATATATTTATTGTACAGAATATATTACAGTGAATGAATTCCATAAAAATAAATGAAGATAAATTCACCAGTTTCGGCTTGCTATCCATGGCAAATCCATAAGCCATAAATATTTACCTTGTGAACTAATTAAAAAGTAAGTATATTAACTGAAAGAAAAATTGCTTGCTTGTATGTGATCTGTAATAAATATATTCCTTTTGAACACCGGAAAAGGAGAGATATTCAGATTTATTTTTAAATGCTAAAAGACCAGGGGATGCAATTGGATTTTAATATGGTTTCTGCAAAATGATTTGCCATTATAGTTGAAATCCCTTAACAGAGGAGACTGGCGCTCAGGAATGCAAAGCACATCAAGACAAGCTGTGGGAGATGCATTTTGTCAGCAATGGAAGTGAATTTGAATTCAAGATTATCTGAAAAATTCTTCATGTTCTGTTATGAGATGTTAGACATTAAAGTAGGAAATAAAATACATTTTTTGGCTTGTGAATAACAAACAACTGGGTGGTTCTGATAGTGATAACGACACTGTAAGCCTGCTTACGGGTGGAGCAGTGGTTCATGTATTCTGCAGATAATCAGGGACTTTGTTGTGAGAAATGGATAAAATGTAGCATTTCCTTTTTATATAAACTACTAATGCTTATCATAAAATCCATACTAGAAAGTAAGAAGTTGCTAAAAGAATAAGCGTAGGAAAAAGATTAGGAGAGTCCTGAAGCAAGCCACCACACAAAAGTAAAGCAGAGCACTGTATGGAAAAAGTAGACTAATACTCACCTTTGATGTATTCATGTAACAAATCTACCTCACAACCTTTGAGAAATATATTCTAATTAAGAGTTATTCTCTTGACTGGGAAGCATTTTAGTAGTTATGCATACCTTCAAAGAAGTCACATAGACAAGACAGGTGCTTGATCTATCCTATGTAGGAATGGATTATCCAAAAGAAACTATTCAAAAATTCATGTAGGCAGGACAGAAAAATTAAGAGACAATGGGACATAAAATTTAGTTCTGTTACCAGCAAGCACTCTCCTTTCCTATTTCATTGTTTAAGGTGAATGGGATCAGCATAGCACACTTAATTTTAAATGAAAACAGATATTTTAATATTTTTATAAAATAATTTGTCATGATATAAATGCTTAGAGTGCATCTCAAAATGACAGAAATCTGTAATTATAATAAACTTTTCATTTTCCAGTAAAAGCAAAGAACAGAGTCACAGCTTTTCTCTGCTAAGAAGACATGGCAAATGCTATGCAAATCTTTCTCTTTTGCCACGGAAAAAAGCATGCAATTGTTGTCATCTTAGATTTGAAAGTTCTTCCCTGTTGCATTATGCATTTTTGGAGATGTATGATCTACCAGTTACAAGGTTTGATAGCCTATAGTCTCATTAAACGTAAGTCAACATAAAATGTTTCTGTATTAAAACAAAATTATTTGGCGCAAAATTATATTAAGTCCATATTAACAAGGTACAAGTTGAAGTCTACAAAGAAAATATATTTATGTTGCAATCTCTGTAATAAAGAACTAGAATATTTTTTTAAAACAATGCTTATTGTTTTTGTCAGAGCTAGGATTGGTGTTTGTTTTCTAAAAGAAACACTTTGAGAAGTGATCTGTGTTCAATAAACTACATAAAACACAGCTACTGACAGGTTCTGACCTGTACTTCATTTTTTTTAAAAAATGGTTTCCTCAGCGTGTCTCTCACTAGGTCTGAGCCACCCTCTCCATCATCCCCAATTACTCTGAGTGCATGCTTAATTCTAGCAAGCTTGATAGAAAGAGGGATGCCTGAAATAATAGTAGTTCGCATGAGCTTCATGCAAAGTAAATGTTGAGTGGAGGAGCAAAATCCATATTCACTTGCTCACTGTAGAAAAAAATACAGACAATTTGCTTTCTAGTCATATAGAGAAGATTCTGATTAACTTTACATTAATAGCCTTGATACTGAGGTTTGTCCTATTAAAATATAAATGAGGCTGAATCCGAGGTACTCAGCTGAAAAAATAAAAGAGTAATATTTGCACTATTTAAAATCCAGACATATACTGTGCAAATTAAGATGATTTGCTAATTTGTTATATAATTTCCAGAAGAATTTCCATGCAAAAATATCTGTATTGCATTTTCATTTCTGTACAATTGCAAACAAGAAAAAAAATTATAAAAAGGAAACTTTCTTCCCTCAGGTATAAAATGATGTATTTTCCTTTACACTGCAGCCTGGATTCGGATTTTCTCTGAGGCGCTACACATTGAAAATCGTATTATTGAGGCGACAATCTAGTTTTCAGATACCAGCACACAAAAATGCCTAGTCACTTATATGTCAGTACAAACACTGCTAAGTGTTAGTTTGCTGGCTTCCTAGTTAGGTGGTCAGGATATTCCACAGCAAATCTTGATGCTGCAAAGGTGGAGTCAAAGCACTGCTAGCTGCTCCTGGAATCATTTGATCTGGGCTGGGAGAAATGAATAGGATGAACTGGATGCCTTTCCAGCTGTGCTGTGGAAGTGCAAACTGACCAAGACTTGAAGCATCTGTTACCCTCAGTATTGGCTGTGGACAGCTGGCCAGGGCCTGTGGCCCAACTGCATTTGACCCAGTTATCTTTGGTGTGCTTAGTGAAATTAATGGTGGTCTACAAAAGGTGGTAAATAAAATATATATAGTTAAGCCTGGTCATATCGTTTTGCTTCTTTCTTCTTTTCTGTGTGACTGTCTTCTGCAACTATGAACACTTTTCCAGATTCAGAAATAAGTTTTACATATTGGTACAGATTTCTACACCTTCTTCATCCATATCCAGTAAATATTAGTTCTGATTTTGATGGGCTTTCTGGTAAAATGTGAATTGGCATTTCAACTAGTCCTGCCTGTTAAGATTTTATTAATTTAAATTAGTTCTGAAAAGAGAGTGACAGTGGTTTTCATTCTTAGTCAACAGGCAGGAATTAAATGAATTATTATTTTAAACAGAGTTGAGCTGAAATTCAAGCAAATATTTATTTTTGCTCCTATATCCTCCAAATAATTTAAATATATAGTGAGCATGTTAGCCTCACAGAAATGCCTCTCACTTGAACAGATTTTCCTGTAATTAAACTACAGTAACAGTGCTTTGGATATGATGGGCAAACTCAGGTGTCCAAAAAGTTTCTACATAAGACACCTATTTCATAAAATTGACAAAGAATCATGTATGTTTGCAAATGTAAACGGGACAGAGGACAGGAATTGTCTGTCTACTTCATCAAATGCTATCATGAGTTTGAATGTCTAAATGTTGTTCATTTGCTACTTTGGTGCATGCTTGTTATTTTGGATGTTCCGATCAAAATCTTTAAAGACAATTTATAAGTGTATAGAATTTAAAGGGAGACTTTAGTCTCCCTAGACATGGTTCCTCTAACTTGCTTGTCGTAAAGTCACTGCCCGAAAATGAATGTATAGAGTCTCAGCTGCTAAAATATCTGTAAGGAGTGATAAGGAATCACAACACTATTCATAACGCTGTTAATTGGTAATTTTTTTGATATTTAAGATCACCTAACCATGTGGTGACCATGGCAACAGAACAAGAAAAAGAAGAGTTTACTACAGTCCTTGAAATTGGACAAGAATTAATACTTAACCCAGTTTAAAGATGTATTCTAGCTGTAGATACTTTGCACTGTTGAATGCCTTGGTGTACTTTGAAGCTATGTCAGTTTTATGTCACTATAAAAACCCAGTTATATCACTATAAAAACCTTTTCCTAGGATCCCCATTGAATGACTAACAGTGGACTGTCTTCTACTAGGGTGAGTGATGTACATGTTTTATTAATATTCTTTGTCAACCAGAAGAGATCACAGTTATGAAATGCATGTGGTGCAAAAATAAGGAGAGAAGGAACTGGCTGCTGAGTCAATAATGTCACAGCAAACAGGAGCTATTGACTCAACAGGGTTATTACACTGTCAAAAATTGATAGCTTAACTACAGTGTAAAAATATGAAACAGATGCTACTGAGTAAAAAGCTGTAAAACTTAATTACTCAAATGCTGACATGTAGGAAAAGTGTATTCTGTTATGAGTTATAGATTGGTTTTAAATATTTTGACATTTAAAACCAATTTCCAGTAGAATGAACTAAAACTCGGCAAGAATACTTTTTATCATTCTTTTTATCATGAGGCTATTGATCACAGCAATATATTGTTAAATAACAATGAAGTTGTGTCTTTTTACTTTTCAATGTATTTAAGCCTAACACGCTGTTTTTATGATAGCCATTGAAAATTTTCCTGGAAATTAGAAAAAAAAAAAACAACTTAAATTAAAGTCAGTCTTTATTAACTTTCACAGAAAACGTTGTAATTTAACAGTGTAAACATGTATTTCCTGTAAATGACTGGATAAGGAGGTAGATGTCTAGGAACTCCAATGTGGCTACACATTGCTCAATATTTTAAAGTCACAGACTTCTGAGACTTCTGAGGTCTCTTTTTTTTTTTTTTTTTTTTTGCTTTTCTGAAGAGGAAAAAGGTTGGAGGTGTCTAACGAATGACTAAACTTTCATATAGATTATCTCTGAAGGTATAATACAATTTTAAACTGGATTGATTGCTTGAAATTGGTAAGTATGACAATTTTGATAGTGTCCTCAGATTTTGAAGAAGCAGAAAATGTTTTAAGCCACACTTATAATTACAGGCAATGTGAATAATAATTATTTTGTCCAGATCTCAAGCTAAAACCACTGACAGATACTGTGATCTGATGAAAAAAAAAAAAAAAGGAACACTGTGAAATAATGTTTTCAAAAGGCAAGTTTTCTTTTTTAAATTTAAATATGTAATCCTTTTCAAGAGAAAATACAAAATAATTAAGCTGTGAGTAAAATGACTTAGACATAAGTTATTTTCTTTGGTTACACTAATTGGAATTTAGCTTAACATTCCCAAGTCGTGAAAGAACTGTGATGATGATGTACATTTCAGTACAACCAAAAGAGATTTGTTAATTTATTATAGGAGTATAAACATTTACAATGTGGTAATGATAAGGTATGAGGCACACAGCATAAAAAAACAATTCATGTAACATTGCATCAGAAAACATATTAGCCAAAATCCAGATATCACACAAGTAGAAGAAAATATTGAGCAGCAGATAAAGGCAATAGTTTCACTAATTTTAAAAACATTGTGGGAACTCTGTTATTCAGGTAGCAAAGAGTTTAACAGCTGCTTTATTGCAGCTTCCATTGTCTTCAAAATCAGTGATATTTGTATTGTTTAATGAGACACCTATATGATAGCTGAGCTAACAACAACAATTTTTCCATTACTGATACATATGACTTGCTGTTTCCTGATGTGATCAGAGAATTTTAAATCAATATAACTCCTTTTCCTTACTATTGCAAAATGCTCTTTTACAGCCGAATTGGCAAGAATAGAAACAGCGTAGCTGAGGCAGCATTCGTCTCAGAGAGAATGAAAGCTTGAAGAGAACTTCTTCAAAGGAAACTGTCATCCAGTACAATGTCCCTTAAACTCTAGCTTTTAGGAAAAGAAATAATGGAAATAGCATTTTTTTTTTTACTGAAAATTTATTCCACTAAAGAAGTGTTGGGGGGAAGAAAATAGTTTTAAGGTGAGAAATTCTGATTAGGATTAACTTTGTTCATGCTGTTAAGAGCATCTTCTGCAGACACCTACAGCTATTACAAGCCTGTTTACCGGTGCAATTGGCTGTCATTCTGCACTGATTATGCGCTCCACTAGAAACAGAGGGAGATCAAAACACAGAGTGCTTTGCATGACTTGAAAGCACAACAAACCCTAGTGAGATTTCATTTTGTGCATACACTGAATATATACAAAGCTAAAGATTGTGTCAGTACTTATGCATATTCCTGGTTAGAATACAGATGACAGCTGCCAAAGCTCAAAATGTTGTGAAGATACGGGTGATATGGGAGGATGGATATTTTTACTGATTCTAGATACACAATGAAATGTTCTTAATTTAAAATTAGAAGAGAAAGTAAGTTTTATTATGCATTTTAACGCTTCTTTGGGTGAGAGAGAATTGCTGCATCCTTCTCTGCATTTGACTTCACAGGAAGAATGATCTGTGTCCTTGAAGTCATTCTCTAGAAAAGATCCAATCTCTTCAGTTATAATTCACAGAAGAGAAAGATTGCAGTCACCAGGATTGACAACTGAATTCCAGTTTTCATAATAATACCTTCTTTCCTCAAACTGATCACAAGGGCTAATATACCTCTTCATTTCTAGCAGTTTTGCTTTTTTGTCTCTACCTACTCCTGAAAAACACGCTTTTGAGCTCCTGTTGACAATTCAGTGAAGTTCAATAAATAAATCTTAAAGATATTTGAATGTGAACCCTAACAAACAGTGAATAAAACATAGTCCCTCCTTTTTGTGCTTCATGCTATTTCTTCTGAGAGATATGACATGATTTTTGCATAAATGTGAGCAATATCACTGTTAGCAACGTTAATGATGACTGATTCTTTTAGACGTGGAAGAAAGAACAAACTGTTAACCACATGACAACTAGATTAAAAACTAATTTATTTCTGGTCATCTTGTGAGTCACTTGCCTTGTATGGGGAGAGAATATAATCAGAATAATACACTTCACATTTGTTCTGCACAGATGCAAATGGTAACAGTAGTTAAGAACATGGAGGGAAAGCAATGCTTTAAACCAGCACTTGCCAAGCTTTTTTCTGGATCCTAGTTCCATTTGCCTTTCCAAATACCTAAGCCAAAGTTTTGGAGTCACTGATTTGACCATTAAAAAGGAACAGTGCCTTAAAAAAAAAATATTGTTTTTGGCTCTCTCAGAATACGAGCAGTAAAGAAGAGATTCATATGAAGATAGAAAAGGTGCAGACAGGCATTTTTTTATTGCTTTTCTTGGTAGAGGACAAAGTGGACACATATTACAAGAATTAAAAAAGACTAGACTCTCCCTCATAGCAAAGAAAAAGAAAAAAGAAAAAAAAAAAAGATAAAAAAAGAAAGAAAGAAAAAGAAAAAAATAAAAAGAGGGAGAAGTCCTAAGCACACAAAATTCAGCCACCTATATTCTTCATGCAGCAGAACTCTCACACATCATTTTCCTTCTGTTCCTTCCTTTCACACATCCTCATGTTCAACCCAAATAATTCTCAGCTTACCAGAAGAACAATGCTACCACTAGCTTGACTGGTATTCCTGTCTATGGGACTTACCAAATTCTGGCAGTGAATGTGATCTGGTCTCATTGTCAGACTCATGGGCAACCTTGGAGATGCCGAGGTATTTATGGAACAGTGTCCTAGATCATTGCAGAAGGTGCTTTTTCTTAGGCAGTTATCACAGTATCTTTGTAGGCATCTCTGAGGGAGGCATACTTGCCCTGAGAGAGAATTATTTCTCCTCTCATGTCCTGCTAGTTTATTTCAAAATCAGTGGACAAATCATTTCAGTTCTCCTTTGCATCCAGAATCCTCAATATGGCAAACCTATAGATGGAGCAAAATTCTTTTGTCAGTACCTAAGTTACTCTGTTTCTGTATCTGATTACCTATCCTGATAGGAATAAAACTCTTTACCACACAAAAACAAAGGATAAACCTAATGGCAAAAATACCACTCAAATAGCAAAAAAAAAAAAAAAAAAGCATAAATCCTAATTTTAGAAAATACCCTACATGTTCTTAATGACAAGAAATATTTCACTGTACGGAGAACAAATAAAGGCAAGTTTGTGTGGCAGACATTCAACTATGTATGCCCAGATTTCAATGTATTCAAAAGAATATTCCTTATGCTAAATCTAAACAGCACTGGCTAGAGATAATTTGGATAAAATTATAGACTTGTTATAGGCACCTTATATGTAGAAGAGAGAATTGCTTCTCAAAGCAAAATGCCCTTTGTATTCACTAATCTTTAAGGAAGGAGTTATACATATATATACAGCAGGCTGAATTTTAGAATTCTGTGCCACTCTGGTGATACAGTTCTGTGCTCACTTCACCAGGATTCTGCAAACAGAGAGAAATATATCCTTTTTTAGCTAGAAAGGAATGAGTGCCATGTAATATTCTTAGGCTTGAACCACTCATACATCTATGTTAAAAATAGCTGCATTGCTGTGATCTTCCGAAGTCCTTTCAAGTACTTTCATCACTTCTTTCTTCTGGTGGAGTTTTTCTCTTCTTATGTAAAAGACATAGTCTAAGAGAAAGGTGACTGCTCTTACCGAGAAATTACACTAAGTATGGTCAGGATATAGAATAAATCATCAGAAACACTTGTTCTTTTTTTCTAGTAACATTATAACCCTTGAAACAACAGGTCATGTTTGCTTGTTTAGTTTTCTAAGCTGACACAATTTCTTCACAAAGTTATTTAACTGCAGTGACACAGAAAAGAATGCAGCTGTTAGCACTGGACTGCACAACAATTCTTACCATGTGGGAGCTGATCTTACAGAGTACATCTGTACTGTGTCTCATCCTGTCAAGTCAAATAGGCTGTCAGCTTATTAATAGGATTCATTTATGTATAAATGTTTTACCACAGGCTTTTTCTTATCAAGAATTGCCTCTTAAAAGAAGTATGGCTTAAACAACAGAATATCTGGTAAATTCTACCAAGTTAGGATTTGTGCAAATGTAAAAGACATACTATTACTCGGTAAAGACATTTGGCATTTGTAAGTCGGCTTTATTCTGAGCAGCCAAAGGCAGGATTAGCTTCTGATTCCTTATGAATGATACAACCTAAAATGCAATCATTTTTTTAAATCTTGTTTCAGCGTGTCCTTCAAATGCTCTATGGGTTATCTAGACCAGAACAAATGTAATACCAGGGACAAGTCAAGTTGCATCATTCTGTGATCATTCTGCAGTATTACTGCCAAGACAGACCTTGCTGGGATCTTTTGCTCAGTAATATAAAGGCTTGTTGTGCACAGCTGGGATTCAGATGTTAAATTCAGGAATCAGTTAAATACATCCAGTCTTAAACTAGCAAATAGCATTACAGCATATTGTTTCCACTCTGACACATCTCCAGCTATGAAGCTTTGTCAGTGTTAGTGTTGAGAACTTGAATTCGTGCTCTAGTCACAAATGCTGATCATCCATGCAGTTGTCCTGCATGGAATACACAGGCTGCATTAGTACGCAGTTACTCTGGCTACTGCTCTGTAAGTGAGATCTGCTTGGAGTGGCTGGGATTTTCTGCTCTGAAAGGAGATATTTTATTTTCATATCAAGGAATACTTGACAATGTGGCCTGAATTATTCTGATACTAATGGTCAGTGTTAAAGAAACATCAGTGCCTTGCCTGATTCTTTCATATGTTTACTTCCTTTCCAGAGTTTTGAGCAAGAAAGTGCTATTAGGATCACTTAGGAACATTCTATAATATCAATTTCCCTGTTCCTATATACGATAAAATTGTTGTATCCTGATCTTTTCTGTCATACTTTCATCATGTATATGTTGCTGTAAACAAGATAATAAATAGAGATCTTTTCTTGTTCATCTATTGTAGAAAGGGTCAAGAACTATGTTAAAACAACACAATTTCCTCCTGTTTACAGCGATTATTCACAGAATATACTCAAGACATAATGAAACAGATTTAGAAAACATTGAGTTCAGAATTCTCTCGTTTCCTCTGTGAAGTAGAAAATTGCCACACACATAAGATTTAATTAAAGTGATTACAAAATCTAGCAAGAATGCTTCATGTTCTTCTAAAGCTTCTATATTCTCGTGTATCTGCTAGGTATCTAGGTAATCACTGCATTGTAATGGGAAATTATAAAGATATCTCAGCAAATTTATGGTCAAAGCATAATTGAATTTGGATACAAATTTAATTCTTTGTTTTTATTTTGAGGCTGCATTTACCATCCAAATCAAAACACGAACTTATTTCTAGGCATGTCCTACTGCCTACTGCCACTGTCACAGGCTAGATTAGCCCCTGGTCTCATCCAGTGGGGCATTTCTTACATTCTTGTTACTATGACTTGATATTACAACTTGAAGCTTGAAAATATAGAGGTCTTGGCTATGGTGCTGAATGACAATGTCTGAATTGGGAACCAGAAAACTGCCCTGTAGTTGTTCTTTAACCCAAAGATTGGGTTAAAGACTGACCGACTGCCTGACTGGCAGGAGATTAAAGGAAACCTTTTCCTCTATTTTAAGGGAAAACACAAAGGTTACCAATCTTTAAGGCTATATTTTATAAGGAAAGAGAAACAATAAACCGGTAGAAGATAGCTATCCGGAGGAGATTCGGAATCTCTTAGGTGAGGCAGATTACGTACAAGTCTTGAAAACAAACTTCTGTCCTGTTATTTGTTCATTTACGGTAGATTCCATCCTCCAGCTTTGCTTTCCAGTCTGGGAACCCCAACATCCAATGTTAAAATAAATTCCCCTCTTGTGAGGATTATTCTCATCCCTTCTGTTACCTCTGATATTTGATTATGTATTTATTCCCTTTCTGTTTTATCACGGGAATCTACCAACCACCTACAATCAAGCTCTTTGCTTATATTCTATAAATCGCCGTGAGCTCCAAAAGTTCTTTCCCTGAGCATGTTCAAATTGCTTCCTTGTCCTGCTCCATCACGTTGCTTAACATAACTCAGAAGGTATAATACTTCACATGACGTTCCACCAGTTACTTGCATGATTGTGCAATTGCTTCCTACTTTATAGGAAAAAATCTTGTTCTTAGAATCCAGTAAAATTTCCCAGCTAACTGCAAGCCTCTAAGGGCAACGTATCTCACATCTTTATTTATAGCAGGGTATGTGCTGAGCCCAAGCATAAAGTCTGTGTTCCAGTGAAATCCTCTTACATAGGCTTAAAGAAACTGAGCGGGCTCTTTGTACAGAGATGTATATTCAAAGGAGAGTGAGTCTATATACATTCATAGTCAGCTAGACAGGTTTCTGTTTTGCATAATCATCCTGATTTTTAGAGAAAGACTCCTCCTTTCATGGGAGTAAAGTAATTATGTTCTGTCAGCTTTTAACTGTTCCCTATTGAATATGACACTGTGGGAGGCTTGATATGACCTGCTTCCCTTTTTGTGTAGGGGGAATGCATTTTCTTATGTAAGAGGCACTTAGTAAGGCCCTTTGGTCTACTGGTCAGCACAAATGTGCTGAAGGGAGGACCAGCAACCAGCCTTGCGCACAGGGCAATTCACTTTTACATGTCTTTGTGAAACTGCTTATCATGTTTGCTTAGTGTTGCGCTCTGAAACATTGCAAAAGAGTAATGCTGAGTTTACCTCCAAGAAATTGAATTGGCGGGATGTAAGTCACAGATGCTCGGTTGCAGGACTGTGTTTTTGTGAGGGATGGGAGCTGGAAGATATTGTGCCATTCTCTCGGGAAGACGCTCTTGATCAGTACAAACCCACGGCTGAGTCCTGCATAGGCTGTTTATCTGGGATTCTTCCATCTGTGACCACCTGTACATGAAGTTATATGAAAAGGGGCGAAGAATGCTTTGGGGAAATAGTTTCATAATTTATTTATTACCCACTAATCTCGAAGCATATTGAGTTGGCACATCCTGCATACTTCTTCTTTCTGTACTATTTCTAGACTACAAGGCTCTTCCCAATTACATCTTAGGGTAATAGCAGTCTTTCCTGCCTCCCAACTTTAAATCTCAGTCATATTCAAAGATTCACAGCAGACTCACTTACAAGGTTGCCTTGAATATAATAAATGCCAAATCCTGGATTTTGAAAAAAGGGAGTCAATTAGAAAATCTCAAGGAACAACCAGAAGAGTCTTAACCTCTGTGTGAGGCTCTATCACTACTTGAGTTTTGTGGCTCCACAGCTGGAGAAAAAGGAGGAGGAGGGAGAGGAGGAAAAAGAGGAGGAGGAGGAAGAGGAGGAGGAAAAGGTACAGGAGGGAGAGGAGGAGGAGGAGGAAGGTCATATGCCATGCGGCGCTCATGCAGGCACCTCGCTGGGCAGGTAGCAAGATAAAGTGTTTGTAATGGAGGCTCTTGTCCATGCGCTGGGTTACTTGGACTGTTGGTTTGGTGTTAGTTGGGCTAAGCTGCCAGCCCTCTCTCTGGAGAGCTGTGTGGGTAAACAAGTATATGTGTTAGCTAGTTTACTAACGCTAGATGCTTTGTTCCCCTTGCACATACTAGGGTGTTTTTCTCATCTGTTTGGGATGTCTAGCTCTAGGTGGATTCACCTCCCCTGTTCTTAAGTGCCTGTAGGCCCTATTTGTGACACCCTTTCAAAGGCCCAGGTCCGAAAGAAAGAAAGGTTGCTGGTAACCAGAATCAATCTTTATTTATTTATTCATTTATTCATTCATTTATTCATTTACTTTGAAATCGACCTAGCCATGGTGAACAGTGTTAAGTTGTAGTGGTCCTACTGTAAGAGCTCTGTGTAAGAACTCTGTGGCAAGTCCCCTTTTGCCGTGCAGTGATAACATGAGGCAATTCCACCCTCAAAGGTGTTTGGATCATGGGACAGGTGGAGATTTATGTATTTATTTTAAGCAAGGCAACCTGCAAGGCCTGCAAATATTTCATTTTGTAACTGGATCATTGAATCATAGCAAAACAGCACGTGGGGAGTATTTCTATGTTTGGAGGTTAAAAGCATTACCCCAAGCAGAATTCCCCAGCCCCCAGGTCAAACGAGCCCCCGTGCAGTGTGGCTTGCAACTCCATTTCTCCTTGCTTGCTGTCTTCATGGGGACTGGCTATGTCCATGCTATGAAGTCCCATGTCTCTGCTACAGCTCCTGAGGTTCCCCTGTGGTCTTAAAAAAAGTGGGTTTTTTTAATTATTTTTTTCTTTTTTTTTTCAGTTGACAGGGCTTAAAATAATTTGAGAATATTATTCCCAGTGTCATTCTATTAAAACCAGATTTTGGAGTTGTGTGTTAGGTATTGCATGGAACCTGGCATGAGAGGTTTTTGAGGCCTGCTGTAATAAACAGTAATGGTTGATCTAGATGTAGATATCAATGAAAACATGAGTTGCAAACATGTGCTGAGCAAGAAAACCATATGTTCTAGAAAAGAAAGAATTAAATCTGAGTTCGCTGTAAGTTATATAATATTGTGCATTTCTTAATCACTCCAATAGAAGGTATTTCTGAAAATACTGACATATTCCAGCTAGGATTAAACTTGCCATGCGAAGGTAATTACAAAGATGATTGGTTTAAAAATATTAACCTATTAATACATTTATTTATGTATACCATTGTGTAGCCCTAGTATTTGGAATTAATTGTGTTTGTAACTATATGCGTCATTAGAGGAAATAAAGTCTCTAATTGTGTTTTAATAATGACTTGATGTTTAATTAATATGCATACCTGTCATATTTACTTTAAATTGAGTGTTCTTAAGTGACATTCAGATGAAAATTGTTTTGGAAGGAAAAAGTATTAAAAGCAAGTTGTGTAACTGTTACGTTAATCTAATTGAGCTAGTATACAGCCTTTTTACATTCATTTCTTCTTTTTATGCAATAGGAATGAGAGGCAACTGCAACATGTTTGCCACTTTCTTTCGGAATAAAGATGCTCACGTATTTTGTACTTTAATCACAAATCAGACGCATCTGAAGTAACTTAATTTTCTAGCTTTGAAAAGTGCCTGCCTTCTATTCATTTCTGACTGAATATTCACATGAGCATCAGTAAAGAAAAGAAGAATAAAAAACATGAGTACTAATGGAGCATTTGATAGAAGTTTTGAGGACATGGCAGATCTACAGAAAATTAAAAGAACTTCTGTTTTGAAAGGACTGCACAAAGAAGTCTGTGTTAGTGCAAGATACTCCATGTTTGAGTCACACCAGTTTCATTGCCTTTAAAAAAATCATCGACAGCAGCCACCATATTTAAATAAATAAACACTTTAAGCCGAAAAGCACAGCTGGTCTTTGAAAACATGAGCGGGATTTTTCAAGGCTGCAGTCTTGATCCTCCAAAGTTTCCCATTTACCATGTGTTTAACTTACACTCTGTAGTCATGGAAACTCCAGGCACCTGTGCTTGTTCATCACAACCATGCCTAACAGTCTGGAAATAGTATGTCATGATCTTTAATTTCTAATCTACTCTGAATTTCATCAGTGCTCTTCATTACCAGTGTCTGTCTCCCCCTCTCCTTGCCCTGCAGCTCATCACACTTGACATGGGTGGGGACAACAGCAGCTGCTGAAGACTTCCCTGTATCAGACCCCTGCCAGTGCTAACCTGCGATTGCTCAGCACCTAAACTCGGTGGTACAAGGTCACAGACTTCTTCCCTTCTCTTTTCTGTTAATTCCCTGTGGCAAAAGAGCCCCGGAGAGTCATTCTCTTTCTCTCATATCTGGTGTTTTGAAATTTCTAATGTGTGTTATCATTTAGCAAGGATATACTGAACACTAATTCTCAAAGAGCATCACAACATGGGGTTGTATTATCTGAATAGCAAAAAAAGGGGTAATAAAAGGCTAATGCTTAGCCTCAATGAGCACAGAAGGCAATAGAAAGATACTGGCCTTCTTTGTGTCATTTATTTTCTTGTGAAAATCCAAGGAGAACAATACGTGGAGTCTTGGTCAATTAATGGAAGGTGAGATCTGGGCTGATGGAGAGAGAATTCCACTCAGAAATGAACAAAAACTATGGAAAATACATAAACACCCATAGTCAATGCTGATTTGGGAGCTGAATCCTAATACTGCTTCCAAAGAAACACCTATTGGCATTCAGCAAAAGAGAAGTCTCTCATTAGATAGAATCACTCTGTTATCTGAGAAATGAACGATGAGGGGTGGTCTTCATGCTGGTACAGAGGCGTTGGGATCTCAGTGGGTGTCTCTGTACCTTTACCAGACTGCTTAGCTTGCTATCAAGAGATCTTTGGAGAAGACTTCTATCTTTCAGAGGGTGGAGAAACCTAGTCCCTTAGCTCCTTAAATTTATGATCTCAATAAATGCTATTAGAAGATTATCACTTCAAGAAACCTTATACTTCAGGCCCCATGCTCTGACTCACTGGCTACTCTCCCTGCTTACTGGTATTCCAATTTAGAGTGATGTGTAAGTATTATCGGCCTTGTGTGACAAGCCACATGTTATGCTCAATGTCCTGCATGGTTATTTTTCTTAAGAAAAAACATGCTGTTGATTTTGTGCAAAGAACTGTTGCTAAATGATTGTTTTTTTTTTCCTACAAATTATATCATCTCATAACAGTAAAAACTTATTTTACAGCAAGTCAATAAAATGCAAGGGAAGGCATCCAAGTTCTATTTAAAATAAATGGGTGAATCTATTAAAATGTAAAAAGGCATTAAAAATGTCTGCAGTATGATCTGTCAAAATGGTTGGTTGCATACTACCATGGAAAAGAAGCCAGTTTTTTGATAAACTACATGCCCTTGGGCAGGGCATCCAAGACCTGAACTATTTTCTTAATTGTTTATTGGTTTTGATATAATAATTTGTCATACTCTTTTTAGTATCTTGTTTGCTGTCTTTCTATCAAAGCATGCCTAGAAACAATTGCCTAGCTGCTTTTTCAGATATAACAACTGACGGAATTGAAATACAGTTAATACAGTTAAACAAAAATAAACATAATATACTGAATCAGTTTTTTTCTTTTTCCACTAATTTTCTCTTTGCAAATAGGACCAACAGGAATACTTTGGTCTTTCCTAGTGTAATGTTACAGCAGGAGTTCTACTTTGGCTTTATTCCACGCAAAGTATTAATGAGAGTTAGGAGTTAGTTCAGCTTTGGCTTCTTTCCATAATGAGTATTAATCAGAGATTCAAATGAAGTGCAAATTCAGATCAAGATATTTAATATGCTGAAACTTCTTGTGTTTGAAAATACTTTGTTACGTTATTCATGTAGTTCAATGAACTATGAAGGAATATCTTTGAGGACAAAGTGCTTGATCTGGAGTTGATGGTTTTGATTCATTTCCATCTGGCTTCTGTGTGATCTTCAGCACACTATTTACTTCTTCAATTTACTATTTGGAAATCAGGGGTAAGACCTGCTTAATAGGGTTATGAGACCACTTAATTAAGGTATGTGAAGTGCTCTTATGCTACAGGGCTTTTGGCCATGGAAATAGAATATCAGAAAACTAAATTTGTTTTTTTAACAGATGATACCCTTATTCTAGAGCAGAGCGTTAAACCTCTGTGCTGACTTCTAGGCTTCAACATGAAACTTAGGGTTCTTTTTTTCATATTATTATTTTGCATGGAATTCTCTTTATTATTGATAGCTAAAAATGAAGGCTTTTGTGACATTAGCAATAAGATTTTTTTTTGGATGTCTGTCATCGCTAACAAGAATGAATAGGCACTGACACTTCCTTTTCCAATTCTGTACAGCTTAAATGATACATACACAATGATACATTTCCTGTCTTCTGTTTTCTATGGCACTGCCCCTCTCTGTCCTCATGTCAATGGCTTTAGTCTGAGTTGGATACAAAAAGCAATCAGCATCCTGAGTCCTTTATTGTCTTGATTAATTTACGCCTCCTTACTCTAGGATCTGCTTGGATCATTCTTGTATGTGTTTACTAATATGCATACAGAAACACACATTTTTATGTTAAATATAGATATATTTATGTTTACTAATCTTTCACTTTCTTCATTGGTCCATGATATATCCAAATTTAATAAGGTGCTTGCTACATGTGGTGGGTAGTTTTTTTTTTTTTGCTGTTCTTTTTGCTATCCCTAAAACTAGTTTTGCCCAGCTACCAAGGTTACATTCATTTAATGACCAGTAGTTGACTTCTGGTGAGTTTTTATAATGCTGTAGCCTTCAGTACTGTCCTATGCCTGTATTTTCCAGATCCCTACTATTATTCTGTGCCTTTACAAGAGCACACAGCATTATATTCTAGAGTCAAAGTTAGCACAGGCCAGCACAGAATGTTATTACTATCAGTTAGTTATAGCAATAACCATTACACCACAACAATGAACAAAGTAGATACTAGTTAATTGATCATTAGATAATTGCAATTACAGCTAAGCACACTTTTAAACAAATCTCAAGTCAGGCCAAGGCAAGTTCATGCCTGAGACAACAAGTCATAAGGGTCTTCGTTAACACAAAGCTTGTAGCCTTTTACAAATAGTGGCAACACTGTATTTTCTGGGCTACAAAGGTGTGTAGTTCCCTGGGGAAGCCTCAGAGGGATTTGACACTTCGTCCAACCCACTGATGGCCACTTGAAAAACTGTCAGTAAAAGACTAACCTGTGCAAGAACTGAGTAATAAAAGACAAAGTGTTGCTGAATTTGGACATCTGGTATCATTTATTTAACCTTTTTGCTTTATGCAGTGTCTAGAATGCCAGACCCACATAATGCATTTTACTGCATGGTTAAGCACTCACGCGTGGAACACATTTTAGTGGAACTAGTAAGTGATTTATACCAAAATGTCAGTAAAATGGTGATTTCTGTGCAATATTAAGCATTTCTGTGTTCTTCATTATTTTGGAGAGAAAGGAAAGTTAACTAAGAGTTTCAAAATGGGGAAAATTTGCATAAATATTTGCATTTGTACCACTGATAGCTAAGGTAGTTCACCAGCAGTCCTGGAAATAATTTGCATTAACATAATATGGAAATGTACTTCCTAATATGTAATTTGTTGATGCAAATGACTAAAAACTGAACTGTTACCCTTAGCCATATTACAACTTCAAGACTTTTTTCTTCTACTATAATTGACATGGTAAATCATTTTGACCCTTACTGTTGCCATAATAATCAGGTATTGTCCTGTCATGCAATGTTTTAGTCTCATTTTTCTGTCATAGATATTTTTTTTTCATTTCAGATACTTTGTCTTCAATAGCTAGATGCATGTATGTATGTATGTATGTATAGAAGTGAAGGAGTAGAATCTAGAAAACATTTTTAGAGTGAGAGTAATTGATAATAAATGTGGAAATACTGGACAAAGACTTTCTACAGTACTTAAATATGCTATGGTAGACTTGAAGAAAATCCTTCTGACCTATTTATAGTCTTTCCATTGCTATAGCTGAACATCAAAAGTCTGTAGAGTATTTAGCTCATATATCATCCCATGTTACAGTATTATATTCAAAACGGGGAATACAGAAATGAAGAGTAAAGTGAGAAGGGCAAAAGCTATCGAGGGCATCCTTTCTCTGTACATGCGGTTAGTGAAAAGGAGAACTGCAGTCATGTTAGCATCATGAACAAAACATTTCTTATTTCAAGACTGAAGAAATGTCAATTTTGAGTCACCTTATTACAGCAGTAGGAATTAGCATGAGCAAAACTAAATGGAGTGATATGTTCCAAGAGAACCAGGTGCACCTTAGCATCCACAACCAGTCTGCTACTGGTTGCCAGATATGCCATTGCTAGCTAAGAGTAGCATATGTAAACTCACTTCAGTGGAAAAGACTGGGAATATCCTGCTATTCCATTCCATTCACCGGATAAATCATGGCAACAGGCAAAACCTTCTTAAATTGCTCTGACAGGTAGGCCTTCATGAAAGGTCAAATCTACAGGTTGGTAATTCTTTCAGAAAAAAACCCTACAAGTTAGTGAGATTTAGTTAAAAAATCTCTCATAAACTTGCGTGTGATGTGAGGGAGACATAAATAGAAGTATGAAAACAAGAACCTGAATTCCACAGGGCTCAGCTTGAGTGTAGTACAAGCAGGAAGAAGAACAAAACAAGCTCCAGAACTGCCTGGAAATGAAAGAGAAAAATAAAATGTCCCCTTATGCTTTTTTTTTTTTTTTTTTTTTTCACTTTTAAATGTTTACAAAATGTAAAATTATGATATTTTGAACATCTGCAAAATTAAAGGAGTAGCATTTCATTTTGCTGTTAGAAGCAGATGAAGAATATTTTGTGTACTGAGCTTGGAAAGCATGATTATATTTTCCTCCCCCACCTCCACTCCTCCTGAATTCAGCCTTTGTGGATAAAAGGCACTGAAGTGCTTCCTTTTAGAATATCATTATATGGCCATTGAAATAAAAAAAAAAGTGTAAAAAATGTGTTAAAAATCCTGAAAATATCTTCTGGATTTGACTATTCAAGTAAGTCTTTACAATAATACATATATGAAATAATTTAATAGAACTTTATTTGTAGTTTATATGCCTATGTCAGTTTTCCCTTAAATCCATTTCTACTGGTCTTTGACTTCTAAATTTAGGAAATTTCTACCAAAGGCTTTACTTTAAATGTTATACCAGCTTCACCTGCTACTCCCTCTTTCTTTTCTGCCTTTTCTGTCTCAATGGGAGGAACAGAAATTTAAAGTTTTTTTCCAAGTTTTATGTTGATACAGAATTTCTTTCAAGTTTGATGTTTGTACAGAAATTAGAGTCTTCATATTTATTCAAAGGGAGATAAAAATGCTTCCATAAATACTACTTTGCAATTGTTTTGCATTATGCCCTCTTTATTGCTAGTTTTATTTACATGCCCGAGGATGCCTCACAGATATATCACTGCATTTATAGTTAAATTTATGAAGTTATTTGATGTGATACAGAAGGGTAGCCTTTCCTATCTGCTGGCTATAGCCTTTCCTGTCTGCTCAGATATGTAACAATGAATACACACACGGGAAATGAAGATGTTAATTCATCCTACAGGCAAAACTTTCCTTTCAGAAGTGAACTCTGCCCTCTTCTCTGTTAATAAATAAAACATTTTTTGAAATACTGAGACATTCCTAAGCAGAGCAGCTTTGCTTTGACTGCTTATTAGACCTGGATCCACAATCCGTGATGTGAAGTATGCAGCATACATACTTCAGTGCGAATAAAAAGAAATCGATACACTTTTCTGGAAGCTTTGCTTTGAAGCATTCAGCTTTTGTCATCAAGTCCTCTTTGGGAAAATTCCTAGCCCTGCCAAGATTTAAAAGCAGTTGACATCTTTTGGGTTCCTTAGTCTATGTATTGTTACACACTAATCTGCAAACTCAGATCTCCTCTCCTCTCCTCTCCTCTCCTCTCCTCTCCTCT
>VZSV01000110.1:688640-737106 GCA_013398735.1 Nothocercus julius | reverse complement strand
CTCTCCTCTCCTCTTCTCTTCTCTTCTCTCCTCTTCTCTTCTCTTCTCTTCTCTTCTTCAATAACGAATGCATACAGTAAGCACTGTAGACATTAATTTCTGCTCTCACCTTCATATTTGTTTTGAAATATGCATTAAATAATCACATAACAATAAATCAAAGAGATTAAATGTTGCCTTATGTAGATTTTATGGCACTGATCACCTACTATTCCAAATGATGTGGTTTACATCCATCCTACATAACTAGTTTTTTAAGTGTGTGGATTATGGAGGAGAGAGGGGTTTATATGATAATATAGTACTGCTGTCACGGGATGAGCAGTGGTGGGGGTGAGTGGTGCAATGCACTTCACTCATGTGAAAGAAGTAGTAATGACTTTTACTGATATGGATAATGGTTTCACAAGATTCTATGGCAAGGTCACTTCTTATCACTGAATCAGGTTGCCCAGAGAGGTTGTGGAATCTCCTTCTCTGGAGATCTTCCAAACCCGCTTGGACGCAGTCCTGAGCCACCTGCTCCAGGTGACCCTGCGTGTGCAGGGGGGGTTGGACTAGGTGATCTCTAGAGGTCCCTTCCAACCTTAACAATTCTACGATTCTATGATTATTTACTGCATGGGGTACAGGATATACACAGCATTATCAAGGAGATCCTCCCATTGAGTCACGAGGTTCAGATTGGACCCCCTTACTTTCCAAACTCCTTCTAAGAGGATTCTGGGTGTGGCTGGATCCAATCCTAGTCCCAGACCTGATTAGTGGTTTATGACTAAGGAATTTTGTGCACAGTTACGTCAGTAAAGTTTACAAGCTCAATAAGAGAGCGCGCTATAGTCACTTACTATGAATCTGTTGGGATCTTAACCCTGAGGAGCATCCTTGACCGGCATCCCTGCTCAAGGGGAGACCCTGGCGTGCTGCCCACTGCAGTGCAAGGAGAGCTCAATGGGCTCTCCGGCTGTCCTCATATTTATGGGATAAGGTAATGACTTATAATCATCCCTTCATTTCAGACGACTTTTGGCTGGAGCCTTATATCCCGTTATCTCCTGATGCAGCCATCAGGACTGTTATTGATGGTTAATGTCTGAGTGGAGGAAGAAATGAGGGCGGCAACCACCATGATCAGACAATGTCACAGGTGGTTAACACCTGAACAGGACTACATGTGAAAAGTCAGGCTGGGCTGGGGAAGGAGCACACCCATCACAACTGCATTCTTGTAGTAGATAAGTACATCAAGTGGAGCAGAAAGAAGTAAGGTCCATCACAATCTTTGGTTTCTAAGAACTCCAAGATCACTTCCTGAGAAATGGTTTTCTGCTTGATTTCAGAGACACACAGAACAGTTGAGGTTGGAAGAGACTTCTGGGAATGACTTAGTCTAACCTCTCTGATAAAAGCAGAGCAGTTTGCCCTGGCAGGTTTATAATCTCTCTAAGGTTTTATAAACTCTCTAGGCAATGTGTTGCTCAACCACTTTCACCATAAAAAACTTTCTTGTACCTGAAATTCCATTTAAACATAAGAAAGTTTTGGCCACAAGAAATGGCCACAAACAGAAGTACCTGAAATTCCATTTAAACATTTCTGTTTGTGGCCATTGCCTCTTGTCTATTTGCTGGATACCACTGAGAAGATTCTGGTTCTGTCCTTTTTACTGGCCCTCATCAGCTCCTTATACCCATTCACCTTGCCCGAGCCTTGTCTTCTTCAGGCTGTATAGACCCAACTCTCTTCTCCAAAGAGAGACACTCCAGTTCCTTAATTACCTTTGTGGCCCTTTGCTGGTCTCATTCCATTAGCTTCATCTCTCTTGCAAAGCCCAGAACTGGACACAGAACTCCAGATGGGGCCTCATCAATGCTGAATGGAGGAGAAGGACCACCTCCCTTGACCTGCTGGCAGCATGTTCCCTAGTGGAGCCCAGGATGCCTTCTTTCCTGCAAGGGCACGATGCTGGCTTATGGTCACCTTGTTGTTCACCAGCATCCCCAGGTCCTTCTCTGCAGAGCTGCTTTCCAGCTTGGAGGAATGGCCAAGAAAAAAAAAAAAAAAAAGTGTGAAAGATTCGCAGAAACAAATAAGGAGCTTTGAATTTGTCTAAAACAGCTCCAAGAGAGTAATTTTTTTTTTTTTTTAAATGACAGCATACTAAGGGTTGCAAAGTTATTTGAGGTCAAAAAAAAAAAAGAGAGGAATATCAGCACTTTTAGGTTATGTTCAGAAGAATGGTGTTAGTAGGGAAGGTGTACAACAAGTTGGTTAGGACAAGCATGCAAGTTGATTATGTGAATGCTGGAAAAGCCTTGCAGTTGATGGATTTGGCTCTGCATTTCCACAGAGATGGCCTGAGTTTTAATCCAAATTCTGCTTGCAGTAGTTTTGTGCAGTTTAACAATTGAAACAAGAAGGGAGCTGAGGGTTGCCTGGCTGCAAGATAGGGATAGGTGACTTTGATTGATTACAGAATTCTACACTGCAAAGATATATTCAGACCACTTAGTAAAAAAGGTGAAATAAGAAAGTATAAAATTAACAACTATAAAATCCTGGCTCCCAGTCCAATACACTTTTTTTTTTTTTTTTTTGACCTAAGTACACAATGTGTATTTCTACCTGCATTCTTTTTCATATATGATATTTTATTTGAAGATGCAGCCAGGAATGTTATGGCTGCCAAATATGAGTTCCAAATTAGATGTGTGACATGTCTGAGAAATTTTCAGCACTAACTTTTTGACCTTTCCTTTTTGCATTATGGAACTGCTAAATGACAATGTTTTTGTTGCTTATGTGCGGGTAGACTAAGTTAGATTAAGTTGGAAAAGAGGAATTTGAAGCAGTGCTTCAAAACAGTATGTTTAGTGAGCTTTGAGGGAGGGAAACATGATGGCATGTAGAGAGGCAAATATGAGGTCAGGATAGTTTAAACAGCACAGGTTTTACTCAAAGGTGAAAAGAATTAATTTTGGCTCAAGGAAAGAATCAGGCAAAAGAATACTGGAAGAGACAGAAAGGAACACACAGCCATCCTGTCCCCTGAGAGTTATCCTGTAATTTATACCCTCGATAGTGTCAGTTTGAGGGTGAATAAAACTAAGTGTTTGTGACTCTTAATAGTTACGGTGTCATTCTGCCAACACAGAATAAAGTATTTTAGAGCAGATGTCAGCAAGGTGTTCTCCAGCACTTTATAGTGTTATCTTGGAAAGAAAAGAGCAGAATGTTTGTTGCAGACAAGGACATGTGTCTGTATAATTTTTATGTATCATCTAGTCTATAATTCTCTCATTCTTATTCTCTCTCCAGTCTTGTGGTGTGCTCCTTTAGGATTGCAGAGCAAAAAAAAAAGAACCATTAACTAGGCTGCTGCTATATGTTTCAGTGCAGATGAGATAAAGAAAAGGAAGAAATAATTTTCCCTCCTTTCTTTCCTTCCTTCAGCAGGGTTCAAAATAGAAATTTCTGTGGATTTGGCAGTGTCTTGTGATAAGTTCTACTTAAAAGGGCCTCTTACACAATATTAAAATGTGAATAGCAAGACACACCTGACGTGACTGTGTAATGATTTACCTCTTATTTCATTTGAACACTTGCTTGATTTTGGAGTTGTAACAGTATTTGGTCTCCAGGATGTGATCTTACCATTTTCTGTGAAAACCACTTTACTAAAATCTGCTAAATTTATGGTGCAAAGCTTCCTCTATCCACCTACAGTCTGCCAGCAACCAAACCACATCAACTTTATTTTTTGTCTATTATGTTAGTAAAATACAGGAGTTTTTTTCTTTTGATTTCTTCATTTTCTGATATAATCAGTCCTAAGCGCACGAGCTGCTACATAGTGTGCGATAGGGAACATGGTGCTGTGAGCAAAGCAATGCTGACCCTGTCCCTTTGTCAGTCTTGATTTACTAGCAACACCGTTTGAGTTGTCACAAGCAAGTGAACTGACGGTGAAACTGAATGGAAGGCAAAGAAAGTAACAGCTTGACCTTTTGCTTAATTTCACGAACACAGTATAGAATGGGTGAGAAACAGGTTTTCAGTTAGTGGCAATTCAAAAGTTTTAAAATATTCTCCCTTAACAATTTTTGACTATATGACATTACTTCTATTGCCTTTCAGAAAATCAAATGATTTTTTTAATTAGATCACACATCTAAGTCTTCCTGTGCACAAAGGAACTCTACTGGATTTGGAGCTGAGCAACAACTTCTGTGTTCATGAGGGGGAATTATGAACAGCTAGTGTGGCACAAATGTGTGCAAAGTTATTCTTTTTATTCCAGATTTGGGACACTTGGGCTTCTCACCATCTTAAAAGCTCAACACAGCAGCAGTAACATTAGAAGGGCCTGCATTGCATTAAACTGACCATTCACAACTTCAAAGGTATAGATAATAAATTCTGCAAGACACAGAGTAGTTTAAAGGCACGCTCTAAAGTGGATTTAGCTATCTTTGGCTTTGCCTATGCTATGTATTTTTCATTCAGATGCAATCCCTGCGTATTACCATTTCAAATAGGAAAAAAAAATGATCAAAATAATATGGAGGGATAAGTTTTAAAAGATGAATTCAGGAAAGAAATTGCATGCTGTCTTTTCAGTTGTTTCTGATATGGATTAAGAAATTCTTCAGAGTGTTCAGGTTAAATAAATGCATCTGAAAGCATTCTTCGATGTTTCATCTTCTCACAAATCCTCTCCATCAATAAGTGTATTTGTAATTAAGAAAATGTAACGTCTCATCTTGAAAGCAGGATTTCTTTTTTAAAAGAAGAGAAAAAATAATAAGAGATATGCAGAAAAATAAACGATTTCTAGGGAAATTAGAGAACATTAGATGGCTTGTTTAGGCTAAATCCCTCAGAATATAGTTTGGGTATAGATCAGAGTGTGAATGGCAAGGAATGAGAAGAATCCTGCACAAATTGAATGAGTAAAATAGTTTCAGGGTGAACACTCACCAGCTAAGACAGTTTTGGATCCATTTGTAAAGAGAGATTTAGCAGTCAGTGGGATGAAAAAAAAAAAAAAAAAAGACTTGTAGAAAAAAAGGATAATTTTTCAGCTCACTTCTAAAATACACAGATTCCAGTGATGAGGAGGTGAGAAAGCAACTTGGTCCACTTTAAAAAAATCAGAAAGCTGAAGGCTTTTCTACACTGTGTCCCTGAATCTTTAATCACTAAGCAGTGACAATCTACTCAGCCCAAGGTGCTCTTGTATTGATGAGAGGGGAGCCTTGGGACAGAAAAAAAATGAATCTAGCTTTCTAGATGCTACTAGGTTCTTGCTTCAGCTTCCTAAAGAGCAGTTGAATCCAATGTCTCCTGCCCCTATAAACAAACAAATAAATAAATTTAAATAAACTGAATCTTCAAGTGCAGTATGTAGGACTTTTATTAATATATTTATTAATATATACCTCCCAGCTAGGTAGGATTCTGAAGGAGGATAGCAGATGTTGTATCTACAGAATATGTATCTACAGAATATCTACAGAATATACTATTCCAGATCTGTAAACGATATGTCATAAGGTTTTAGCAATTGTAGTTCTTGAGAAAGGAATGTGATCATTTTGTCAAAAAAGACCCCAAAACTGACATCAAGTTGCATCATACTGCAGTTCTCATCTACCATGCCTGCTCAAAGTGGAATAACTGCTCAGAAGGGCTTTGAAGGTGACTAGGTGTAGAAGCTTGCTTCACTTCCCGAAAGCTGAAAGACTGCTGGAAGCAAAGAGCAGGGAGTAGAAAGGAGCATCCTTTTACACCTAAGGATAATGTGGGGAAGAACAACTGTCCGTAACTGTTTTAACTACAGGTTAAAACAACATACATCTGGAATTTAGATAAAGGAACATAAAACAACAAAGTAAGATTTTGTTAGGGTCTGCTAGGAAGACCTGTGGTGGCCTCAGATACAAACGTCTTTACTATTGAGCTAAAAGGCAATTTTTAAAATGGTTGTAGGGGTTGGGGATTCACTCATTATTAAACTCTTTTCAGTGTTTTAGGACAATCTTTTATTTGGGACTAATGGTGGAAATCAGGAAGCAGGACAAATCATGATCTGCATCCTAAACATGTCCAAAGTGTTGGAAATCACCATCACAGGCATCATGCAAAATGGTATGAACTCACAGCAGATGAGATCACAAAACTTTCTGTACTATAAATTACATGAAGTACCTTCCGTTAAGTTGAATTATGTCGTATAGTAGAGACATGGAAGCTATATTCTTCTGTGAACCAGGATATTTTCTGAAATTTTAACTATGTTAGAGTCACAGGGATCCTTACGAAGCAATCATCCATATCACAGTGTGGCTATGTGTATGAAAAAGAGTATATATTTCCTGCAGTAATACAATGACTGCATTAACTAACATGACCACACTCAGTAATTCCAAAGCAAAAGACATATATTCTCAAACAATAAAAAAAGATAATGCTTTTAAAAATCTTGTTAACTTTTTATTTTATTTCACAAGCTACCATGTTTTAGAACATTGTGAAAATTAAATATAAGGGTCTGTAAGATTCCTAGAGAAAGATACCTATGCTACGAGATTTCAGGGAAAGAGATCATCTGTGCCTTTGAGTATTTAGGCATGAATTGTTATAAAAGCTGGCTGCAGAGAGTATATCATATGACTAGAAATAGCAAAGGAGGAAATCATTCCTGCATCCTATGCTATGACATATCATGATATAGAGCTGCAGAATGTTCAACAGAGGTTGGCGGGGTGCTTGACCGCAGGTCACTCCTGGACTGTAATTTCTGTAAATTTCTCTAAGGCATGGAGGAAGAGGCCTTCAAGAAGAATAAAATCAGTTTAGAAACATAGGGATATGTAAAAACATTTCATTTACTAAATGCTTAGATCAAACTATTATATTTCAGTTGCAGCAATTCAAATTAATTCATGTTAAACAAATCTTGTTACAGATGACTTTTGGTCTGAAGTATTAGATTTTGTAATTTTGACACTATTATCTTATCATAAGGACAGACTGCTTCCACTGTATGTAATATTTTGATCCTATCATGTAAAGTATACAAGATTAACCTCATGGTGTACAAAAATTTGCTACTTTTAAAATGGTTCATTTAAAGTTTCTTTGACTGGTCCTTTTTTCTTACAATGCAAGGTGGGACTATCATTTAACTTTGCTTTTGGCTATGTACCAAAGACTGGTTGTAAAAGCAACCCAATAATTACCACAAATATGCGGAAATATGTAATATTTTTCAACAATAGTTCTATAAAATCAAACATTAATTTAAAAGTGTGGATTTTTTAATATTTTAGCTCTCTGAAGCCTTGAGGCAGCTTTAAAACATTAGAAGTAGAAATGAAGGTCATAAATTCTGCTTTTGTAGGAGGTCTTAAAGCATCAAACATACCTTAATGCTGTCTTTGAAGAAGTCTTAGTTCCAGTTTTCAAAGTACAGTTTCAAAAGCTCCTTCATTGTCTTTCAATGTGAAAATGGGTTTCAAGAGTACTTCTCAGAACTTCTGTATTTTGAAAATTTTTCTAAGCAATGCTTAGCTTTTTGAGGCAAATAATATTTACGGGCTGGCCGGCTGGGTGGATGTTTAACCACTTGTACCTGCTTTTGCCTGTGTTTGCAAACATAGACTAGTTCATTTTGCTGAGGTTTTCTTTATGACAAGAAAATGTCATAAAATATCTGGGGCTAAAATAATGAGTGCAAGCAAAACAAAAATATAGAGGCTGTTCTAATCTTAAAATGCAGAGTGAAACAAAATGCCACTTTGTAAAACAGAAAGGAAATTACATTATTACTGAAAATACTTTATTCAGCATCTTACTTTAGCACCTCTCACTGATAAAGAGCTCTGTGATAGAGAGCATAGAATCTTGTATTTGTGAGACTATATATGAAAGGATTCCCTAGGACCTGAAAGAATAAACTAAATCAGTGAAAGAAGTGATGTGCTTACTTAGGAGACTGCAATGCCTTTGTTTTCTGTTGATTGCATCCTTAAATTTCAAAGAACTACCTGTCAACCAGAAGAGCAGTAGTTGCTCTTTGGATACTTGAATTGCTACTGACTGTCAGAGAAAACAGCCTACTCTTTCAGATTTTCTTATTTTTCTTCTTGTTATTTTTAACAACTTAAAATACTTTAGGAAGATGGAAAATCAAAGGTCATTGTGAGAGGGAACAGCGAGTGTGGGGCAATGTGCTTTCATGGAATATATATGAAGTACAAAGAACCCAGTTAAAGATGACAGCAAGTGGGTGAACACCAGAAGGTACTTCTCTAGAACATGGCAGCTAGTGAATTGCTTGCTTTCTCTGATCATCTCAAAATGTACAGGTCATTAGTCTTGAAATAAGTTGCTGAAGAAATGCCTCATAAAGTTGCATTGCAGTTCATTCATGCAGTGACAATATTCTAGAGATTAATTTCTGCTTGGGAAAGTAGTTTACTTTTTTTGCCACAAAGGTGATTCTCCTCCAAAGAAATTAAGCCTTTCTCGTCTCTTCTTTTGCTGGACCCATCCTATCTTGTGATCAGTAAAACTAGGAATCAGAGCTGCTCTTCTTGACAGTGCAATACAAATCATTCCCAGAAAATACTTCTTTAAAAGAAATAAGAATGGGTCTGGAAAGCGGAGAAAGCTCTTCATTACCTCCTAAATTTTCAGTGTAAGAGTCATCACTAGAGAAGGACCCTCTAAAAGTCTGGCTGTACTTATTCACAGTGGGTTCTCATCTTTGCTATGCTGGATAATTCATCACATCATTACTTATCTTCCTTTCCATGTCATTCATAAAACTGTTGAACAGCATGGGTCTTAGAACTTACATCCCTTAGTCTTAGCACTAAAATGCATTTTCTGAACTACCTCACTATGAAAATTCACCATCCACTCCTACTATCCAGTTCTATCTCTTAAGCAATTACTATCTATTGCAGGATCTTTACTCTTACCTCATGGCTGTCTTGCTTCCACGGATGACTTTGATGAAAGATCTTGCTGACTGCCTTTACAAAATCAAATATTATATCAAAATAACCTTCCTTGTTCATGTTCTCACTGATTGAATTATCCAGTCTCACCAGAAAGCTGGCACTGCTTTGAGCAGGAGGATGCATTGGAGACTCCTGAGGTCCCTCCAGCCTGATCGATTATATGAGTCTGTGACTTCATTAAGAAACTTAAATGAAGTTTTGTATGAGGCCTCTTTGTACAGACTTCACATTGCCTATCCCTTAATATATCATGTTTATACTAGAGTCTATTAATTATATTTTTATTGCAATTTCTGATAATTTGTACATTCATGATGCTTCATAGCTTGTGGTGTCTGTGACTCTCTAAAAAAATGCCCATATATTTCAGTGAATTCACACACTACTAATACCTGTGCACATCATAGCTAGATGTTATCTCCTCCACTATTCCTTCTTTGAATTACTTAACTACTTAATAACCAGCTAGTCTTACTGACTTGCTATTGTTCATTTTACATGTTGACTTTCTAACCTCTTTTATACACACTCAGACTTGAGGCAAATTATGACAATAGTCTCATTCTACAACTAAAATTCGAAATCACAGACTTAATTCAGTATCGAGCTTTGCTAGAGTGGCTTTGCTACTACTAATTTACTGATTATAAGCTCCCTTTCAATTCTGCCTTTTTTTTTTTTTTTTTTTTTTTTGTGACCTGTTACTTGGTATCCCATTATACTTGACCCATAAACTTTCTTTGTGGAGATTAGACAGATCTCATATGCTAGAACAAATATTACAGTTTTGAGGAAGTCCTAAACTTTCTTGTTTTCCTATGTTATTTGTGGGCATAATTTCTGTATTGTCTGGGATGAAATTTGCATTGCATTGCAATAGTAAGCTTTTATTTGAATTTCATGTTTGGTCCAATAATTTCAGAATTATAGTTTGCAGGAAAGCTCCTATTGCTGACTGCTATTGGCTTAAAAAGAATAGTCATGTTTCTTTTGTTGCTGCAGTAAAGGTCTTGTTGTCTCTGTCCAAAGAGGCATAAGCTTATTCTTTAGGGCTTATTCTTTACAGTGATTCTTATTGCTACTCAGAATAAAAAGGGAAATAAGAGAATACTCTATTATACAAAGTCTATTATACAAACAGTGAGTTACAGATAGTAATACACTTTCTGCAAACAAGTGGTTTAGTAGGAAACATTCAAAAAAACCTCACAAGATATTACCAAGATCTGTTGCAAAATGCATGGGCATCTTCCTTCATTAAGTTTTCTTACAGTATCTCTTTGTTACAAAGATGTTTCTGCTTGTGTTGCTATACCTATTGATCATCTTCCTTAGGCCTTGTAGGCAGATATATTTCTTTTACAGGGTATCATTAAATTCCTTTCCATCATGTTCTGTTTGCGGACAATTCATGAACTAGTAAAATTTCTTTCCATCTGAGTTAAAAAGCTATTCCAAAATAAAAATCACCACCCATACATGAACATATGCGTATTAGAAGTGTCTTTAGGTAGAATTTTTTTTTTAGGCAGAGCTCATTCCATAGCAATGGACAGCAGTGAGAAGAGGGGAAGCAATGCCCAGACCTACATGTAGCTTGGCATAAAAGCGAGTATCACTACTTTCACTGAGCCCCTCTGCCTTTTCCTTTGCTCTCAGCATCACCATAACTTTCATTACATCTTTTGAAAATAGGAAGTAAAAATGCAGAAATATTTCTTAATGTGAAAAAAGGTAAACAAAACGAACAAAATGCTCTATATTAGTCTCCTCTTAGCAAGAGTTATTGGCTTTTGTCAATGCCATGAAACAAGATGAATAAAAACTTTAACATTTTTATTCTCTATTTTGATAAAGTGATGAAGATACAGATTAAATTTGTTTTACATCTGGTACAATTATGCTATTACAGAACTTCAATCAGGAGATGGCAGAAGTATTTAGTCTTTGGCAATTTAGGACTGATTTTTTTTATACCTTTTTCAAAAACCATTTCAAAAACTCCAATTGATACAAAAAAAAGTCTGGATGAAAGTACAGAGTATGTCTGGGGGTAAAAAAAGAAATACTGTGGTTCTAGGGCAGCACTACTTAAGTGGTTTATGTGTGGTCAATGTAACTCAGTTTAATATTATTACTGCTATAGTTACTTTGGTTTCTTGTAGTAACAAATCATAAATTATAGTACGGTGGAGAAGCAAAGAGCAAATATTGGATAGGTTGTCTCTGCTGTTGCATGACTAGTCATAGTGTGAGGTGGTGCTACTGTTGTCTGTAAAAGAGATGTGAATGCCAACAAACCTCAAAAAAATAAACCTTGGCCATATCTTGACCTGAATAGCAGCAATTTGCCAAAAAATATCTGGTCAAAAATTTTCCATACTTGACTGCATCTCATGGTTTGCTGCTGTGCCGTGAAATCATGAGCAAATTAACACTGTGGATCAGTCTTGAATTTTTGAACATTTGATCTGGGAGATATGGGAATATTTTACTTCATTTATTTATTTTAATTGGAAAAAAAGTTTGACACCCACTCTGTTAAGAATAATTTTCAGCATTCTTTGTTGAACTTATTTCATATACCTGGGATCCTTGTTCTTTACAAAGCACTTTAGGCCCCTGCTTTAAAAATATTGATTCATCCATAAATCAGAGTACACAGCAGAAAAGGTAATCAAGTTGTATTAAAATACCACATAGAACCTGGTGATCCTTCATAATTTAGAAATCAGGGAAAAAAAAAAAAAAAACAGAATTATTCAATAGTTTGAGGAAGGTTACTTTTTATGCTCAGTATCATGATCAATGACTTTTACACTGGCTTTCTTCTACGGCTCCACATATAGAACCACTGTAGACAAATCTACTTAATTTTGTAGCCATTCTTTCTGTCACATACAAAATGCAAGTGACTTTGCAGAGGAGAAGGATGATCTTCAAAGGGGAGCTAAACATGAATCATACTTTGCTCAAAGTCAGGTTTAGGCATTAAAGGTTACTAAGAATGTCTGAGATTTCCAGTTTAAATACGTCCCAAATTTAAGTACTTATCTGGATATTTGGCAGAGAGGAGTTTTTTTATTTTAAAAACTAGGAAATTAATTCTTGTGCAAGCATGTTCATGCATAGAAGCTAAGGAACTGATTTTGTATCTCTTCTACTGACCCAGCTAAAGAATGAAAACTGAGTCAGAAAGAATGTGCTAGAAAAATACCTATAAATATGCTTGCATATATTGTGTGTAACAGCATTTCTTTGTTATTCTGTTCCACTGAAAGAATTTAGGAAGTGCACTTCTAGTATTTCATTCTGAATTGACTTGCAGTAAGGATGCATTTTGACCAAAAACACTTTTCTTTTTTAGCTGTGGGGACTGAACTTTTCAGACAAAAACCCTTAATAATTGAATTTTGCATTCTTTATTCTAATATTAAATATAAAATAGCATCATACAGAGCACCTTTAAATTTCAAGGATGAGAGTAAAACTGCAGAGAGTACAACCAGCTCTAGAAATGTAACCTGTATTAAAGGAATCATTAAAACTGAATAATTAAGAAAAACAAAATAAAAGAAAGCACAATGAACACTATAGAAAACTGAAGGTATGAAAGCACCATATCACTTTTTTTTTCTGTTCAGTTCTAGGGACATGCATTTATTTTTCTTAATGAAAATAAGCATAAGTGGTTTGAAAATATAAATAGCATTTCCAAACAAAAGGCATCTATAAAAGTTCTGCTTACTACTTTTGTCAGATAAAGAATTTGCTCTATTTTTACAAGCTGGTTTCAGAAGTATCTCTCCAAGTGGAATGAGATTTCTTGGCAAATATGAAGATTATTAAGCCTCTGCTTTATTGTATAGAATGCAATAAATGCAACATCTTTAATTAGCAGTAAGAGACAAATATCCACCTTGAATTTTCTTATGTATTTTCTGTGCTTTCTAAGCAAAAGACATGAATCAGCTTTTACCATATCTGAGGTAGGAAGAGGCATGCTCCTATTTCACTTTGAAACAACTAGTACACATGAACAAGCCATTAGGTGAAGGATTTAAACCATACAATAAATGGTTTTACTTGCACTGTAAATTAAGGAAGTATAAGAGCATGTTACAGAAATGGACTGTGTGGTTCTAATATCCTAACCAAAAAGACAGTATCTACACTACATATTCTTTTTTGCATGTTGAATACATTTCTCCCTCTTTGATGGATATGATATTCATTCTGCGTTTGTGTTTAGAGTGTAATTTTAATTACCCATGTAATAGAATGTACTGTAATAAGGTATAATTAAACAGATATGTTCAGTCTCAGTTCTTCATGGGATGAGGACCTACTATCACTAAATAAGTGGTAGTATGGAAAGGCAAATATTAACAAGTTGAATCATGAATGCTGAATTTTGATTGATGACTGCAGACTTCTAAAAGTCTTAGGTTATCTAGTAACTGAGCTTTAAGAGGTTTAAGATACTTACCTTGAGTGATAACAGAGTAATGGACCTTACAGGGGTATGCTGACAATCTCACAACACCTGCCTGTTACCTCAGTTACAATCAAGTTCAATCATTTCCAGTGCAAGAAAGACCAGAAAATAGCCTGCTGTGAAGACAGAAGTTGAAAAATCCTTTCAAACTCGAGTAAGATTAGAAAATAGCCTGTCTGCTGGGGCTCAGGATTATTTAATAGAGCATGAATGATGACATCTGAACAACTATTGTAACGGTACCTATCTCCATATTACCATATTAATGGGTTGATTCTCAACCTTGCCTGATGGTTCAGACCTTTCTCTCCTCATTCCTTATCCATCTAGTTAGTCTCAGACTCCTTGCTTGCTGGGCCAAACTTCCTCCCTCTTAAATGCTGCTCAACATTTCATCTTTTTTATTCTTTTCCCCTTTCTCTTCTTACTGGCTACTAATGACTGTCTTTTTCTCCTAATTTTATTAAAATCTTAAACTTCTCTTCCTTCTTCCCACTATGTTCGTACTCTCTGGTACTTTACTTGTTTCCTTCTTTACTCATTTTCCCAAATCACCCCTTCAGTTTCCTTGTCTTGGATGCTACATTCCAACTCCTTGGTAGTTTTTCATATATATGTTTTAGTATATATGTTCCTCTCCTCCCATTTCAAGAGTTTCTTTCACATTCTTCTTGCTTGCTCTTTGTCAGATGCTTGGAGAGATTCAGGTGTCTAAATACATCATTTTAGACATTTTGCAGTGTCTAATATATCTATGTGAGACTCACAGATACAAGATCTACACAAGACATTCTCTTCTGAAAAAGCAGCTGAACATCAGAGCATCTGAATAGCATTACCTTGTGCTAAAATAGCAGTAGATTCTTACGCTCAGATGCCTGTATCATTCCTTCTATGTCCTAATCAATGTTCATCTTTCCACAGCCTGGTTTTACTTCCTGGATGCCACCAAAGAAATTATTTAGAGATTATTTTTGTTTTACTTCTACCACCATAAGACCAAAAGCAATTGTTATGGGGAAACTTAAATGCTGTCCTTTTAGCTGGCCTGAGCTTAGTGGCTGTGTAAGGGTGTCTCACAGGCTTCAGCAATTTTCTTTGTTAAGCTCTGAAAAATATCTGCTGAGTATGAAGGGCTTACATACTAATTGAATTCATGTGGATTCTCACAAAGATGGTAAAAGACACATGTTCTTCAAACAGGTTACACTCTCAAATGCCAAACAGAATATTCCAGCTGTGGTTGAAAAATGTTGCTAGACTTCTTTTTTTTTTTTTTTTTTTTTTCACACAGATATATACATCCACATATATATTTCCTTTACTTTTTTCCTTAACAGTGCTCTCACAGCTGACTCTTTGCTGTAATTTCTCTCTTACTTCTACTGTACAGCTAACATGCAGAATAAATGGAACCTGGTTGCCCGGACTACATTCTCCTGGTAATTTGCTCCTCTAGGTGCCCTGACACTCAACTCCTGACTCCGCTTGCTCTTCAGGCTGGGCCTCATAGTGCTTTTGCTCCCAACCCAAGCCTTCCACAGCTCACCTGGCAAATGGAGCTGCTCTTTGAAGATGCTTCTGCTGTCTCTTCTGCTTCCTCTTTTTTCTCTACCACCAAACTGCTTGTTACCTTCTTTTTACCATCTAAAGATACTTTTCCCAAAACCATGAAGGTAAAAAATATGATGAACGTACTATCTCATAAAGAAAAAAAAAAAAGTTGATCTAGTTTAAACTAGTCAAAAAAGATGGTTTGCTCTACTAACATCTGCTCTACTGTCTGCTCTACTAACAGAGCGGAAGACCTACTCCTTTTGGCTGGGAGCAGTAATAGGAAGCAGGGATCAGTAATATAAGTGTGGGTAGATTATTCCTGCATACTTAATGGTTGATACAACTCTGTTTTTCATTGTATTTGACTTCTAGAAGTTATTGAAATGTTAGGTGGTTACCATAACTATTCACTCATTCCTTTCCTATTTATGTAGTTGCAGTAAAATTTCAAATAAACTCCCAAAAGCTGTTTCATTCAATCTGATGCAATACATACCAGGTAACCTTTTTTTCTTTTTAAAAAAGACATTTTGGATGCAATTAAAAATATGGTATAAACAAAGTAAAAATCCCACTATTATTGGGGTTTTATTATGAGGCTACAAATACTGCAACAGAAGTGGTGTTATTTGTTTTATTACACTCTTAATTGTGTGTTTAGATCATGTGCTAATTTTTTAATTATGGAAATTAATGATTTAAACATAATATATAGGGTTTTTTTTGTATATTTTAACTGCATTGATAAGAAGTACTTTAAGTTATGATTGACTTTTTCTTTTCCCCTGTTTTCTGATTTTTTTTGAACTAGCTAGCCAGTTTTAAGCAACAGTATTTTTAATTTGCATCTCAAAAACTTTCTCCAATGTTTCTTAAGTAAAACTTACATAAAATTAAAGCAACATGTATTGCCCCAGTATTATATATCAGCAGCAAATTTTGGAAACCTTGGCAAATAATGCATCTTTACTATGCATGTAGAGATGATAAAAGAAACACTCAATAGCATGATTAGACATAAGCCAGATGACTGCACTGTACAGGGCTACAATCTCAGTTTTTTAAAAACAAACAGAAAGAAATCTGCAACTTCCATTATAATATTGCTCTGTTTGTAAACCACAGCAGTTTTGTTTGGCAGCAAGGGGAATCTTATGTAGGGCAAATCAGAGCTGCAATCTTCCAATTTAAATAATTGTAAGCTCTCGATAACCACAAAGATGTTAATATTGTATTGATGATGCAGACGGTTCGATATGTTCTATTTCTTGCTGTCACTACATCTGGATATTTCTTGTAGGACTTTTTAGACTTTACAAGAGACTAATAATTTTAAAACAAGCACATCTATTGGAGTGCACATCCTAAGTCTAGTCATTGCTTTATCTTAAGTTGCAAGCAAAAGAATCTCTTTATGCAGCGTGGATGGCACCTTGGTGATCCATGTAGACTGTGGATATAAAGTTATCTTTGCTCAGTAATGGAGCCTCTGTGAAACTGGCACCCAGAGCGGCAGGAGGGCACAACGCCTGCTTAGCAGATGGCTCCGAATGCAAGCAGCCAAGCTGTATGGAGCACTGAGCATTTGCCAAAGCCGAAATTCCCACACAGGATATTTGCAGTTGCTATTTATCCAGCTTGAATTTAGATCTGTTTTGTATTATCAAAACCATAGCTTCTACAGCAGGCGATAGTGTGGTTGGGGTTTTTACTATATTATTATGATCCTAGATAGCTTCAATGGAGTTGGTGTTTATTCCTTTATGTGTAAGGGATTTTTAAATAGTGGGTCCAATTGCCTTGCTTCAGTATGGCAACTTCCGCAGGAGACCAGGGTGCTTCCCCTTTTTCTACATCCAGGCATTTCCTTATTAGACATTCGGGTAAAAACAAACTTTCTCGTTCTATTCAATGACAGCCAACGATGTCTCACTCAGATTGATTGATGCAGTTATCCAAACATTTCTGGTGGATATGAGAAGTGGATTCAAAGTCTGGAATACAAAGTTTCCATCTAAAATTTTTGATAACATTTGGAATTTGATCCTTCTTAAATGAACAGAAGAAAATATTTAACTTGGGTAGTTTCATGGCATCTCTGGTACTTCGTGGGAGATAAATATCCAATGTCAAATACTGAGAGTGAGATTTCACTGTAATTTGTTGCTGTTGTCTGTCATGTTCCTTACTTCATTCTATAACAAAAGCACTCTGGAATGGAAGAACATTTTTAGAGTACTTTTTGGATCATGGAATTCTTATGTTTTGAAGCAAAGGTTCATACAAAGGCAATACCCAATTCCTCTGTGAACTACAAATGCACAAATATGTAGTTCAGGATCTGAATGTGCATAATTTGGAGTTAGCAAGATCTGGAATGGTTTGCTTTTGACATAGAAGAAGGCATTTAATTTCTGTTAATTGACTGAAAGCAGAGAATTCAGGGATGAGATAATTTGGTGGTTATGTTCAGAGGGCATTTGCATTGGGCTACTTCAGCTAAAATATGTTATCACAATCTTTTTTTTCGGTAATGGCCTTAACAGTACTTTAATTGTGGAACGGACAGAGGTGTTTAATCAATGGACTAAGGTATTTCAAATGTGTTATGGGTTATATGTAATAATTATGTAAATGTGATCATTTGTTTTAAACTAGTTCTTTTCATAAAATTTTATGGAAGCATCTCAAAGATGACTTCATTGTCGTGTCTATTTGCCAAATTATTTCTCTGCCAGTCTTGGAAGTTTTGGCAAAGTTTCCTTTTATAACAGGGATTCCCTAATCAAAATGTTAATCTTTGTTTTTTAATGTCTGCAGAAATATATCTCTGTTTCCTTGTTATCATTTTGGCATGACTAGTATTAGGAGTGACTTATTTTAGGAAAAAGAATAAAATATTATTGGTCACTATCAACCTCAAAGTAGCCTGAGAGCTAACACTAAACAAATGATAGTTTTAGCTGAGATTACTGCCTGTGTCAAAAGTGCAAAGAAAGCAATGCCACTATCTGATATTGTTATTACAATATTTCAGCAGAAACTGTCATGGAATTTGAGGAATATTAATATTTCTATTAAGCACAGTTAATAAAGTGTCAGTTAAAAAAGTTGAGCAGTCAGTTTATCTGTTTTGTCTGTTTTCCCTGTTCTACTAGTGGACCAAAGACTTTCCCCATTGTTCACTGCCTACAAGTGAAATATTCAGGTTTATGTTTCTGAACCAAATACAAAATTAAAGGAATTAGAGCAACTAGAGAAAAAGAAGATGGAATAGGCTGTAGCTTTTGACCAGGGGAGGTGGGAGGAGGGTGAAGAGACAAACAGAAAATGCAGAAAAGGCTTACGCTCTTGCAGCACAAGAGTAAAGACGGTCCTATGTATGCACAGAATGAGAGCCTCAAGAAACATTCATCACGACCAGAATGTCACTGGCTGTGTGTTTCACAAACACAAAATAAACAAACTGTTCCAAAGATCCTGCAGCTGTGATGCATTACAAGGTACACCAGAAGAAATATTTTGATGAGAGAGGTTAAAGGAGCTCTCTGATGGCATTAGTCATCATGAAAGACTTTAGACTCGACATTTCTGCAGCCTAGTTGTTGCCAAAATTTCTACTGGCATCAAAAAAAGAAGGCAGACAGGGTAACGAGTTAGTTGTGCAAATGTTTAGAAAGGAAATTCTTCAAAAATGAGAGGGCACTGCAGGAGAAATCATAAAAGTGCTTCTTCAAAACCACAGCAAGCTCCCAAGTTAGCTAATATCACAGAGTGGCTGAGGATAGAGTTAATATTCACATGGCAATTTAGAAGTGTTATGAACTGATGAACTGACGGTGGAAAGTCAAAATGGTGTTCTGATTTGAAGGAAGCCATAGAAATGGCTGTTGCTGTTGTTTTAGCTTTCGCTAAAGCACATTTTAGTTCTTTTTGTAAGCAAATACCCCTAGGGTTTAAATAACATCGAGAGATTACTTATGAATAGCAGGCTCTTTAAATAACAATTTGAAGGTCTGAAGTATGTTTATATGTGTAATATTAATATATGCATCCTTAAATGAACTATGCCATAGGATGGAAATGAATGTTCCAATTCAGAAATCCTGTGTGTGTGTGTGCATGTGAAAAAAAAAACAAAACATTTTCAGTTCTTATACTGATGAATGTAAAAGAGGAAAGACTACAGTGATCTAAAAGGTTATTTGTTCAAAACACCGTCACTGTCATGTGACACTATTGTATTCTAAACAAACGTGCTAAATGCTATTCTTACAGATAGATTCTAGAAGGGGTTGTATAACAGATCTTTTAAAAAAAGTCACAGTTGAATAAAGAAGCTGTCCATCTAGTGAAGCTGTAAACATCTGCAGTTTAGTAAGCTGGAGCAGGAGATATTTGACCTCTCTGAACATGGACTTCCAAATTATAAGGAATCTAAATTTTCTCATGAGGGATGTTGTTTTAATAGATTGATATATTAGATCTTTTTATGCTGTTTGAGCTTCCTCTCAGAAAAACAAAATCTCACTCATTTTCAAATAAGCACTTGTTGAATTGAAATAATTTTTGAAATAATTGAATATAATTTTTCTGAGCTTTGAAATTATATATTTTTTCTGAGCTTTGTGGTTATGTAATTTGATTTTATCAACAATTAATGTGGAAATGAGAATCAAAAGTTCTGTTCAGGTGTACAAGTTCACTGGGAGAAAAAGCATTCAAAATCAGAAATCCTGTTGTTTTTGTATACACATTTAAGTCTTCTAAACATCACAAAATGGATTTTTATATTTTATATTTTGTTCCTGAAGAAGTAAATTGTTTGATATAGTATTCAGTTAGACAATGAAGACACAGAAATTTGCATATACATTTTTGTAGAAATACAAAAATACTTGTTCTTTGTAAAATCTCTACTATTACTGTTTCATTATACCTATTGAAATAAGCTATAATTTCAAAAGTTATTTTATTTTAAGATATAGAAGGGCACAAATCAGCAGAATATACCAAAGGTCAAATATAATAATCACAAGGATACAGTTAGTATTGTTAATATTCAGGAGCCATAACTTTTGAAGAACTAATTATTGGAATTCATTTATCCAAAAAGCAGCACTATACGAATGATATACTTGCCAAATCTTGAATAGCCACCCAAGAATTAGGGGGGTATGCTATGAATTGATTCATTTCTACATATATGTTTCAGTAAATTATATAATGTTTCTGAAGGAGATGTGGTATATGATTTTTCAGTAAAAGAGTTATTTATCTGATTTGTTCTTCATTGTAGTCTCATAATAATCTGTTTATGAAAATACACGGATACATATATAACTATATATGTAATAAATGAAATTACATGTATATATCTTCATATATATATATGAAGAATTTTAATCCACAGTAGATGGTGGGAAGCTATCTCCTGTACATAACCATAATTAGTAAATCCTATGAAGCCTGTTCTAAGTATGGCTACACAAAATGTAGCAGTCTTCATTTTACACTACTTTGCTTTCTGTGTTTGTGTTATCGTCCTCACGTAACTGCAGGGAACAGCCATAACTGTAAAGGCAGTCCTAAATATTTCTTGATCAGTTTTCAAGCCAATGCCTTATAATTGTTCCTACTTTTCTTATAAGTCTATAATGGTACATTAACTTGTTTAATTCAACAAGTGAGAACACAACACATACTCTTTTTCTAACACAATTAAATCTATTTGGATATACCACAGCTTTCTGTTATAGAGCATATTAAACTTCAGTGCTTTTCAAGATCAATACTTATTTCAAGATTAAAATAATCGCAATAAAGTTTTCCCTGTTTGTGTTGCCTCAGTGTTTTACTAGGTAAAACCCACAAATGCTAACTAGAAGGTCCTCTTTTCCTCACTTGAAGGAAAATGGTTTCTTACTTTGTGGCCTTACTATATAAACTTTATACTGACCTGTACTCACAATGTAATCCCTCCAATCACAAGGAAGTCTTACCTTGTGTATACCTCATGCAAAATACTCCTGTCACTACATTAAGGTAGCACGCAATAGTGCTGATAACAAACTGGGTCACAAATCATTTAGTTTCTCATCTCCCCTTTTCTAAATTATAGTTTTCATCAATTTGTGTCTGTTTCTGTAATTGCGCTCACTGTGACAAAATCCTGCATGTCATCAACAACCAGCCAAAAGGAAAAGTTCCAGCAGCTGCTGGCAAAATGTAAATGCCTGTTTATTAATCTCCATCACTGTCAGACCTCCAGAACCCCAGCATTACCACAAAATTTATATTTATTTCTATATTCTAAATACAGCCACAGCATCTGTTTGGGCTTCACATCCTGTAGTCGAATAATTCTGAATTTGTGTATTATGGATTACAACATGTATTCATGTAACATAATGAGGAGTGACCAGATGCTGAAACCATATGACACCACATGGTGGAGTAAGACCTAAAAATTGGCATTTGGATAGTACAAACAGTTATAATATAATGTCTTGGTAATTTATAATTCAGAGACATCTGGTCTCTTCCCAGCCATTCTGAATTTCCAGACATCCATGGTATTCAGTGTCCCTCCTCCACACCCTCCTTTCTTTTTTTTTTTTTTTTTTTTTTTAAACAAGCAGAGGATTTTTTTTTTCTTTTTTATGTTTTTTACCAGGTCATAAAAAAGTCTTTTTTTCATCCTTCTATCTTCCTTCTCTCCTGGTGTACTAATTCTCTGTCTGCACATTTTGCTTCCCCTGCCACACATAAAATCTAATAAAAACACCAGAATAGACAGCACTTATGTTTCAAAACAAGCAGAGACCTCTAAAAATGACCTTGCCGGTCAGTTCTTTGGACAGGAATCCTTGCAAGTACATGACTTCTCTATAGCTATTGGAAGAACTCTTTTAAACATAAAAATGCCCAGTTTCTAATCTAATTTTTGCATGTCGAATAAAGAGCTTTATTATATTTTGCAATTGCAAACAGCTACAGGAGGCAGCTGGTGCACAATGGTATACATGCCCTTTTTCTATTGAACTGGCATTTTGCATTGGAATACAAATGTCCTGGCATTACAGAAATAGCTTTTCATATAGGGCCAATTATATTTTATAATTACAAAACGTAACGACCAAGTGCCCTGTAAGGCAGTTGGTGTGTAATGGCATCCTGTGCAGGACATGAACACTCCATGGCTCCCAAGAGGCAGCTGGTTAATAATGCACAGATTTAAATGTATTCAGTGATAGTTGCTTCAAGAGGCACTATAAGGATATTAAGCTAGAAGATATTTTATTCATCATCTCTTTAACCTTCATCTGATACAGAATCTAATATCATATATTGTTAGATATGACTTGCTGCCTCATTAGTATTTTCCTGGTTGGAGCACACTGTAAGGGAATGGGTGACATTCACCAAGTTTTCACATAATTCACATAAATTCAAGGTCACTTCCTACTTTCTGGATGGTAATATCCAAGAATCAAAGCAAAAATTATGAGCAAAAAAGGCAGGTAGGTTCTCTTTATACAGCAAATAATCTGTGCTGATTGTATGGTAAATTTAGTTTCATGCATTTCACAGTAGAAAGTTGTCATTTTACCCATATTCAAGCTGAAAGTTAAATAACAGCTACCTCCTCAAACACAATAAGTGCAATGTAGCATCTATCATCTTTTAAGAGAATATCATAGTTGCCGATACTAGACCGCTTTTTCTTTCCAGAAAAGACAGTGACTGGGACAAAGAAATGTTGTTTCTTGGCAATTATAATCATGGCAGTGATAAAAACCATGAGTCATTCAGGTTTTCCTATCAGTGGGAATAGCCTTTTATCAAGGATTGGATTGGTTTAGAGGCATGCTTGCCTTAGAGGGGATGCCCTCTAAGGGATCTCATCTGAATACTGACATATTTTAAAGATAGGTAATACAGTACAATGCTTGCCTGTGCTGAATTCTTTTTTATTTATTCCATTTTTTAGGAACACATGAACAGGTGTCAGGGGATAAGTGAGAGCTTGACCACATCTGCCCCACTCTAAGTCATTAGGTTCTGGTACATGCTGTGAAAACAAACCAAACACAGCTAATTGTTATGGAGGGCCCACCAAAAGCTTTGGACTACATCTACTCTTTCAGGTATGAATGGAAAAGAAACAAAACTGATGAGTTCTTAACAAATTTACATCCATATGGCCCATTTAGGGTGGAAAGCCAGAGGGTGACAGTAACCCAGGTAATGTTACCTGGTAAAAGTCAAAGAGATTGGCATGGAGTGATGTGATTGATGAGACCATTGGTGACTTATACTGACCAGCTAAGTTAGAAGGCTAAAATAATGAAAACAGTAGCCCTATAGGGAAAAATACATCCACACATCCAACACTGTGTAGAGGCTGAGCCCAAGTCACAGTACAGATAAAGGCCAAGCCAGGACACAGACACCTTGGCCAGCTTGAGTAACTGCCCTGTTTCCATTAGTCCATGGTGCTGAACTGGAGGCCTTGATTTATGTGAAAGTACTCTGTATGGAGCATGTGTGTATGCTGTAGAACAGAAACCACTATTTGCCCACTACACCTTTCCCTCTCAGTAAATAAAATCCAGGTCTGGGTTGTTCTGGTCCTGTCTTTGTGTCTACCCCACCTTAAATTCCTCTGTAAAAATGGGCAATATGATGTGAATATGCAGGGCAATACTGCGGTTTTGATTTATTTTCAGGGAAGAATTTGGGTCTAGCAGATTCCCTGGAATTTTTTTGTAGTTTCAATTCAGCAAAAAAAAAAAAAAAGGCAGCAATAAAATATTATCTGGTCCTTGAAATACTTGAAGAAAACAGAACAGATCTCTACATATAGGCAGTGTATTTTTGGACAGTGCTGCTGATGCTCTGGGAATGTGATGATGCACAAGCCAAACGGAAATAAATTTTTGAAGTAGGTGTCAAAGCTAAGCACTCCTTTCTTAATGTATTCAATTCTCTGATAATCAGAAACTGGAAGTAGACTAAGGCAAGAAGTTAGAGATATGATTTGATTCCTATGGTGGGATTTGTCAGACCAAATGCAGGTGTCTACATCTGAGCAGGCCACTGGAGGCTCCCTTTAGAGTCTATGGAAAAAAATAATGCTTATGATATGATCCTTCTGATTTTTGCAATAGCAATTTCTCTTCTTAAGTCTAAAGCGATGAATTCAAATGTAACTGTCTAGACTGTAGACATACAAAGCTGGATTATATGAATCCCAATCCTGATATCTAGTACAGAGAGGATAAAACACTTTCCCCGGACAGATAAGTCTTGGACCAAGGCAAGGAGGAGAGAAGGTAAGAGTGTATTTACTCATTTTGCGTACAAACACATTTCAGCAAAAAGTCAAATACACATTCACAATTACGAACGAAAGACTAATCTCCATGGGGATGGAGCCATTGCCCCATTGTTTCAAGATTGTTTAAATTATAATGTACCCCACCGACATCTCATTCCTTGTATCTCACTTGTCTTATGCTTTTATCAGATAATTTAACAGTTCACCATATCAAAAGCATACAACATCCTATCAAAGTTGTGGAAGATATAGCTGGACTAGTTTTCTTTCTAGTCCCCAGAACTTTACTAGAGTACATCCTTATCAGATTGCTAATCCTGCCCTACGCTCATGCCAAGATCCGAGTCCGCTGCAAGTGGAGGACTCTCACATACGTAGTCTTCCTCAGGGGAGCATGGGTCACCATTTCACCTCAACCACAAGACCATCCATTTACTGAGGTGATACTGCCTATATCTCATATAGGAGCTATTGAATCATTTCTCCTTTCCCTCCTTCTAAGTTATCAGCTCCTTCCTCTTGAAGCCTGACTGAGCAGGGGAGGCAATATTTAAATAGTTCACAAAGTTAGTAAGTAACTTTCTTCTAAAGATGGAGACAACAATTTTCAGAGGCAATTTTTTGGTACTATGAAAACTAATGAGAAATACTCTGCAATTGTGCATTTCTGTATCAAATTTATTGAATACTGTGTTGTTCCTTGAACCTTTTCATTTTTAAATATGAAAATCAGTTTTACAGCTGTAATGCTTTAAAGAATAAAGAATATGATCTGAAGCAGTGTAAGCTTGAAAATATGACTCTCTTGCAAGTTATGAGAAGAGCTTTGCAATATATTTTAGTACTTTGCCTCTGAAATGCTCCTAATGCTATTACAAGCAAATTCCACTTCACCTACCTCTGAAGGACAGCTGTCTCTGACAATGTAGGATTACAACTGCTGACTGCAACACTACACTATCTTTTAAGAAAACCAATGTGGGTTACATATAATTGAAAAGCAGGGTAAAATTTATACAACCATTAATTAATGAAACAATAGGAATATGTGTAGGGAACCAGAGCTTTATAACTTCTGAAAGTGATGACATGAGGTGAAAGTCCTACATTTACATCTCCTACATCTCTGTAGTCCTCCTTATGTAGATCTCCTACAAATGTAGTCCTACATTTGAGATGCAACATCTCCAATGGCACACTGCTTTTTCATTCTGTAAGGGAATTTTACCTCACTGCAGATGTCACACACTAGAAATTTGTTAAATTACTTCAGTACACTGAGTTTCTGTTAACACAACCACTTTAAAGACCAGAAGTCAGTAAGGCTAATTTGTGTGATCTGATAATATTTTAGTCTAGGTTATCTGAATGATTTTCAGTGATATATGTATGTGCATAATTATATGCATGACAATGTCTTGATTGAAATTACAGATCACGTATTTGCATGTGGGTATGGCTGGCCAAATGCTTGGATTCCTATGTCTATTTCTAACTTGCACTTTATGAAGATTCAAATCAGGCACCACTATCTCGGAAAACATGGAATAGTGTCCGAAGAGAAGTGTTTATTTTTTCTTCTGTTCTTGTACTGATACAAACTTTGGCATTATCTAAATTTATTAAAAACATTATTTTAGAAGAAAGTATAGAGCTGGCAGTACACTTTCTGGCTTAAGGTTTAAAACAACTACTTCTGGATTCAGTACACGTGAAGCGGTAGCAGGTCGGCTGTTCTTTCTGCAATGAAAGATTTCTGGATCGAGTAGGAAGAGAGATGTCAATATGAAGCTTTCTGGCACATTTTCAATAAGTTGGTACTGAGGCATGCAGTACTGAAGGACTCAGTGCCAAGTGGCACCTGCAGCTAAAGTGGAGCTGATGCTGACTGCTTAAAGTAGGGTTTCAAACAAAAAAATAATACAGCCTATGAGATGCTGTGTTTTGTGTGGAAGCAACAATTTACCCATTTATCTCTTAACCTGGTTAAAAGGATTTAAAGTAATTACCTCTTTGGGGGACAACAGCATTCTCTTGGACCAAGGTTAGAGCAATCCTAAAGATTTAGTGCAATGATACGGTTCTTCATAGAATACAGAACCCCATATGCATGGGAGCTGAACATTGCTTTGCCACAGAAAAGGAGATTTTCTACCAGGGACTGGATCTTTCCAGAAATGCCTGACGTTTCAGGAGAAGAGTGTCTTCTCCAACAAATAGCAGCAGTTATAGACTTTGTTATGATGTCTGAGGCACGAATCGCAATCTTGAGTCTCATCCTTGAGATGAGCTGACCCCTAGCAAAAGTGTTACCAGGATCTTTCCTGACCTCTGGTAGAATAAACTCTGAAGAGGAGTTGATTTGAAGAGGCAGATTACAATAATGCCCAGCTAGACATGTCACATAATTGCTGATATGGAACTGGTGAGTATTGGAAGCATTTATCATTTTTGACAAAGAGGCACATAGTCTCTTGAGGATAGAAAGCCTAGTTTTCTTCTGCTTTCTGTGCAGAGAGGGTTTGACCAATAGAATAAAGTTCTGTCCTCTCTAGGGGGTGAATATTTTTAACTTCTTTCAATACGTTACAGAATAGATGGGCCAACGAAGCTTGTTATCTGCATTATCTGATTATACAGCATATGAAATACATGTTTTGTTTTAGTGCTCAATCCTTCTGCCAAGATGAGAATTGCTTTCATGCAGGAAATTACAGTTTATTGTAGAGACTCAGAAGGCTTATCTTTGCTGTAAAAGAAGAGAGTTTGAATCGCATCAATTCACTATAATGGTTACGCTGCCTTTTTCTTTTTTTTTTTTCCATAGGAAAACCAGATGTTCTAATATTGATTCGATTTCTTATTTACTTTTACCATTCTGTGTTAGGTCACTTGTCCCATATCAGGAGTCCGGGAATACAGCCTTTTTATTAATAAAATTCCAGAGACTTTACAAACTTCAAGCCCTTAAACAAACAGAACTGTGAGTAGAAACTGGGTTACATAAGTATGATCTATGTACATAAGCATGTAGCAATGTTTGAGAGGAAGATAGCATTCTTTTCAGCTACAGAAATAAAAAAGTAGGGATACTACATATCAGTGTCTAGTACTAGGGCTGACCTACTGATTAGACACATTCATTGCAAGCCCTATTTATAAACAATTTCTGAATCTATAGATAAAGATTCACTTTTAGGTTATGTGTAAGCCTATGCAAGTAAGCCAGCTGGACTCTCCAGATAATGAGAAATTGAATTCAAAGCAACTCAGTCACGCAGAGCTAGGCTTACTATAACCAGACACCAAAAAGGTAGAAGAACGGTACTTTTAACACGTTGGCCCTTTGCAAGACAGAGACTTTTTAAACTCTGGTCCAGTGGTGTGCTTATCTTCCTTTTTTTTTTTGCAATTCAGGGTCCTGATGGTGTCCAAGATACTTTTATCAAAACCAATAGGTTTCAAGCTCTGCCAAATCTAAGATGTTTTAAGCTCTTTCCCAAAGCAGAACTTTAGTGGTCTGCAACTTTTCTTGAAGAAACTTGAGGAACTGTGGCCTTTAGGAGTCTATAGAGTCGGAGAGAATCTAAGATTCTTTTACTCACGTGGCTATGCCATTTATGTTCCATTTTAGATTTTAGTCTTTTTTTTTTTAGTGGAATTTGTTCTTCAGGTACACTAACAGCGTACTATTTGAAGTACGCTAGAACAATGTGTGACAGGACCTCTCTAGATCACTTTTTCTGCTACTCTGCCAACTAGGTTTGACATTTACCTGGACTTGTTTGCTCTGAAAACAATTGAAGTAGTTCTGCTCTCATTAACTAGTAATAACCAACTACAGAATCTGACTGTTCCCTTGTTTTAGATATTGGTCTGACTAGAAACTCATTTATGAGTTAGTACTGTGATGCAGGAGTATCAAATATAAATCTAAAATATCTGTGTGAAGAAGTTGTGGATTTCAAATTGAGAAAGATTTGCTAGAGTTTGGTTAAGCACTGTTTCTTACTTAAACAGACCAATGAGCTTTTCTAGATACCAAACTTCTCGTAATTTGGCAGGGGAAGGGGGGAGAATATTACTGCTTAGCAAAAACTAAACTGTGGGATTATGTATGGCATTAGGCACAACATCGTGTAAACTTAAAAATTTTCAGGAAGAGTGAGATGCAATTCAAAGAAGACAAAAGAAAAGACAGGGACTATTAAAACTGCTTTTCTCCCAAGAAAAATTGTTTGAGGGTCTGTCAGCATCAGCTGTAAGCCAACATTCTGATGAAACCTGACATGAAATGTCAAAATGCGATGATGTACCAGCTGGGAAAATGAGAAAATAAAACATGCCTCTTTTTGAAAAAATGAGGGTGAGACTGAGACAAAGCTTCTCTGCTCTATGACTTACAAGCAGCATACAAAGACCTTGCCAGATCTGACAGTGATTTAATTTCAAAGTATGGATTCAAAATTAAAGTATAATAACACTTTGATTGATGTTATCCTTGTAAGAGAAATGCACTATACTACATTCACAGTTTCAACTGTGACATTATCATGGGATAATAGTTGGATGTTTTACGATGTTATAATTCACTTCACCTTGGAATACAATCAAAGAATCAGGAATTACAGTGAAAGGCTGCGAGGATTTACAAGGAAAGGCTGCCACAGTTTTTTTTTTTTTTGTTAAAAGACATATCTTATTAAAACAAAAGGTCATTAATTTGTTAGGGCGGAGTGAAAGAAATGTGACTGTGGGTTGAAAGAAATGTGACTGCCTCCTCATCTCTAAAGCACATATGAGATGCTGCTCAAAGTTGTCTGAAAATCAGAGGAACATTCTCAAAATATGGTCAGCTTTTCCTCATGTTCTTGAGTTGCGTCATCAGCTTCTATTTTCATTGCAGTACTGCTTTTCTTTTTCTTTTACCCGTTCTAGATATTTGAGAAACAATTTGCTGTGTGAACCAAAAATAGAAATGTTTAGAATCATGCTGATTTCTTTGGGAAGAATATAGTGCAGTTTTGCCCTGTTGCTTTAGGGTTTCCTTAACATATCTGGAGTAATAGTAGTTACTGTAGTGCCTCACTGCATGAAAGGTAGCCCTTTAGCTAGCAGCATATTATCTCTGAACAGTTTCTAAATCAATATCAGAGGCAACTTTCTTACTGAGTGGAAAGTTAGTGTGAAAGATACCTACATTTAATGTGATATTTTTCATACACTGCTTAAAAAAAAATCCTTGCTTCTTAAGGGGAAACTGGCCCAGGTACTTCCTAACTAATCCCCATTGTACTAGTTTCAGAACATCACTCTCTTAGAAGGCGAAGGGTTGTAAGGGATAATAGTTTTGGTTTCTCCCTAGCTCTGGGACTGATAGTATATTTTGCAGTAAAGAACTGTCAGATAAAATATAACATTGGAAAAGGGAATAAGGTGCCAAACACCAGAGTGCTATCACTCTTTTTGATATTGCACATCTTTGCATTCCTTTGCATTCCAGCTTCAAAGATGAACAGTTATTTGGATATATAAACAACTCCTTGGGGAAGACAATTTTTGACCCTCAGACTTACAAGAGCATGGAAACTGGATCATCCCACTCCTAACTGTTTTGAGGTTGTTTTAAAAGAAAGGAGCCTGTTAGTCACACATATTATGAAGAACAATTTAGGAGTCAAATACAGGAAGAGTCTGGCTGTGTTTCCAGGACTCAACAAGTGGCTTTCAATTCAGTTTTCATCCATATCTGGAAGAATGTCGGAATTTCAAAGAAAAAAAAAAACTTTTTAGTATTTCTTATTGACCAATTTACTTGCATAAATTTTTCAACTCTTTTCTCTCTCACTATCCAAATGCTGATTAATGAATTACAGTTCTGTCTCTCCTCAGTCACTGTATGTGCAGCACCTGCACCTTTGAAAGACATTTTCTGGAGAAGGAGATCTTAGCTTCATTTTAACTACTCTCATGATAAGTCTTTCTGTGAACCTTGGGTGTAAGTCGTGGAAGTCTGGTCATTGTCAGAAAACATGAATTAGTAACTAAGAGCAGAAGGAAGCATTTTCTAATCATATGAATAGTGTAGTACATTAACAAAGTATGCTTTTCAACATCTGCTGGAATCAAATACTCACATGTATTTGGAAAGCGTACAAGTATTTGACAGATGGAGAACTAGTACTAGTATACGTAACAAAGTTTCACTAGGGGGACTGATAATTATTTGTATGATGAAGAAAGTTTCTCCTCTAGTTCATCTGGATTGACAGAAAAGTATATCATCTTTAAGATGGTTCGAATGTTATAGTGCACAATCTAAGACAGTCTCACTTTGAAAACAGCCCTTTCCTTTTTCCTGACATGAATGCTTGAGAGAAGCACTCTTTTCCAGTCTGTGTTTTGGCTGCATGCAATAATGATTATTCTCTGAATGAGACATTTATTTGTTCAGCTTGCCATAAATCAGCACAGAGAACACCAATTAAAGCTTGATTAAGTAGCTGAGGTGTACATCAAAAGGAAAATTGGTTTACTGAAAAGATTAAGTTCTATTCCATTGACTCATACAATTTACATGTACATAGGTCTTTGGCTGGATTAGTCATATGTGTAGTACTTAACATTAGTGCCAGCAAGAAATCATAATAGCATCTTTGGGAACTGTTAATGGCATAGTGTTTCTTTACCCCAAACCTGAGCTCATATGTATTATTTGCAATAAATTTAAGTATTTTTAGTACTTATGCAAATTTGAGCTGCAGTCATTAATAGACTGCTTATATGAAATAATTTTCTGAATAGTGAAGACTAGGAAGATTTAGAAATTATGTTTAGGGAAATTAAAGCACCTTAGTATGTGAAGAAGAAAGTCAGATATTCAGTTCTCAATTGATTTAGGTAACTTTATCTCTGCTGTTTTTAGAACAGAGTTTGCTACTCTAAGGTTTGAGGCTGCTTCAGCATTCTTTCAAATCAAAACCAAAAAAAACCGCCACCCTTACCGATGCATACAGAATTTAAAATTTAACTATAAAAACATAATCAAAGGCTCTCTATAAAATCTTTTATAGTCTTAAAAATAAAATATCAGATGTAATATCTAATAGTATTTTATCAATAGAATATTTTAAAAGCCTTTGCTCCATTCTTTTACAATTCCAAACATTTTTTTTTTTCTTCCCTGAAAGCAACCGCACAAGTTATTGCTGAGAGCACTGGGTTACTTATTGAACAATAAGTAAGTATCATAATGTTAGCTTTTAGAATATATTTTCTTCTGGGTGAACAAGGCTTGTTTCCATTTGAACCAAAAATACAGGTTACTGATCTAGACTTGTTTTCTCTGAAGTTTAATTTACTGACATTATTCAATCTAGATATTCATTGCCCATTTTGTTTGTTATACGTAAGTCTAACATGACTCTACTGGTCTCTCTCTATGTTTGTGTTCTGCTTCCTGGCTATCTTTGGAGGTTAAATTTCTGTTGAATAAAACAAGCTGCCATTCTGTCTTGCAGGTCAAATCGTATAGGTCATGGATTAAAATAAACAGACAAACAAAAAGTAATTTGTATCACCATCACAGCACAAAGCCTTTCTGTTTTCTTCATCTTCACTTGAAAACTACACTTTAGAAAAGAATAAACATAAGCTTTGATGGATCTTTGCTGAGATCTGTGTCCATTTATCTAAGATACAGCAGCATAGGCTCACTGTTCTCCTTTTTTTCATACTTTACGCATCACATGGGTGTTTTCTACTTATGTGAGTTTCTTGGATGTATTTTGTTAAATACTTTACACACATACATACCTTAGTCCCCAGGCCCCCTTTGATGTCATAGGAAACTGGGAGCTGCACTTTTGGGGGTGGAGGTGTAGGGAAAGGGGCACAGATAGAAAAAAAAAAATCATTAAATTGCTTGGGGATTAAAAGGCTGAAAAATCTGCTCTAATACCATCTTTGGGGAGCTGAAGGAAGGCTGGAAAATATACCATATTTAACTTTCATGGGATGCTCTTGTTCTCTTTTAGATGCTTTCTGAAAACCAGAACACTAATAAAACCAGAACACTGAACAATAAGCTGTTCTAAACAATTTATCATGCAGAAAACTAAGATTTTGAATATTTCTTAGCAATTTATGTGGCACATAAATCCACTGGGTAATCACCGGAAAGAGGGTTGTTTGCCTTGCCTAGGCCCTTGCCAACATTTACAGCTTACAGCCCAAAGGTGACAGCTCCCTCCAAACAAGCGGCAAACCCTTTGGGCTGCCAACCTCACGGTTGAGGGCAACACACAACGGGTTTGGAGCCAAGGGCGCGGAGCCAAGAGCAAGCCTGTCCGGAGCCAAGCAGCAGCCTAACTTCTATTTAACAAAGTAATAGTACAGCTTGAGCTACGACATACACGCCCACAAATCCTGCCACATCCAAACGAGCACTCCTAATAACTACTTATTTATTTGTTTGTTTGTTTGCTTGTTTAGTGTTACACTAACCCTTCTGGTGGCCCTCGGCGTCCCTGGCCGAGCGTTTTGGTCTGCCTTGAGAAGGGCTGCAGTGGTGGCCACAGGCTTCTACCGCCAAAGCTGCCCCTGCGGGGAAGGGGTGTTCACAGTGTCCCGTGGCATGACATTTTTACGTTCTGTGAATCTGGGGCGCGATAAGCCTGCTTTCTACGTCCCAGCTCTGTGGGTGGCTGTGCTTGATGTGGCTGTGGCGCCCTCCGTGCGCCCCGCGTGTGTGCGGTGGGGCCCCAGGGCGCCCAGTGAGCGGGTTGTGCTGGGTGTAGTTTGCTCACTCAAGGTCACAGTGCGTGGAGGACGGAAGCAGGTCACGGGCCGGTGCAGGGCAACGCGGCACTGAATGCATGGATTTCTCCTTCCACCTGCGCCATCCCTGACCCCGGTGCAGAGAGTGCGATTTAAAAGAAAATGAGATCAGCCGAGTGAATGAAATGCTTTCCTTCTTTTATTTTTTTGCAAAAAGGAAAAAGGATTAGATTTTGGAGGGGCCTTTCAGAGGTGGATCACAGCCTGCTCATGTATTTCACAAGCAAACTCCTTCATTCTCTCTGGCATTTTGTCCCTCTGCCAAATTTAAGCCCCAAGGAGTAAATTAAGCATGGCTTTGAGAGAACCCACCACCTGAAATGTGCACGTGACTGCTGGAGCTCCATTCAGCGTGTGAAAAAGGGTGATGCATAACCTTTTCAAGTGTTAAATTGCGGGTTGATGGTTTATGAAGAGGTTTTTGGCAGTGGACTGACAGCTCAAGGGGTAGAAGCAGCCTGCCCATGAGTAACGTGAAACAACTGCTAAAGGGCAGGTGTTTTCCATTATCTAGTCACTCTCTGCATGACTTGGAACTGTGTTCCTAGCACTGGTCTCTCATTCAATTTTGTGGCTTTTTTCCACTATACAGCTTTCATATGAAAACTATAACATAAAAAAATTACAAAACAAACAAAAAAATACTGACTTGTCAAAAATGGCATCAAAAGAACAAGATGTAGGTACAACTCAAGGTCAAGGATAATGAGCATTTACCCAGAGACCACTGACGCACCTGTGACATGCTGAGTGGGGCCAGCCTGGAAGTTTCTGGAAACTGAACACATCTGTTAGCTCAGCAGAGCAAACCCTTTCCAGGGTTACAGGGAGTTGCAGTTGTATTCAGCAAGTGCCGTTTCATGTCCTCAGTTTCACTTCTTGAGGCTGCACTATAGCACCCACACACTTCACAGAATTTTAATGTCATTTTTAGTAAGGCAAACTTTTTTCTTCTTTTTTTTTTTTTAAATATTGTATTATCATACGTTTAAGTGTGTCTGATGTAGTCACATTTCCTTGATAATGACTACTCCCCCAAAATACTTCCATGACTAGGATTTTTTTTACCAGTTAACTTACCATCTCATTGAGAAATAATTTAAAAAATTATCCTTTCCAAACATTATCTTACAACTGCTTCTATCATAGTGGGCTGTGTAAGCCCCTATAGCCATCCTGAGAAATGCTTAATGGGAGCTTGGCAGCTCAATTAGCCTTGATGTACCACAGCTGCAGGCTGCTGCCTAGGGAAAGGGCAGATCTGAGGTTCCAGTCATGCCAGTGGTATGAGTTAGTTAGTTGGGGTTAGGTATTAAAGGTGGTTATGTTATGAATTCTTTTGGGTCTCCAGAAATCATCTGAGGGGAAAAAAAAAAGCTGGAAGGGACCGTAGCAGGTCTCAAGTTCAATCTCCTGACCAAAGCAGGATCAGCCAGATCAGGCTAGGCTGGACTTCGCTGGCAGCCATACCTAATGTCCATAGACCCAGGAGCAGGGTAAGTCATGTTCCACTGTCCTGGAGAGCGTGTAGTGGCTGGGTTGCTGATACGTGTTTGCAGTGTTGTGTTAAAGACTCCGTGCTAGTGACTAATCTGTTAGGTTCTTTGGTACTTCTGTCAGAAAGTACCATTTCTTAGCTGTAGTGGTTAAGCATCTTCGCTGTTACTGATGTAACAGTATAAACTTCTTTGAATGTGTTTTTCTTTAAAGCTTTTGATGGGGTGAGATGACGGGGGTGATTTAAATGAAGCCATCACTGGTTTTAGTGCTTCTACTAGTAACAGGCAGTATAGCTGCTCCTGTAGGAAATGTCTCATCATTTAAAATAAAGAGAATGTTTGAGGCAGAGTGGGGACACAGATCTGGGGTGTTTGCTAATACACCCCAAAAGTAAGCAAAGAGTGGAAATACAAGGCATGAGTTTTAGTAAATTGCTAATACTCTCAAAAATTATATTTAGGTGCTTGAAGGCTTTGAAACAACTAGGAATCTAAATAACAGTTGCAAAAAGTACTTAATTATTTGATTAAAATTAGAGTAGTAATAACTTTCTCACTCAAGTATCTGAGTGATAATTTCCTTAAACTTCGTTTTGAGCATTTTTAAAACACATCTAGTTTTGAATTGAAAAACTAATTTTGTACCAAAACAATCAGTTGCATTTCTAGTTTTGCTTTTGCTGTTTTGTTTCACGCACAAACTCTAAAGAAGTTGGCTTCGGATTTAAAGCACCACCCTTGGGGCTTGGTGGTGCTGGTACTTTTCCTTCAGTAAGTTGCATCTTGCTATGAATAACTTTTTTTCCCCACCCCCGGGAAGAGTTTCATTGTTTTTGTGTTGCCTTTCACTTTGGTGAAGGCAGGCTTCTTTTGAAGCTTTTTCTCAGCAGATTATTAACTCCTCGACACCTTACCGTTTTTGGAGAGGTGGAATAAAATTCCTAATGTTGATGTTCGTGCAGAGGGCTGTCAACAGGTAAACAGAGGTCTTTGCAGAATGAGACGGGCATCACAAACTATTCCCTTTCATTTCTTTGTGTTAAGCTTTTGATAATATTAGGAGGTTGCTACAGGCTTGCTTGCTTCTGATTTCTTCATATCACAGAAGAGTTAGAAGGGATCTCTAATGTCACCTTTCATCTTTTTCATTTTAAAGTAAATACTTCAAGTAGTTTGTATCAATTAATCCCAACATACTTTTGATAAAAATCAAATGTGTATAAGTGATTAATTAAAATGGGAAAATATTAACTTAACTTGCTGAAGATCAGAAGCAAACTGTAGCAGCTTTCTCAAGACCTCAAGAGATTCGTCCAAATATCAGCACTGCAGCATGATATTTCAGCAGCTCAGACCCTCCCTGTGTTTTAATTGCTGTTACTTTCAGCTTGTTACAAGCTAGAGCCTCCTTATAGGCTTGGATTCTATTTATTTATCTTTTTAATGTGGATGTATTTCTAAATGTAACATGGTTTTATGAGCAATAAGCTATATGTTCTGTACTAAGCCATCTCTCATGTGTGCGAGATAATATAAGACGAAAGTGCCTTATAAGGGCCCCAATGTTTGCTGTTGTCAGCATTTTCCTCTTCTTTTAAAGACTTATATCCCCCTTATATCCCCTCCTTGGAGTGTTATCAAATCAGGGGAAATAGACGTAGTTTATTACTTGGGAAATTCACTCTGATGAATTCCCATCAGCAGTTTTCAAACCTCTTATCGTTTACTCGTCCAAGTGTTTACAAATCCTCTAAAACTATAATTTGTTTCCCAAGTCACTCACAGTGATCCCTGTGATGTTTCTTTCTCAAGTGCCAATATAGCTAATTTATGTTCTTTTGGAAATCTTCCCTTTTGTACCAATGATAGAGCAAGTGTATTTTGTTAAGCAGTAGCATGCTGAAAATTAATAGACTCTGTTTCCTATTGGCACTGTAAGCTGTGGAATTTTCCAGGATGTAGGTGATGGTTTTTCACACACACACACACACACACACACACACACACACACACACTCCAAAAAAAAAGTTGATGGCTTTTTTTACCATCTCCTTCCAAATGTGCAGTGGTTCATTTGCATGAATGCTATTAATCTGAGTTATAAAAGCAGTTGATGATTCTTAGTGTTTCATATGGAGTTCCGAAGTAATAGTGGTCAAAGTATTAGTAAGGCAGAGAAGGCAAAAGTGAATAGATAGTGAAGAGATGCATTTACCCTTCCCCTCCTTAGGGATAGAGCTGTCATCATCAATAGCATAAAAGTTACTGTTTAGTCAGCCAGTAAAAGTCTGTTTACTGTCCTCAGGGAAAGTTAATTCAAAATCTGTTAAGTGAAGTGATCCATTACGAATCTCTGAATGTTGATGACCTGTGATTAGCGCTCAGATCAAACAGAAGATTTTTAATTTACTATTTGCAAATAAAAGATGGAATTCACCAAATAATTTATTGATAAGTTTTTGAAATTCCACTGACTCTTCTGGGAAGATTCATCCCCTAAACTTTAGTGTGATGCTAGGAATATAGAAACTAGGAATAGAAACCTAAATTTCAAGTTACTTCAATGGCTTGAAACTTTCTTACCTTTTCAGTATTTTATTTTTGAGGAAGAAGGTATGTTGTTCTCTCTTAAAATTCCAAAATTCATTTTGACTGCTTTTAGGTTTCTTAGAAAGCCATTCTTTTCCTCTCTACTGCATCTTTAGAGTCATGTGATGCATGGCTCTTCTGGAAATAAAAACTAGAATTAAGGAAAACTACTTCTGACTATGAAGCCTTCTAGTTCCCTGGGCGTTGGTGTTACTGCAATTCACTTGTTCCTCAAAGTGTATTTCTTTTTGTAGCCTTCCTCTCTAGTCTTTTTAACTTGATCTCTAGATCATTTGAGGTAAGCTTCAAGTCATGCTTGTAGAAACAATTATTAACTAAAGTAACATAGTCTTCAACACATCTGTTGCCAAAGAGTGAAAAATCATCTTGGAAAATAGTAGATGAGCTATAGCTGTGAAGAGGTGGTATCAGAACTCCTGTACTGAGAGAAAATTTCATAGCTATGTGAGGGCTAGGAGTTAAGAGGTGTTTAGGAAGGGACAGAAGACAGTGGTGGAGATTGCTGGAGAACAAACAGAAATAGTGTGTGTTGAGCCACAAGCTAAAGACAGAGCTATTTAGATTTTGCCCAGAGAGCACAGAATTTAGATGACATTTGACTGTATATCCGGTTTTGCATCTGAATCCTCTACTCTCCTGTGTACTTCTGCCTCTTGCTTGACTAATAATATGTCACAAAATATTTATGGCTTGTTTGTACAATCAGATGTCATACTGCCTTAGTTTCATCTCAAATTGAGAGATGCTTAGAAGCACAGCAAGGACATACAATTAAAAATAAGTTTTGAGCAGTCTCTCTGTCACTTTTTAAGTTATTATTGCTATGGAATCTTACTACTAGTCTTGTTCTTTAAAACTGTGACTTGATGCCTGTTCTGCAAATAACTTTACATTGACCTTGACCTTCAAAAACAGGTCTTTGAAATCCCTGAAAATCTTCACTTACCCCCTATCTGATGTTAGTTTATAGCTAGCTTACTGTGTTTATATACTGGTCTCTGTTAAATTGTAATCTGAAAAGATGTGTTGCACATTAGTGCCAAAATTGGTTCCCAATGACAGCAAGTCACATGTAGTTTGCAGCAAGCACAGAAACCGTAGATGAATTTTCAGCAAGCTACCCTGAGGAACAAGGGTATTGGATTTACTGTTAGGTCAGGGAACATTGGTTTAAACTATCAGCAATACATTTCCTATCTGACCCTGCTGTCACAATGCAGTGTTGAGTCCTTAAACTTGTTGTCCAAAGCTATATTCAGTAAAACTTTTTTTTTTTTCTCGAATGTCCTGAGATGACATTAAAATGACATTTCCAAAATATCTGGAGGATAGTTATAGCTGAAAAATCCACATTTGTTAGAACTTTTAACTGTAAAAATAAATACTTAAAAGGGTCCTGAAGGTATCAGAAATATTGACAGTGACACAGCTGTGCAGCTGATATATTTCCAAATATTCTGTGCCTAACATAGCTGTATTCCTACAACCTTGCTTCTGGCCTGTCACCTCAAAGGTGAAAAGTTTGCTTCCTTCCACAAGACTTGTGCAAACACAGCTGTAGGGATTTGTTAGGAAAAGGCATTGTAAGAGCTAAGTTTTGGGGCCTCTTTGGAGGAAGCAGCTGGCTGTGGCTACATGTATAGAGGTGGCCGAGGCCATGGCTGCCTTTAGGTTATGATGACAGTGAGATTGCAGGAGAGTTGCTGTTTTCACTGAGAACAGGATGCAAGTGAAACATCTGCACAGTTAGCCCCATAAATGTCCTTTTTGCCATCCCTGGCAGCAGGCCCTGGAGCCAGGCTATCCCAGTGGTTCAGGGTCTCTGGCCCTTGGGGACTGTCTGGGGCTAGTGGTGCTCCTGGGACCGAGGGACTGTGGCCTCCTGGGCTGCACCTACATGATGCTGTTGAGTAAGGGCAGGAGCAACCATGTGGTCATGGAGCTGCAGCCTGGGGCTACACCGGCTAGCGTGAACCTTGTCCCCGGTGCTCGTGGCCTGGAGAGAGGCTGGCTGTGTGTGCTGGGAGTGCTCCGGGAATTGCCGGGGCCAGGCTAGGGCTGAGGGTGGGGGGAAAAGAGCCCATAGTGAATGTCTTGTTGCTCTGGGCAGCAGCCTAGGAACCTGGAGGAGCCCTGTAAGAGTCAGCCTAATGCCAAAACAAGGAGGTAGAGATTAATCTGCTTTTTTTTTTCTAATTTGTTTTTATCCCCTCTGGTTGTGTCACTGCGGTTTTCCTGGGTTGATTTGGACTATGTGTATATTGTACGTAATATACATGCATATATGAATTTTGTGCACTGCAGCATGTGTCAGTCTTGTAATGAGACTCCTTCTTGTGTGTGTGGTTTTTTGATTTCTGAGATCTGTTCTTTCCAAAATCATTGCAAAAGGAGCTGGCATAAACTTCTGGTAGGAAACTTTCTTTGCAGTGTGCCTTCCCCGGAAAGAAAATTCTGACTTACGTGAGCTGGAGAGAAAGTGTAGGCTTCAAAGCCTGCTTCAAAAATCCGAGTTAGATGCTGTTGGAAAGGGCTGCTTAGAAAGCTATTTCTCAGCAGTGCAAGCCTAGAGAGACCGTAGGCAACGCTTTGTGATGTTTGACTTGCATTAATCTATGAAAACAATAAAAAAACCACCTAAGTATGTGAAAACTTTTTTACATAAATATGGGAAGCTATGTATAGCTCACTGTTAACTGTACCTGCTACACCGAATAAAATGCAGGGCACTTGCTGCCTTGCTCTTTGGGGTAAATACCTTTGAGCCTTTTGAATGTAACTTTTTCTTCCTAGCTTAACTCTGTTGTAATATGCCAAGATGTAGAATGACCTACTTTTCCTGCCAAATAGATTTTCATAAAAGCTATCTATTTCTCTTGTTTTGGGAAGCTATCATTCACTTGCTCTGGCAATGCTATTTCATACAGATCTATATATACACCTGCTGTTTTGAAAGTCTGGTCTTGATCATACACAGTCTTCAGTCCTGATTTTTAAGAGAGCAGAATTTTGAGTGGGGAGCTGACTGGAAAAGAGTGGAAAGAATGGATAAAGAAATAACAGGAAGGGTGAAGAGAATCCTTAATACTCCTCAGTTACTTCTGTGCTTGCTTCTTGCGTGTATTTCCAGTGTTAACATACAGACACTTTACTGGGTTACATGTGACCTTTACTCGCCTACAGCACTGAAAACATCCTAACTTCTGCCCTCCCCACAATGATTTTGATCATTTATTCAATCTTGATTGCAAACATACTAGCAGGTTGAATGATAAGATATCCTGTGTTAACAGGAGTCTTGATGGAAGCAGGCACTTTTCTCAACCCCTACTTTGGACTGCTGTATTCGGATATCTTTAGCTGGGTGCACAGAGTCTTTGCAAGCAGCATATCAACAGCTTAGCAGGATAAAGCATTTATTTACCAGTGAAGGCACACACACACAAAGACAGGGCTTAATGAACTGTTGGGCTAAGCATTTTTATCCCTGATAAGGTATCCAAAGAGGCTTTGCTGGCTTGCATCTGTCAGGAGAAGGGCTGAGCTGTGCATCCTCGCTGCTCCCAGGTTGCTTTCCCCTCACCAGCTCTGATGCTGACAGCGTGACCACATGATTTCCAGCCAGCTTCTGTGGTGTTTGTTGTTTATTAAGGATTTTAAACCATTCCATGTTTATGCCTTCCCTCCTGAATCCTTGGTAGCTACTAATGATCCCCATCTCACCAGTTTAACTGTCTTTCTACAGAGTTTCTCACAGCTTTTTTCTAACCATTTGATTGCATGATAGTTTAAGCACACAGCATTTTTGTTTAAAAACTCCCTTTTTAATGATAATAAGGGGGGAGATGAAGAGGAGGAGGGACATTTAAAAAACAAACAAAAAAAGTCTTCTCCCCCCCTTTCTCCCTTGTCCCCTCCCCGCCACCCTCAAAAGACTAGTGCAAGGGAGAGGTTGGCATCTGTCTTCTGTATGGAGCTTCATTTATTTTTCCCTTCTGCATTTGCCTGACGAGCTAAAGAATGAAGTGACCTTAAGCAAGGAGAAAATGTGAGTGTGTGGGGAAGCAAAATGGCTGAGAGTCATTTCAGAACAGACTTTTCTGAATGTGTCTGACCCTATGCTGCTGCTGCTGCTAGAGAAGCAGGCAAGCTGGATGTATGTGGCATTGTGTTCAATAAATGTGCAGGATATCAGAATGGAAATAAGTATAAAACTTGCAATAAAATGTTCAAGTTGCTAATGATACGTGCTGAATACATGCAACCCTGCGTGTGCAGGGGGTTTGGACTAGATGATCTCTAGAGGTCCCTTCCAACCTTAAGCATTCTATGATTCTGCTTAATGGAAAAAAAAAATCAGCGTTCTATTCTTAGCCAAATAAATAAATGATTTAAATTGAATTTGGAAAAAATTCCTTTGAAGGATCTTCTGCACTCAGCAATAATATGAATGAATTTGCAAGGAGCAGAAATCCTGCTTTTCTTGTGCCTAACATTCAAAGGTGTTAGATACAAAGGTGTTACGAACAGTGAGACAACTGCATGTGATCTATTATAACCAAGAGTTGAAGTCTGTTATGATAAAACTGTAATAGATGATTGTGTGTTCATAAAGAATGTTTATAGCTAGTGGATCAGTTCTTGTGTTGTCAAGTATTGAAATTGCTAGCATAAGTGATATTGATGTAGATTAAATGCGAAAGTGAGTAGGTATCTAATAATTCTCAGCTGAGTGGTCTTTTTTTTTTTGGGTAAGTTCAACTCAGGAATGAGTTTTGGCTTGTTTGCCAGTGTTAGCTGCTTTCTCTCCAAATCTGTTGTTCTACTCCTTAACCAAAGGAATATTAGTTTAGATGAAAGAATCCCTTAAAATATTTCAAAAGGTATGTTGTTAGAAACACTGTTTTTAAAGATTTTGTATTTGTCCTTAGCATCGTTAACGATCTCTTTTTTTTTTTTTCTCCTGAAATGATAACACTGAAAATAGTAAGCATTTGCAACTGCTTTTATTGGAAGCTGAGAATGTTCATTTTAAGGTCATTGTGTCAAAGTAGTTTCCACAGTAAGACCTTTCTCTGTAAGCAAATAGTTTTCCTTGACTCAGACTTGTATTGTTTCTCCCTCGCTCCCTTCCAAGTGGCTTTTTATCTTAGGCATGGTCTTCCATCTAAACTTCTAGTTGCAAATGATGAGAATGTATTATAACAGTGAGACGCTATTGTAAATGAAGTAGCAATGGATGCTAGTTTCTCAAAACTTATTTTTCTTGCTGTTCCTCCTCCTCCGTTGCTAGATGCAGTAAATGATGTACTTATTTACATCTGCTACAGGGTGGGTGAAACTCATGGATTTCCCCCCCCCCAGGGAACAGGAGAACTTGGATGCCAGTTCTCCTGTTCCCTTCAGACCTTTCTTTCTCAAGGTCGCTAGCAGTTCATTCACTTTGGCAGCAGACAGAACGTTGTTTCCGAAGCGGTTGAGCTGACACAGGTCCCTTTCCTCGGGGGTACCTGCCCTACCTCCTCTAGGCTTTCTCCCCTCCCACCTCTCGGCTGAACCCCAGCTGCTCCTCCGAGCTCCGGCCTCGTCCGTGGGCAGAGGGCAGCGCCGCACCTGGCGGTTGAGCTCGTTTTGTGCTTGCAGGCCGAGTGTCCGTTACCAAGCAACGCGTAACGGCTGAATTCTTCCCGCACTGACCGCGGCGGGGGTGCAAATCCGGGTCTTCATTCTGCTCCGCTGGCTCCCTCTGTCCCTACAAAACCTGCAGGGAAGCTAACCCCCTCCTGAGGTCTTTATCGGTCTGTCAGGTCAGCCTGGTCGACATAGGCCAGCGAGTCAAAAGTTTATTAGCGGTATCTTGAGTTGGAGGAATGGGTTGAAGCTGCAATAGGCAACCCATCTTGAGGAGCTTGGGGGAAAAAAAAGCTACAATTTTTCATTTATCTGCACTTTTCCAGTGATGTTGAATAAGCAATGAAACTTCTGACATGTCTATAGGAGTTTAATACAAGATGCTATTTTCCTAAATGTCTTCACGTTTGCTGTCAGACATGTATAAGGTTCAATAGCTCTTATCAATTTGTCAAAACTAAATTATACCTCGCTTATTATTGAAGTATTTTTATCACATTCTGGTTAGTAAAGACCTATTTTGTTACCATTTCATCACACTTTCTTCCTAAACTATCATTTCATCTTATGTACAATGATTGGCTCTATTTTAGTGCCTTTTAAAATGAGTGCTAAACACAAGCCATAGATCTTGGTGGCTCATATAAAAAATGAGTATGTTGTTCAGTATTGTAGAGCATGATTGAGCCTGTCTGTGATAATTCTTGATGTATACAAAGCCACTTCAGTGGTTGTCATTTTTGTGGTCTCTTAAATGAAAAAATCCTTATCTGTGCAGATGGCTTTTTCTGTGTGCCTCTTAGGGATCTGACTCTAATTTCCTTCGGGAGTATAAATTCTACATGTTGTAACTGAGTCTTGCGATAAGAATTATATTTTAAGGAATCTTAATATAGTCAAAGTATCAGTTGTAACAAAGCTTTCTTAAGCTGTACCTTGTTTTAATAGTTCAGCGCACTTTTAAGCATTTGAACAAATCTTGAATTCAGATCTTGGTTTAGAATTGTTTTTCCTCAATATCGTTTGGAAAACAACATATTGGTGTGCAAACTGAGATAAGAAATAGCCTCTCTTTAACATTGAACGTAATTGGACAGGTATCTGTATATGATGAATGAAACTTTGTGATGCTTAAACCAACAGAAAACAAGAACAAATAAATCTGTTCTAACTTGTTTATTCAGATTACATATACTGTGTGGAATGTTAAATTGTCAGAAAACATCCTTTTTAGTTGCTGAAGATGCAGGTGGCTCCTCCGTTTTTCATTCTTTGATTGAATGTCCTCAGTTAAAATAGAGGCTATGATAATTGGCATGATGGGTGCCTGCTAAGGCTTTGTTTTCCTTTAAATGTGAAATGAATTTATTCAGCCAGATTTTCTGATGTTTGAAGGGAGGATTTCTTTGTTGTTGTGAGTGTGTGGGTTTTTTTTTTGTTTGTTTGTTTGTTTTTTGTTAAATGTGTTACTGATGTTCTTTTTCAAGTAATCTTCACCTTGTACCCTGTCTCTTTGCAACTATGCTCTAGCCTTTTCTGTTTTCATAAATGTGTGTTTAGACCACAGATAATTGAACTTCACTCCAAGATATTGATGTAGCCTCTTCTGGGTGTTTTTCAGGCTGGTAGGTCGTTTGGCCAACTGTATCCTATTTTTCCTGTCCAGACATTGTGCATTGCTTGGACTCTGCCTGCTGTGTTTGGCCAGACTGTGAGATCTTGTATCTTGACTCTTTAACTCTCTTAGAATGAAGTGCAACAGACCCAGATAATCAGAAAATAGGTAGTTTGCTTTAAATATCTGTTTATTTCAGTGTTCAGGAATGCCTTCAGAGGAGTAACAAAGAAAATACAGCTTAAAATCAAGTTTAGAAACAGATACCAGATTGTGAGAAAATATTAATAAATAGAAAATATCCTTATTACACAGAAAAGTAAATGCTTATATTTCTGATTCTGGAAGAAGATGCCAGGAAAAACAAAATATCTGGAAGCATGTGGTTTCTAGTTGCATGAATGCTCAGTTAGAAAATGTTTAGAAAAAGATTACAAAGGAGTCTCTTCCTAATTCTTTGAAAATAGGAGAAAGCAATGGAGTAATAAAGCTTGACCAATTTTGCAGACCTCATGAGGATCTAGCAAAATATTTTCTAACTCTTTATGTATTCACAGAAGTATTCTGCACTGACAATTAGGTGTACAGCTGTCTGAAGAAAGGGAATTGCTACTCATACTTCTCAAACATGGTTTATCTAATTGTATCTGCTTATCATATCTGCTACAAGATTGTTCTCTGTAAACAAAATATTTAATTTTGATGTCTATTCATGATGAAAACTGATTACTTTGTGTTTCAATGTGGTAATCTATAAAGACATAAGATTACATAAGCTAGCTGATGGGTATTTGAAAGCATTTGACAGCACAGTAGAATATTTTAAAACTTTGTAGTGCTATCAATTTAGTCAGCTTCATCTTTACTACATCTTTGAATCAGCAGATCTGATGAGTTTATTTGGACTGTTCATTGCAAAGTTAATGACTTCTGGTTATCCTCCCAAACTCCTCAGGAACTGCCACCTTTTCTGTGTGCTGTGAAGGTGTCAAGTAGTATGTTCTCTTCAATTCCAGATGTTTACATACTTCTTCCCTGTCTCTGCTTAAGTATTGTTACTGAACACAACTTGGTCCATCTGACGCATCTCTGAATGACTGAAAATTTCTTGGAACGTCTAGATCCTATACCTACATCTAGAACTTGACTTTTAGTGTCCTTCAAATAGAGTATCAGTCTATCGGAGGAAAACACACAGGCTCTTCTGGAGGTTAGAGTCTCTCTCTAAATTGGTGATTAAAGTCCAGCCACCTTGGACTTTGTGGGAATTATACTTTTCCACTACCATATAGAATCTTAGTAATAAAGGAATTGGATGTGGCTCAGGAGCTCATCCAGACTTAGATTTCCTGCTCTTTCAATATTAGCGATATTGCCCAAATCTTCCCTAAACTGTTAACTAAGTGCAGATCAGAAAGGAGAAAGGAGGAAGAACAAATTTCTGTTGTTTATATTTGTAATGGATAAATACAGTGACAAGCACTGGCAGACACGTAATAGCCTCTGATAGGTGATAATCTGATCTGTATGATCCTGATTTATAGTCTTTGGGAGGTAAATCAGCCACTGAATAATCTTTCTCATGTAGGTATTATTTCATTAAGACTTTTATGATGCACAGGCATGCTTGGATATGTGGAACTTCTTACTGAGAATTAGTAGTAGCTGCTTCCCAGCTCTTTTTCTTCTGAAATAGTTGCACCCACCCATGAGTCCAAGAGCACTGGACAGTTATGCAAATGCTAAGACAAAGAGCTTGCAACCTCTGTGCTGGATGGGAGAAACAGCAGCCCAGGAAATAGGTGTAGTATGCAAATAAATCAGCTTTGCTCTTGGCCAGCAAGTGCTTCTGAGAAGATATGTTTTGAGCAGTGTTGCTTATTCAGAGTGATATTTTCCTGTTACTGTTTTAACTTATTATTATGCCTTGTTTTCTCTCTTCTGATTTGTTTGGTAATCCCTTATTTAAGTCAAACCATTGATACCTAAATGTCTATGACAGAAACTCTTTTTTTTTTTTTCTATTTTTATACTTTGGATTTGCCATTTTATGATGATTCTTTTATGAAGAAATAGGAGGGAAAAAAAAAAAGATCTTTGGATTAAAGGTTTTCTTATCTTCCTTGAGAATATTGTGTGGCATGTATGACCTAGAACAAATAGGAAGCACGCAGAAATAACAAGAGATTCCTTTAAAAAGTTGATGGAAAAGTTTCTACCTAAGAGATTAACTCAGGAGTCAATCTAGATGTAAACTATTCTCAGCTTCTGGTATTCAGAGATAGATTCACAAGGAGAACAAATTGATATGGTCCTCCTGAGATCTAAACTATATGACTCACATCTGACATTCAGATGTATTTATTATTTCTTGATTGATACTTTTCCTGTAGCTTAGTTTCTTTGTTTTGCTTCATTGTAAGAGTAGCAGATAATGCATGTATAAAATCCTTTTTTTGCTGTTGCTTTGTTTAAAGCAGTTATATACATTAGAGATAGACCTTCTCTGCATTTAAATGATCAAATGAGTATAGCTCAAGTTCTGCATGTAGCTCAGTAACAGCTTGAACAAATCTCTTTGTTTTCTTTAAGTGACTTGATATCCTTTTCTGTTCACTTTTGTGATATTGAACACTTGATGGACTAGAAGAATATTTACTTATTTGCTTGTGACTCACTTTTAGAAATGTCAGAATTATCTTTTTTTTTTCCACTGTTTCACAAATCCTTTACTTAACTGACACAGCAGAGGCATTGACATTTATAAAGGTTCTTTTATAGAAATGTCTTTTATAGACATTCTTCTTTAAATATATAGTGGTAACTATAGATGTCATAAGCAAACAAAGCAGAATTTTTAAGAGGTGGCTGAAAATCCTCAGGCCTTTCAAACTGGTTGCATTTCATTTCCTGGACTACTTTGATATCAATTTCACAGTTGTCTCATATGCTTCCGAGCCAAATAATCCTGAAGTTGTCATCTCAAATGCCAGTAGGAGAAACAGTATTTTGTTGGTTTAAGAACAAATCCATACTGACTTTCTGCGTAATGATCCCCTAGGAATGGGGGAACTTCTTCCAGGGTGTTTCTTTGTTTTGTTTGTGTTTTGTTTTGTTTTTTGGACACTCCATACATATATTCAAGAGTATATAGTAGCAGAATGTTGAGTTCATTCTGCACTGACTTTGTCATATTGTTCTCCCAATAATAGATATTAAATAGGCGAGTTAAACTGCGTCATTTCTTTCCCATTAATGGATATTCAAGTAATGAGTAAGAGACAAGGAGATAAGCCTGGCCTTTTGAGGACTAGCCTTTCCTACTATCCATCTGAAATCTTTCTACTGTATCTTCGAAAAGGAAGTAAAAAAACCCGCAAGGCATTTTTGTTCTTTTTAGAAAAAAAACATAATAATAGACTGATGAATTGTGCAGTTCTTTCAGATTTTGATATTTGTTTGTCATACTTCTAAGATTTTTAAGATAGAAAAAATCCAGGAAACTTGATTGTAGGATTTCAATGTTCTACTGGCATTGAAATGGAAATGGGCCAGCATAACTCTGTATCCTGGGTTTGTTTGTTTATTTTTGCTTTTTGCTAGATCTGGAGTGCACCTGTCCAGGTAACTCTTTCATCAAGAGATCTTTTAATATAATTGCCTAATTTTAGAAGCTAATTTTGCTAGGCAAAAATCTTAGCTTCAAAAACTGATGATTTATAGAAAGCTGTGATAGAAGTTTTGTATACACTGTATGGGCCTAGGCTTGTTGGTATAGACATTTTATGGGACCTTGCACTAATGTAGATGCTTATTCTGACCAAAGGATGGAGATTATATATA
>VZSV01000110.1:671670-685372 GCA_013398735.1 Nothocercus julius | reverse complement strand
TGATGAATAAATTGAACAGGACTGGGCCGAGGACTGACCCCTGGGGGACACCGCTAACCACAGGCCTCCAACTAGACTCTGCACCACTGATCACCATCCTCTGGGCTCTGCCATCAAGCCAGTTGTTAATCCACCTCACCATCCACTCATCTAACCTGTATTTCTGGAGCTTGCCCAGAAGGATGCTGTGAGGGACGGTGTCAAAAGCCTTGCTGAAGTCAAGGTAGATGACATCCACTGCATCTGCTGATATCAGCTACATCAGGAGCAGCTTGGTATAACTTAAATTTCCTGCTGGACTGTTTTTCTGTCTGGTATAGATCAGAATCTGCTGTCATCAGGGTATGTGGTCATTTTTATTTTTAGGTCAGTGAAGTTCAAAGAGAAGGGGTCATTAATTTTCTAGCTCTTGGCACTCTAAGTTTGATCTTTCTGCTCTTTCCTGTCAAGAGGGAAGAATTTTTAGTGTCCCCTGCCTCCCCCCTCCCTGGGGATAATTTCATTTTCTTTCTTTCAGCTCCTCTGATTAGCACGGGAATAAGAATGAATTCCAGTTATATTTCTCTACTCAGGGGAGTCAAAGGTACAAGGACATAAATAGTGTCTCAAAACAGTGAGGTGTTCAAGACAAAGTACAGGAAATGGAAGTGTCTAATTTGCATTATATATGTGTATATATATGGCAGATATGGCACAGCTCTCTTCGTTGGCATTTATTATATAAAATTCCTGCATTAAAGCAGGAAAATGAAGATTTATCCTAGCATTCTCACTACCTAGTAAAAGCAGTCAGTCTGGTTTACTTCTCATCTAGGCAAGGAAGATGAGCTTATTCTGATGTCTTCTAACAACTTAAATGATACCTCAGAAATTAGTTTTGCAATATGATTTACCACACGTGAGTGTGTGCACACTTAATATAGTGAAAGAATAGTAATAAACCCATGTGCTTTTAAGCTGACTTTTTTTGAGCCAAGTAAAATACATTTGCTGAAGTATTAATGAAAAATCATGTAACAAAGATACCTCCAAATCTATTTCTTTGCATCTCGTTTAAAACGCAAAGGGAAATGTATTAGGTTGTCTCTGTTGACATCTAGTGGCTCGTGGAGCAATGACAAGTTGTTTCATTTCTATAAGTTGTGTAGGGACGAGTTTATTCCTATCTTCCTCTCCTGTACATACAGTTTGTGTTCCAAAGCTAGAAACTTTCTCAGAGGGAAAAAGTTTATAGTGTTTGCTACACTTTATATTGAAATTACGGTTGATCACACTCATAAAGCCAGTACAGAAAAGGAAGTTGTAATACATATTAATAAAGAGTGTGCTAAAACAGTAGTGTACAGTTTTCTGGAAAAAGTGTGCTTAAATGCCAGAAGTTTCACACTTTTGTTATAGTATGTTGAGCTTTGGTTTCTAGGCTCTGTCTTAGGAGGGCAGTATATCTGTGTAAGAACTACATAAGAACAGGAATGACAACAACCTGAGGTGTATTCATGCATTTTTATATACTGGAACTAATGATGATGATGCATTGGGTCTAAAGGAAAAGCAAAGTTAATACAGTAAGTGCTCTAATGACCATGTAAGCTGATAACTAAAATGTATGTAGAGCCTTTTGACTCAGGTTTTAAATAGTTTTGCAAACACTATAGTGAATGTTCCATAGATACACACAAGCTTCTCTGTGTTTCACCTCTGTACCCCGTCCTCATTCCTTGTATTTCAGCCTCAGGTCTGATCTTCAGTGAAATATGTCCCAGTGGTATAAACTGTTGCCCTCATTGGTCTGTGCTCTGAGTTAGTAGTTCAGCTCTTCAGCATTACCGCAGTGCTGAATACAACAAAAGGTACTTTGTATGGGAGTCTAAACTAAATCACTTCTCTTTTTTTAAAAAAAAAAAAAAAACTTTCTAAACAATTTAGCCTTAAGAAACTTTGTCTACCTGAGGTGGTTTTAAATCCCTCTGAAGCATCTTTGGTCAGGGTTTTCTGAAACTTTAGGCACTTTTAATTTTTTTTTTTTTTTTTTTCCTAGATTTGAAATAACAGGCTACAAGGCAAATTCTCAAGTCATTTTACCTGTTTGTATTTTTTTCCTTTATTAAAAAGCAAATATGTTCTTCTCTTGCTTTCTGTGTCAATTCTCTGTCTTGTGGCAACTAGAGTCCTTTCTGTTGGGATAATGGCCAGCGTTATTGCCTTTCTCCATGTCACAGTATTGTTTTTTCGCTTGTGTTGCAGGAAAGAGGCTGGGCCTGCTCTCCCTCCATGCAGCCAGGTAACCAGGCCGCTTGCAGCTCCTGGCCTCCTCTGCGGACCGCTCTGCGGCAGCCTGGATCGTAGCGCATCTTTCCTTACTGCGCCGCTCTGTGCAGGTCCCAGAGCAGTTCAAAGTCCCTGAAGCTCAGCTTTTACTTTGCTTTTACTGTATTTCTGTTGCTTGGCTCATTCTGTGACCCTCCAGCCATTAGATGGGTCAGATTGTTTTGTTACCTGCAGTCGCACTGTTTGACAGACTTTTGTGAGCTCTGTGTCCTGACCTGGAGCTTCAGATCCAGCCTGTCAGATCATGACTTCCCACTTCATAGTGGTTAAGGCAGCAGCCTCCGCACTCTTCCCTGTCACATTTTGTTTGTTACAGATTTTTTTTTTTTTCTTCATCCCCTCCTTTCCCTCTTTGCCTACTCTACCTATTTAAGGTTGGCACCAATAACTAGGTTATTCTGTTTTGCTTTTTAATTCCCGCTTTACAAATAAGAAAACATGTATAAGAAAAAAATGAGTTCTTAAAGCTAAGTGCAAGAGCTTCCTCAGTGTTGAATTTTTCACTAGTTTTCAAAATACCGTACCATTTTATTTTGCTAATAAGAAAAAAGAAGTAATCAGAAATTTATGAAAGGTTTTTTCTCTGTATTGCTCCTGAGTGATCAGTGGGCTGATACAAGTGAAAAACGTAAAACAAAAAGTGATACAATTATTCTGAAATGAATATTTACTGATGTCTGTGGTAGTAATATTGCTTTTAAAATACATTTTTCATGAAACAAATCTTTACTTTTACAAAACTGTTTAAATGGATCCTTTTTTTAACATTAACTTACTCAAAGATGTAATTCCCCTTTATTTAGAGTAATGGTAAGAAAAGCATATGGAGATATAGTATTTTACTTGGTCAACTTAACTTCCATTCTTGGAAATATTTGTTTTTATACTCTTCATACTCCACCATGTAAAAAGTGATAATTCATTGTAATGTTTCTGAGCTAGGTGCAGACTTTGGGATCAGTTGAGCTGCAAGCTGGTACTTAACCTAGTTAATTTGCTTAGGCTCTTTTCCTTTATAGATGGCTATGACTTTATTCAGTGTTTCACTCAGTCAACTTAATGCTCATCATCTCCTTACAGAGTAACTGGTTGGCACTTGCATTACTAAGGTTGCCCGCTCCGTATCAGGTTGAGCTCTGTATCTGACAAAGTAAAAATAGGCACATCTTGGATCAATAAAAGCACTAGGAAAAATGATGGACTAGTCAATGCTAGACATGCTATGGTAGTCTTGTTAAGTTTCCTGGCACCTTCCTTCTAACTTGGAGAACAGATATTTCTATTTCTTTTAGAAGATTAATGCAAAGCACTTCCTAACGACATCGTTAAGCTGGTTGATGGCAAATGAGTGAGAAGGATAGGAACTACTGCATATGGGAACAAGAGGACATCAGTGCTTAACTCTGCTTTTACAAGTGGAATGTATGCAGATCGAGCAAACAGGTAGAGATATCAGCCATAAAGTGATATCCTAAGTTCTTCAGCATCCTGATGGCTTTTTGGATCCAGCTAGAATTGTTCATTTATCATCCAAAATACTGATCAAAATGGCGTTATATGGTTAACACAGAAAAAAGGATAGACCTAGTATTTCTCTCAAAAGTGTTTTCAGCATTTCTGTTACCCCGAACCATGTTACACTTCACAACACATAAGGGAATTAATATCCCTAATAATCTTTGGACCTTAACGTAAAACTGCCTTGCTAGTTTCAGGATGAAATCCTAACCTACAATCTCTGTTCAGCAATTTGCAGTCTGCTGCTAGTCCCTTGTCTATCTTTAATTGTTTTAACATACGACACTTCTTTAAGACTCCCCTCTGAGACTAGAGAAGCACTTAGAAAGTTGGAAAACCACTTATTAAATAAAAAAGCTCCCTTCACCCACTGCAGGAGTATCTGTGGTTAATGCTCCAGTAATGTGAAAAGAGTAAGTAGATTTAGACCCTGAGCAGCTGCAAAAAAAAGAGGCTGCAATTGAAATACCTGTGCTTAGGAAGGATAGATCTAATCAGTGATACAAGTGCCATCCTCTCTTCTTTAGGGGGAGCAGAGGAAGACGACTTCTCTGTCAACTGGATTAATTTCAATACAACGTTTTTGTTTGTTTGTTTTCCTCTATAGCACATAACACGGGGATGAGGTTTGTTTGTCAAAAGAACTAGAACATAGACTGCATATTTAATGTTGAAAGATGTACTTCTGTATAGATCTCAGAAGGAAAATAAACTACAGTATGCTTGGGCTACTCAGTTTTACCCTACAGTATATTTCTAAATAAGATCGCTGTAAATCCTTACGTCATTCAGAAAGCAACTACAGTTAAAAACAGAACCGTGTTAAATGCTTACCCCAATTCCTCATTTATGTTGTCTGAGTTCCATGTTTATATTTTATCATATGCTGTTGAGTGCTCCAATTAAGCACTATGAATACAGGTCAATCACATGTGATTACCTGCCTTTATCACTTAGTGCTGTATGAATTGAAATGATTTCATCACCATTATATATGTCATGCTGTTTATTCACCAGTCCTTCATATGGAAGGTGCTTATTTCCACTGTACTGAACTCATGGGAGTTTTTGTTTTTCATAGGTGCAAAGAAAAGAAGGATTATATATCTGTGTGCAGTAGAGCATTGTCTGCTAAGCACCTTTACAGTCTGTGAAGAGTCTGTATCTGTTGGGACTTGTTCTGTTGGTTTCCGATGTAGCTGGTTTCTGTTCAGCCTTGAGTTTGGACCAGATAGGCATCTAGTAACTGTTATGCTACAAATAGAAGCAAAAAAATACTTTCAATGCATTACTATTTGGTCAGATTTTTTTCCCTTCAGTCCTTTCCAGATTTCCCTTAGCAAGAGTTTGATCGCATTGTAGTTCACACTTGAATAATAACTTATGATTCTCATTATTTTTAATATTTCATGGAATGTGTGGGAAAAGCAAACTTTTTATTTTCCCAAAGCAAAGCTGTAATGATGTCAAATGCTGTTGGTGTGAATTTAGATAAGTGCAGTACTCCCTGTTTGTATGGTATGTTCTTCTCGTGTATCTATTTCTGCTTCGCCATAGCGATAAAGCAAACAAGTAAAACACAGAAAAACCTTACAGCATGAAAAGAAATGCATTTAAAATATCAGTCATTCCTAAACATCTTTATTTTTTTTTTTCCTCCCCCTAATCACTGCACAGAAGTTTATAACTCTTGCCTGTGCATGATGATCCAGGCCCCTTCTCCTCACTTCTCTCACTCATGAAGAGCGCTGCTCTTCCTTGCTGTTAATGAAAATCGTGTGCAGAAGAATTTCAGTCCTTCACAGGGTACTATGCGACCTAGAATGGTAAATGAATTGAAGTGCTTATCAGAAAAGACAAGAAGATTATGAGAAGGGGAGTATGAAAGAATTCAGGGAATATATTAATCTTAGCTTCTCTAGCACTGTTGTTTATCCATGCCATCTAGGAATAGTTTAGATTCAAATCAAGTCTGTATTTAAGGCTTCTTTGGTCAAATAGTTATTTTTGGTCTAATAGTTATTGCTCAGATTCGGAACTTCAGACCAGAAAGAAATTTATATAATATTTTAAAATTCTGTAGTCTTTTTTTTTTTTTTTTTTTCCTCCTCTGCCATTAGTTTAGCATCAACTCTATCAGCTTAAGAAGATTGCTTTTTAGGCTTATCTGAGTCTTCACTGCTGTACCTTTACCACATTATTCAGTGTTGGCACACTATACTTCTGGTTTCAATTTGTCATAGCAATGCAGAGAATTCGTATGGTATTTTGAGCACTATTTATCATTTTAAGTAAGTATCTAGGTTTTCTCTTGACTCATTTCAGTAACTGTGACAAAGTATTTTCTTGATAATCCTAGTAGAGAAAGTATAGTACTTAATAAGGGTTATGAGTGCTATATATTAAACATTCGTGTGTTTACAACTGTTCTTTAGACACCTGATTTCCCTTGGGGGCTCTTAAGGCACTTTTAAATTGACTGTGGTTGTCTCTTGACTACAGGCTGCATCGTTTTAGAATAAATATTGAGAAGACTATATTTAAGTCACAGGTATTCACTGTTCTAATAAAAGCTGTAAGGTATCTATGGGTGACTTTCTTGTAAGCCACTACTCAGCAAATACTAAATAGTGATATAATTGCACCTATAAATATGCAGAAAACAAACAGATTTTATTTCCAAAGACTTTGCTGAAGATTCTTGGGCAGAGAGAAAGAAACTTTGTATTACATGCTGGGACAAGAACATATGTATTTCTGTATTTTCTGAGTGTATTTATTGCAAAATTGTCTCAGTTAAAATTCTGACTATCAAATAATTATGTAACTATTTCAATCTGAGAATTTGTATGTATCCTCATTTAACGACTTATTCAAATCATTTTGGAACCTGCCCTGCTGAAATATCTTGCTTTAGTGGAGTTGTTTCCACTAGAAAATACCCAGTTCACTTGAAGTGAGTGGAATATTACTTTGTTAAGCATATAATCAAAGTGGTAAAATCACCTTCAATAAATACTTTTTAATCATCTTGCCCTCTGTGCTCAGTTTTTTTAACTATTATGTTCAATATCCATGCTAAGAAATAAGAAACTAATGAGGATGCTTTTAGAAAAATATTTTAAAATATTATTTCATTGTTTAGCTTTTTTTTTTTAAAAAAAAAAAAGTGGCAGGGTGGGGAAGGGAGGCGAGGCGGGGGTAAAGCAAATATGACGGAGCTTTAGTGCACATAAAATAGTATAGATGCCAGCTGATATAAAAGCTTTGAAATAAAGAGTCTGACAAAGACTGTGGAATCAAAAGATCTGTTTCTGAAATAAATGTTTGTAGCAAGCAGGGATGGCTGAAGAAATACTTTCTCTGTCCTTGCACCACAGCAATTACTTTTCTGTCCTCCCTGATATTATCTGTGAAACAGAGGGAGAACTTGTTGTCGCATCAGTAACAGTCAGTTTGAGATGGTGGAAGGACAGACTTTCTGCAAGTCAATGACTAGGCACAGAAATTGAAGAGGAAAGCCATGTCGGTGACTAAAAGCACAAGAATAAAGTTTTCATAAAGATTTAAAAGTAATGAAGTCTGAAAAGCATTGCTGATTATATGACAAAGAGGAGAATCTTCTGATTCTTCAGTCAATGCAGGATACTTGGCTACATTATATCTTCCTCTTGTTTGTTAGCATAAGTCTTATCTTTTGTGAAAAGGTGTATTTTTTTTTTTTTTAAAAGGGCAATTTGATTAAAAAAACTGTGTGCACATGCAAAAATAAATGTATGTATTTCACATAATTTTGCCACCTTAGAAATATTTTTTAGGAAAATATGAAGCCTGTAATAAATCCTAAAAAATAAAGGGATAAAAAATGGGTAACAATTCTTTATATATATTTTATGGTGTGTGTGTGTGTGTGTGTGTGTGTGTGTGTGTGTGTGTAGCTTAGAGTTAGGGATTTGTGTGTGTATATATGTGTGTGTGTGTGTGTGTGTGTATATATATATGTATATACATACAAATATATATACAGAGAACAACAGACTCTGTCTACAAGTTCACAGCCCTGAAGTGTGAATGCTGCTATATGTTTGCTTACTTGCTATTCTGGGAATTCTTCCCTTTTTTGTTTGTTATAGAAATAGCACTACTCCTGATTTTGCCATAGAAGGAACTAGCCTCAGACCAGGAATGACACTGTTGTGTAAAGAGTATGCTTTGCTCCTCTAGAGAACTGAGTCTCCATAGCAGTTCTTAACTTTTTATACTACTTCACTCTAATCACAAAATCATTCAGGTTGGCCTAGTTGATCTTTGTGAATGGGAGAAGAAAAATTCAGTCTTCCCAAATTTCCTTTTTGTCTTTTGGTTTTCTTTCTAGTTATGGGTTTACAACAAACCTATTTTTATTTGGATTTTCTGCTGCTCTGAAAGATCTGTGTATCCAATTCTGTATCTTTCCTTTGGCAAACTGAGTGGTTATCTATTTTGATGTGTACAGTTCAGATTTTGAATATAATTGCATAAAGTTGATTGTATGACTGGCCTAAAATAATAAATAGAATTTATTATTTACTATGACTATTAACTATGACAGCAAATATGTGCTTTCAGTCAATGAAGCTTTTAGAAATATGGTCTATCTTGGCTCTATTTCTTTTGTCTTTTTACAGATTCCAGTAATGGTAGGTAATATCTTCGTGTATATATAAATAAGCTCTCAAGACCAAGAGCTGATTTGCTACGTATATAGCAAGTTTATATAAATATAAATAAAACCTTGGGCATGTTCTTTTATGCGTCTGTGCAAAAGGGAAAATTGCCTAGGACGTGTCAATATCTGTGAGGCTCGCTAGAAATTAGTCTCCAAAAAGATGAATAAGAGGCTTCTGCCTTTTGCCATTCTTGCCCTCTCGCTTTCCTGATGCTAGCTGATTTCTCATAACATTTTGAAATAGCGTCTCAGCTGAAAGGTTAATCCCACTGCAGAAACAGTGACCAATTTATATGCATTTGAAATGTAAATATTACTTTAATATCTTTTTCTATAGGGGAAAAGGGTCATATTTGAAAAAGTTCTTATAATAAAAAATACATATACATATATATATATATATATATATACACACATATATGTTTTCAGCGCTGATATTCCAGTATTTATTTCTGTTTTGTGAAATCTAGAGTTGAAACTCCTAATAGGAAGAAAATCACAGTTACTTATGTGCAGAAGGATGTTTCAGATGCTGGACTAATTTGCCTTGAAAGCCTTGTACTTCATTAATTATAACTTTCAAACTGCTCCTTGACCCTTTATTGCAATTAGCAGGGATGTCTTATTGCTACCTCTAGCTGTCTTTGGTCTTTGACCAGGAGCAGCAACTTTACTAGAATATCCTTTATCAATAATTAATTTGCTCGGTATATAATTGTGAATGCTAAGGCAGGATGTCCATTTTACTTATTTTACTTCCTAGTTTGTCTCCTTGTTTGGGAAGTGATGCAAGTATCCAAATGACTGAGCATCTGACTACTGAAGGTAGGAGATTTTATGTTTTTGCATGGGTCCGCACACGTTTTTCTTCTCTAGTTCTTGAAACACTGCCATTGGCCTTTCAGTCTTTGTTTTGGCTGACTCTTTGCTAGCAGAGCTCTCCTCCTGTGAGATGCAGATTAGTGTTTTGAAGACTTGGAGAGGGGAGGGAGAGGAAAAGCAGTCTTCCTTTCAACTTTTCAGTTTAGTGGTATATGACACAGAGATACCCAAAAGATAAGTTCTTTATCAGTTACAAAGGGAGTGAGGAAATTTGCTTAAATATGTTACATATAAGACTTAAGTAGGAATTTGGAGTCACAGTGGTTGAGATTGACATTGTCTAAATTGCAAAAAAAAATTCTGGAATATCTACTTGTTAAAGCTAATACTTCTAGCTGGTCTGTTATATTGATCTGTATATTGAATTAAGAAAGTATACATGATTTCAGTGTGGTTCTCAAATCTTCAAATCTGTATCTTCCATGGCTTCATGCAATGTAAGGTTTACAATATGGCTACATTGGAGAAGGCAATATGACAGTGGAATTGATGTAGCTAAGAAAGTTTACAGTCAGTCCAAGTTTCAGGATGCTCTTGATTAAAATACTGCCTTAATCTTGAATGTGTTGCTTAAAAAAAAAAAAAAAAAAAAAAAAAGTGTTATTTCTAGTGTTTGGAGTTTTATTGTGCATTGGGAACCGCTTTTTTATAGGGCAGCTGAAGCCATTGATATTGCCGTGTAATATGTTGTAAGAGAAGACCTTAAGTGATTGAAAATGTAAGGAGGATTTCCCACAAGTACTTTAAAGATCAAATGTGTGTTTGTGATTATTCTTGTATTTACCTTATAAGCAGAGAAAGTCAGTTAAAGTGTGAAGCACCTTGAGTAAATTGTGGAGTCAAGGAAATACAGGTATGGTGTGTGGGGTGGAATTGGTCTGGGCTTTCCTGAAAGAAGGCCAGTGAAGTTCATTTTCTTATTTTCTGTGTTAAATTAAAAGCTTTATCAGTCTCTGGCTGTCTATGGATGCTTTTATTAGTCCGGAGAGAAATGTTTATAATGTTTGTTCATAAATTCCTGCTGTTCTTTGTGAGTCCCTATTGACTTACTAGTGGAATCAAAAGATTTTTTTGAGGAATATTGGAATTTGTACTTTTGGTTTTGTTGCATGCTGCTCTATTTTATTAAGAGCTAAGTTTTGAGAAGTGAGCATGCTGTCAGGAAAAAGGGAAATTACAGTTTCTAGTGGACTCAGGAGAAGATAGTGTCCCTGGATAGAGCACAAAAACTTGGAGAAACAGCTAAGTGTCTCTTATCTCTATGTACCAGGCAAAGGAAGCATTTCCTTTCAGGTGAAAAAAGAAACAGCATTTTACTGATGAATTCATTTCAAACAGGTACTGATAATTTATTGTACTAAAAAGCCTGCTGCAGCTTTTCAGTTCTGGTTTTTTCCCGGTGTCCCTGAGCAATCCCTTTTCGTAGTGAGGAGAAGAAGAAACAAAAATATATCTCAATGTAAACTTTTTTTATTTTATTTGTCATGCGTGCACACATAAGTGACTTAATTGTTTTTCAGAAAAATTCCTAATAAAAAACATGAAAAGCAAAAGAGGAAATAATGGGCACAAATAAGTGAAATGCTGGTGTTATTCAAAATGTATGAGGGTATTTAAATCCATTCTAACAGAGGAAATTTCCTAAAGGTACTGAGAAAAACCTTTAAAGGAAGCTAAAGCTTAAAGCATTAAGGAGATGTGCCTTACTGGCACCACTTTAAAAAATATATTTTAAAAAGTATATTATTATTGAAATTTAAAGCTCATAAATATTTTTTTATATATATCATGATTTACTACTACCATCATCAGTGTTGCTTATTATTATGAATAACATTGCATTCTGCGAAGTGAAGGATGGTGGTATTTGGCACTGTTTAACCCTGAGAGATGTTTTCTACTTCTGATTGACACCCAGGAATTTGAACAGTAAATATTTTAACTTAAATGTAAATTTTTCTTCTACAAACTGAGAAATCATCCATGAAACTATTCCAGCACACAAGACTCAGAGTTCTCCTGTTCACCAGCCCTCACGTATTTCCATAGGGTGGTCCTGCTCTCACCTGTCCACCTTAGATAGTAACAAGACAAAAACAGTAATGGGCTTTTGAATGAGAACAATGCCAAGAGGATGGTAGCCGTCAACTGAAATTGTATGTGTTTTATGTGTTTTGTTTCTTTTAATGGTATTTAGACTTTAGAGGTAGCTAAAGGCCAAGCTCCTTTAGTCGTATTGCTTAAGTGGTGGTGCAGAGAGTAATCTCTGCTACCAAACCACTTGGGAAACAGTTTGCCCCTGCGTCTACTTTAGGAACCTTGCAGGAATTCTTCTACAGAGATATGGGTTCATAACAAGGCACCGCTCTTGGCAGGTCTCCTAACACCACTTCAGGAAAAATAGACTAAGGAAAAGGATTTTATGCTTTCTAGAAACCTTTATTACCACAGAAATGGATAATGCTGGATGCTTGCACAAGCAGTGTCCCCTGTCCGCAGCTGGGGGAAACATCATTGTCTGGGGATAAAAACTGATAGTGCAGCTAGGAACGTGGTATATATCTTGTGGAGCAAAAATAGTTTGCCTTCCAAACTTCTGGTAGATCCATGTGTAGGACCAGTCAGATCTTGTCAATTTGGAATCAAAGATGAAACTGTGCTCAGAAGGAGTCAGATTTTGTGCTGTTTTAGTCTTCACTGTGTCTAGAACTGGCATGCGACAGACTCGGTGAGTTAAAGGTGCATGAAGAGGAAGCATTAGCAAAAGTTTCCCTCTTGTATGTTGGTTACTACTGATTACTTCTAGTCTGGTAGTTCTGGAGTGCGCAAATAGGTATTTTTCCATGGAACAACCATCTTGGCTGCACCTTATTATGCTCTGCCTGCCCTGTAGTGTGCAGTTGCGTAGGGAGAATCTTCAAATTAAAGTCCCTGTGCGCAGTACAGATGAGATGATACTGACGTGAAATCCTATTGCTTCCCTAGTGCAACCTGTGTTCCTTTTTAAGCTTAATGTATTCTGCGGTAAACACACCAGCCAGTGCAGGATCCAACCCTTTCGTTTTATTTAAAAATATTAATGGCTTGATGGGTTGTTGGCAGAAGCTTTTATTGGATTTGCTACTGATACATAATTTATTCTAACTCTATATATGAGATGTGACCTGACTCACTACCCAAGGAGAACTACAAGATTATGCTGCGTATTAGCACTTTAACAAACCTAGTTTAATTGAATTGTTTGTTATTTTTTCTTGCAACTGCTTTTCCCCTGAAAGGATGGCGTAAGAGAAGATGATAAGGTACAATTGTTCTGTGAAACATGATAATAAGCTGTAAAGGTCTGACCTTTCCATCGTTTAAGCAATAAGACACTCCAGGGTGTGCTGTTGAGGCATAATATTAACACAGCTCACCTACACTGAGCTTAGTATGCATGCTGATATCATACGGTAATGGGCACCCTGGAGTGTTTTATGAGACTATAAAATGTCAGGTGAATTGTTAGAAGGGTTTTCCTATGCCTGAATGTTTTTGAATGATTAACACAGTTATATTAAAACAAACTTTACAAAAAAAAAAAAAAAAAACTGCATGGGGAAAGTTTTTTTTTCTTAAACAATGGTATAGGAATTCTAAGTTTGTCTAATTATTATTAATTGTATCTACTTATTGTGGTATTTAAAGGCCACCTTTGCCTAGGGCATGTTGCCATAAGCCCCAATATAAACATAATTGTAGAGAATCCCTGCTTGGAGAGACTGTAACTGAAGGAGGTAAACCAGATTTTTTTTTTTAAATGTGTAATTATTGAATATGATTAAAAGTATATATAATCACTTTGTTTCTGGTCTGTATATTCTCAAACTGCTGAGTATCTCCGTAATAGTGAGTTATTTCTTCACAGGACTTCTAGGCTTCAACAAAAATCTGCATATTTTTATCTCAGTGTTTACAAAGATTGTGATATTTATTAATCGGTGACCTCTTCCATTCATTAATCTTTTTGTTTGCTTGATAGTGTTTCAAAAGGCAGGTTTAAAAGTCTGATTTGCAAGTGTAGCAGAAGGCAATTGCCTGCTATTCCTGATTCTTAGAATGGAAACCTGTATTCTCAGGCTGGCACAGCAGTTGCAGTGAAAGAAAACTGGTTTTGCTGTCCCATTAAAGACTTTAAACTTTCTTCCCAATAAGGGAATAAATAATTTTTAATAATTAAGCATTATCTGTACTGGTAATCTAAGAATTCCTTTTTTTTTTTTTTTT
>VZSV01000110.1:640368-665552 GCA_013398735.1 Nothocercus julius | reverse complement strand
GCTGAGCAGAGGGGCAGGATCCCCTCCCTCGACCTGCTGCAGACGCTCCTCCTAATGCACCCCAGGATCCTATTGGCTTTCTTGGCCACGAGGGCACTGCTGCCTCATGGTTGGCTTGTTGTCAACCAGGACTCCCAAATCCCTCTCCACAGAGCTGCTTTCAGCAGGTCAACCCCTAATCTGTCCTGGGGCCTGGGGTTATTCCTCCCCAGGTACAGGACCCTGCACTTGTCCTTGTTGCACCTCATGAGGTTCCTCTCTGCCCAGCTTTCCAACAAGCTATTATCTGGTGACATTTAGAAACTAGCCCAAGATGAGATTATATGAGATTTTGGGACAACTTCTGTAGCTGACTTCTAGTGTCCATTGTAACTATCATGTGTGTGGTTTTCTCAAACACTTCCACAAGGATTCAAATCAAATTTTCCTTTGCCTGCAATAAGTAACCACTTCTGTTCATTGCTCCTCTTTATAGAGACTAGGGAAGTTTAGAAGATCTTTTCTCTCTAGAGGCATGAAGTAATTTTAAATTTGCATCTAGGTTAGCAATACCACTCTCATAAAGCCATGTAATTTGTGTTATGTATGTATAATAGCAGGTATTATGGGGTAATGGTAGTTAAGACATACACATTTAAAGTTATCACCAGTTTGGATGTGTTACCATATATCCTAGAAGTGGCAAAGAGAAGGGTGAGACAACTGCATGTGCACAATGATATACTCCTCTTAGTACAGTTGTATGTATTCTGCATATCTCCATAGAGTATTAGTCTAAGAAGCAATAAAATAGTTAGACTGAAGAAACAGATCTTTCTAAATCTTTCTGTAGTAGTAAGTTTCTGCAGGAAAAAAAAAAAAAAAAAGAAAAAAAGTGTTTTTGTCAATATAAGCCAGCCTGTTTCTGACAGGATGACTGTGCGACACCAGATGGAAGAATAAGCATCTTGAGAAATGATTTTTGGCCTCTTTCAGCGATCACTGCAGGGTTGGGTCCTATTTCCAAGTTGAGTTTTTCTGTGGAGTGGCTGCCTGTTATCTGTTATCCAGCAAATTCTGCTGTAAAATCCTGTTTAGACATTTTTTAAAATTTAATTTAACTTTTTTTTTTTTTTTTTTTTTTTGGCTATCCTCACAAAGACCTGCCTGTCTGCTTCCAGCTTCCTGCAGGCTACTTGCTGTAGTTAGCAGCATGGAAGATTTTCATCTAGAGTGTGTTCACTTTCTCCAGGTCCGAGCTCTCCCTGCCCTCTTTTCCACTTCTACCTTATCTGGTCCAACTCTTCTTGAAGAAACAAAGCACACAAACAGGAAGCCAGCAGATAGTATTTGGAAGGGTGAACAGTATTTCTCCCGAGTCGATTATAGTTGAATGTTAGAATTGCAAAGAACAAGCTGTACGCATGACGCGAGCAAACAAAAACATACTGGATGTTAATTTCGGGCAGAATCCTACAGCTATATTGGCAAAAGCCTGACTGGAATGAATTGGGACAACTAGGATCACCCCTTTCGTCATCAGTTTTCTGTGTTGCAGTTTGTGCGATGGGGAGGATATAGGACGGAGAACATTAGAGAGACGAAGCCATTTCTGCTAGTGTTAACACAGAAAATTTATCTCCAAGGGCATGAAAGTTTTGCCTGTTTAAGTCCATGGATTTAGATTCATAATGTTTGTGTCATATTTTAGCATATAATAAAATCACAGAAGTGTAGAAAATTCAAATATTTTTTCGGCTTTGGCAAGCCTGCTGTAACTAGCAGGATGGCATATTTCTGCCAGGTGGACAGGTCCATCTGCAACTCTAGTACTGCCAGTGGAACTGAAATGTGATGATGACACTCTCTGTAACGTAACTAGCAAGAAATATTGAGCATACTGCTGAGACAAGAAATGTTGTTAGTAGTGCATTTTCAACCTGGTAACACAAGCAGCATTTGTACTTTTTTTTGTACTTTTTTTTTTCTTTTTGGTGGGAGAACTAAGAAGCGCACATTTGCTGTAGTTTAGAACTAGTGCTATGTTATGTCAGAACATTAATACCTTTTATATTGGCTCAAGAAACTGCTCCTTTCCCTTTCCTTTTCACCTAGATGAAAATAAAACTATTCTAACTTTCATAACTTGTTTGGATTACAAAATGATTGATACATCTGGGCTTTGTCCTTCATAGTTTACATGATCACTTTTTTGGTTCCTGGTAGGGCACTCTCACCCCATGAAATGGGCATGGACTGCATTGGAAATAGAAAAGAGATGATGGCAACACTTGTGCAACAAGTGCTCCTATTTTCTGTCAGTGAAGATTAGTGGCTGATAAGGGAGTACAGTTCTCTAACAGATTTTTACAGGCTTTTAAAAAATATCAGGTTACCTAGTAAAAGTGTCAAATTAATTTAGAGGACTCATTTTACTCTTGGTGTGCTTTTCTTATTGTGCTGGTTAAATTGGGGATTTTTTTTTCTCTTGACAATGAGTTGCACTTGGAGGATTTGCAGGGAGCTGTTGTCTTATTTCTTCTTTAATAGGAATTATTTTAGCAGCATTCAGGTAAAATATATTTGGTTCAAATGAAGACTTGTAATATGGGAGAATGATGGAATGTAATCTACCAGAGAACAATCCTATATACAAGTTTCAAATGTTTCATAAAACAGATGAAATAGATACAAAGAGCAATTCTCTTTGGTCTGAAGTTTCACAAACACAGCAATTATGGCCTCATATTCGTCTCATGGACTGTACAGCACTTTCCATCACTCATTTTAGTCTGCATTAGCCATTGCTACAGTTTAGCTTTCAGTTTTCTGTTGTTGTTGTTGTTTTCTCCTGTTAGTTGCAATTATTTTCCCCAGAAAATAAATTTATGTTATAAATGTATGTTCTCCACTGGAAGTAAATCTGCTGACCTTGGATAACAGCAGGAAAACACTGATAGCTTGTTTTGTCACCAACCAAAAAAAATACTTAATATATATATGATGTAAGTAAAATTTCTTTGTAAAGTGTGTATCTGCTAAGATATATATCAAGTGTGTGCATATGCCTATATTATTTTTTTTCTTTTCTGAGAGATAGAAAGAGAGAGGATTTGATAAACTAATATGTATATGCAGTTACCTACAGTTATTGTATTTGACATGCTAGACTATGAGGACAAGTGGCAGAAGTAGATGCAAGGCAGTAGGGGCAATGGCAGGCAGAAGAAACAAGCCCCAATATGAGATGCTGCAGCACAACTGAAGTAAGCAGGGTGCAGTGTATTTAACATCTATTCCTTGAGCATGGCTCTGATCTGTACAACTATTTAAGAGTAATTAGCCAACACAAAACCAACTCTTCTCTTCTTGATGTCGTTCTGCCTTTGGGGTATAATATAGTCTTTTACCTGGTGACGTGGCAGCGTATCTCAGAGTCCTGTCTGACAGAGGTTTGGAGCATTCTCTGAGTTGCAGAAGTTCTGAATATAATTAATGGTAGGAACAATCTGTGTCTTACTTTTCTGGCACGTAGCTGAAAATGAATTAGTGTTACGAGCACTTGATACTTTGCTTGAAAAGTTGCATCTGTTTTACTTGCTGTTACCAGCTTATATGTTACCACCCTGCAAAAGGGAGTAACTGAGCATGTTTTGGATGAGAGAAAGTGCTAACCTGCAGTGGGGAAGGCAGAGACAGACAGGGAAAGTGGATTTTGGATTTTACTGTATTTTGTTTAAAGTGCTAAGATTTTAATTAAGGTAACAATAGTTAGTTCCACATATGTGGTGTGCTCCCTTTTGCTAAAACTAAGACTTTAAGTATGCACTGTTTAGTCTAGCTGCTTTAATTTTAACTAAAAAGTTATATATCCTAGTTTCAATAAAATCTGACTCGTGAGTTTAGAGGTCTTTTTTTTTTTTTTTTTTTTTTTTTTTTTTTTTTTTTTTTTTTGTGCTTAGTAGAAAATAGAAAATGGATGTCTTTCAGACTACCGAGTCCCATTACACCAATCGTTCAATCGTTCAGAGTTTTAATGAAACTAGCCCATTGTTTCACATCTGTATGGTTCTTTGATATTTACTTTAGAGGAAAGGAAAAAATAAGAACTTATCTAGTTTTAGGAAAATTCAGAATATTTTGCAATTTATATTTGACCAGTTTTGATATTCCTCTGCCTATAACACTGAATGCCCTGTTAGAGCTCTCTGAAATGTTCTAATGGAGGGGAACTAGTTTCAGTATCTTGAAACATGGGATACAGATTATACACTTATATCCCACAGTATAAACCTCTTTTTTTTTTTTTTTCCCTTGTCCTGCAGTATAGTAAGAGGTCACATTTTAAACCTGTATACTACAGAGTCTTGTTTCTGTTTGCCTTAGGTTCAATGTTATCTTATAAAATATATTCATAGTTAGAATATAAGAAAAATCTACTATCTTATGTGAAGAAAATGATTTTTTTTTCACTAGAATAGAAAGGCTAATGATTTCAACATTTCTTATACAGAAATGACAAAAACTTTTTAAAGTATTACCTGGATTTTGCATTATCTCCTAGTAATTATCATCTCAATCTCTTGTAGTAGTCTGTTAATGCTCAAATGAATTCTGTTTTTCAGAAATCAGAGTGTATGTTTTCCTCTACAGCATATCAAAAAATACAGTTCTTAAAAAGTAACCTTTAGTTATCTGATACTGGAAAATACCTGATACTATAAAAGGCTTGTTAAATAGGTAAGCCTACTTTTAGTAAAAATCCCACAGGATGGGTGTTGTACTAAAGCTGTAAAAATATATCCTGGGGAATCTATCTGAAAATTTGGGAGGAGTGTGTATTCTTGTGTATCATCCTATTTCAGTTAATGCTTTCACTGTAGGTTGTTTTTTTTTTTTTTTCTTAAAAAGTATTCAGTAAAGGTTCTCTTAACTTTCTGGTGTTTTAATGACATGTTTTGCTGGATGCATTCTTGAACTCATTAGACTGTTCTCGTTCACAATTCTTTGGGGCTTTGAATTGTATGCAGGTTCATGGCATTGTGGCCTTTCGGAGAACAGTTTACTATATTTGTAGATGTCTATTTTTAATAACTATGTGATGTGACCGTCTCTTGTTCTTCTGCAAAACTGTGTCAAGGCAGTTCCAGAAACATCCCTCAGTTCTTTTTTTCAGACAAAAACCCAAAACACAATCCTAAATGTATATTTGTTAATTGGATACCTATTTATATTGCTTAGTAAATGCTCAAAAGGCTTGGAGAAGCAATGATTTTGTAGGTGTTCATTAGTGGGAAGTGAAATAAAGCATGCCCTTTTAAAAAGGGGCACCTCAAAAACTGGAGAAGGAATCATCTTGTCCAGGAGGTATCCTAGGTATGAGTAAATTTTCCGTGGTACTGAAAATGTGAGGGGGCACAGGGAAACAGCTTGTGGCCTGACTACTGCTACTGCCCCTGTTAAGAGTGGGCTACGGCGTCTGGAGTGCTCTGTTGTGGATTCTCTGTGTGAGAAGGATCTTTCAGGCGTTCTGTACTGTCCATGAATAAGTCAGTACGTCTCTTCAGGTTGATGTTAGTCTTCATGGCATATGTGCTTACATGCAACAATTTTACTAAGTGATGTCTACACCGATTCTGCAATGAAGTTATTCCTGGTGGAACAGGCAATATTTATTGTGAACTTTTAGACTTATCTCGTTCTGACCCATAATGTCAAATTCATTTTTCATTTGCTACTGGCTGAATGACCTAGAATTTCAAGAAGAAATGGGAAGCGTTCAGATCTTATATAGATAGATGGTATTCTGCTGACCTCTAATGGAAAAGATAAAACTGAATCTACCTTGTGGCCAATTTTATGTTTGTAGCTGAGTGAAATAAGAACACCTAGTGATAATGCTGTCATCTTTTCAAAATCATCTATGCAGTATGAGGGATGTTTGTGAAAGGAAGGGTACTGAAAAATAATGGTTCAAGAATTGACTTGCTCAGACCTGCTTTGGATTGAAAAATCCATGTCTGCTTTTAAAACTTTGAAGTTTTAGAGGAAAATGGAGAATATATGTGCTTGTGAATCCGGATGTTGTGCTTGAAAGCCTGACTGTGAAGTCTGGGTGAAGGGGCACTTGTTCTTACAGGAGAGTATCTACTCGAGAGTTATCACCGGCGTAGAGTTAGTCAAGGACCAAACAATATATCATGTATGTCTTTCAGGCTGCTGAAGTTTGAGTTACAATGTCTGGTTATTTAGGAAGTTGTACATAAGGAGGCTTTAACATTTATTCTGGAGGAATAATATTCCCCTTTGCTTTTTGTCCTAGGCCTAGGAAATGGTTCCTGAGGTAATATGGAGTACTAATTTTTATTTGTTAAGATTTGTTTCAAAGACAACAAATCAGTGTAATTTTAGAGAAATCTCATAGTTAAGGCCACTCTGTGTGTAGGGCATTTTAGAATCACATGGAGGGGAGAGGAGATTGTCTTTTTGAATGCAATTCCTGTCGCTTCTTGCCTCTTGTCCCAGCACACTGGGCACTACTGCGAAGAGCCTGGCCTCATCCTCTCTACTTCCTTCGCATCAGATGTTCAAACAGGTTGGTAAGATCCCCTCTCCTGCTGGATCCTCTCTCCGGGCTGAAGAGCCCCAGCTCTCTCAGCCATTCCTCATACGAGATGCTCCAGTCCCGCATCATCTTCCGGGCGACCTCCATAGCTGCACCCGTCTGTGCAGCGGGGAGCCAGCAGCGGGCACAGCGCCCCAATGCGGCCCCGCCAGGGCAGCGGGCAGGGGGAGGATCATCTCCCTCCACCTGCAACCCTCGTCCTAGCGCACCCCAGGGCTCGCCTTGGCCCCTCGGCCGCGGGGCCTCGTTGCTGCCTTGTGTTCAGCTGGTCCAGCAAAACCCCCGGGTGCTTCTCTGGAGAGCTGCTGTCAAGCGCAACTGACTGGCGTCAGTTTTCCCTCCTATCTAGGTACAGCTTGGCTCTTTTATGCCAGTTATTTTGGGCCTAATGTCAATAATATTACCTAATAAGCCTGAATTACTTGCCAAACTTCCAGTAGCTTTTTAATCAGACAGTTTCAAGAAAAATTTCGGAGCCTTTTAGCCACCCCAAGAAAAGAGCTACTAGTTTTCCTAAGAGTATATGTACTGACCGATCACCCACATAGCTCTGAACTAGCCAGAGTGCGAGTAGCTACCGTCCGGCGAAAAGACGCCCTTCCTGGAAGGCCCTCCGACGCGGGGAGCCGTACGTCACCTGCGGAGGAAGGGGGGCGCTGGTGGCCAGAGGGAGGTGGCAGGGTTGTGCGGGGCGGCACAGTGCACAGGTCTGTCTGAAATGATCCTTCCTTACTTACAGCAGGACTTGCTAAACTTGTTGCATATGTAAACATTCATTTAACCGAAACTCAGTGCTCTGCTTTCGCAAGAAAGGGTTGAAAACGCTTCAGTGTGTCCAGAAGATGGTGCTCTCTGCATTTATTTCCGAATTTATTGTGACAGAAGCAATTCAACCTTTGAGTTGCAAATTATTGAGGATACCTTTGCAGTGGGAGCTGTTAATGCAGCCTTGCTCCTGAGGCTTTCACATTTACAAATAATTTGCATAACATATCCACATGAGAGATTAGGAAATGCACTACTTCTCCAGTAATCTACATTAATGTAACTTGATATATTAAAGCCATCTCAGTTATTTTTCTACCATGAGAACAAACATACTAGATTAAAGCAGAATAATTAACATTTTTTTGCAATGCAGTAACTGCAAATCTGACTTTTTTAATAAGAGAGTTTGTAAATTCCACTATTGTGGTAATTCTTTGTACAAGATGTGTTTGCTATAAATATTTGCAGTTACAAAAAAACAGTTATAGAAAGATGCATGCAAGCTGCATACAGGCATGTCTTCTGATGTAATATATGTACTGTAGCAATAAAATTGGGATGAGAAATTACGATTTTAGTTCCAAAGTACATCCTCAAATTTCTTATAAGCATCATATCACAGTGCTGTGCTTTTGCGTTTGTAATTAATTTGTTGCTCCTGCACATTTAAAAGCAGCAGAATTTTCTGGTTCCGTCTTCCCTTTCATCCTATTTCCAAACACGATGCTGGCACAGCTAGAAAATCTACCTACGATAAGCATTCATTTTATGTGCATGTTACAGTCTGTGAAATATTGCAGGTAGCCGCCTTTTGCGCAGGGTCTCAGGATACATTAGAGAGCCTGAAACATATTGGAGCTCCTGCCTACCTGTAGTAAGTGCTCACAGCCCTTCCTCGTCAGCCTCCCAGGCACAGGTATCATGTGGCTGCTGTTTTGTTGGCAGTTCAGGTATAGCTGATCAAGTTGTTCCACATTTGGAATTCAGATCTGAAAACAGAAAAATATGTTAGTAATAATCTCAAAAGGTGAGGGAGAAACATACAAAGTCAGGGGGAAAAAAAAAAAAAAAAAAAAAAAAAAAGTGATGTATGTGTTCCAGCGTAGAATTACAGAATAATTAAGAAGGGACCTCTGAGTCATCTGGTGCTGCCTGATATTCAAGAATATTTTTAAAGTATTCTGGGTGACCCAGGCTAAAAGCTATAGTCTGAAACACTACTGTGCGTGTTTCAGTAGATAGAAATGTATAGTTTAACATTTTCTGTTCTTATAAGTAGGATATACTTACCACTGCTGAAAAATAACAATGCCTTTCATAAGAGCATAGAACATGCAGTACTCTTTCATCTTTTTAGATTATTTTACTTGATATTTTTCCAACCAGAAACATACTTGAGAAATTCTAAAAATTCTTGTATCAGAGTGTGTGTTTAGTAATTTCCAGTGACTCTGAGTTGTCTTTGGCTTGGACAATGAAACTTTGACATACACGGCTTTTCCCAAGTCGCCTACTGGTGTGATGATGCTGGGGCTTCATAAGCTCTCTGCCAAACAGTTCCTTTAGAGAAGGAGGCAGCCACAAAACAACAACAACAACAACAGCCTGAAGTTCAGATGGAGACTCCCAATTCCTTGCTTATTAACAATCACTGTGAATATTTTACTTTAGAAGCTTCTGAAGGGAATTATGAAATATCTGAGGTTTTAGAAGACTTAAACATTTTTGTGGGATGCAAAATATTCTCCCTTCCCTCACAAGCACACGAAGTTTTGGAGTTTTCCAAGGTTCTGTTATCTCACTCATATTTAGGGCTAGCCTCTCACTGTGTAAAATTTGAATTGAGTGATATGCTGTACGTAATCAGTGATATATCTTAAGCAAAGACCAGATGTTTCTTTGGAAAACAATTTCACCATTGGAATGTGAGGGATTAGAAATAAAAAGTTGAAGAAAATGGTGAGCACTATGCTGCAGGTGGAGGGGGGGAGAGTAGGGAAGAGGGATTTCCAACAGAATTCCACGTGTGTCATCTGACTAACAGATTTCAGGGCAGATGACTTAACTCATGGAGTTGACTTGGGGAATGGTTCAACATTTAAACTAGTCTTGCATCTTACTAGTGATTACATCTTAATGGTCATAATTACTCAGATAATCTTATCATTATTAAAACTGATACTCTGGATTTAGGCCCTCAAGACCCATTAGAGTAGAACAAAGACAATTCTGAAATGAATTTTATTTGGTCTTTTGTGGTAACCAGAACACCTCAGTTCTTACATACGTACATTTGAACTGTGGTAAAGTGGCGACAAATATTCAATAAAAGTGTTATCTTTTAAAGAGTGCATTTGGGAAGTACTGAATTCTGTCTTTAAAAATATCAGTACTCTAAAAGAATGAAAAAAATCTTTTTTACTGATTACTTAGAGAAATATATGCCTCTGAAATTACATTTGCTGTTAGCAACTTTCCTTATAAAATCTATTTTCTTGCATGAAAAACAATTAAAATGCCTGTGATATGAAAGTAGGCATTACTTAACCAAATTTTAAAATGTAATTTATTATCTGAATTACCTGTATCTCTAGACAGACAGAATAGCAAGGAAAATTAATCAAAGGAACAATTGCATACATCTTTTATTTTATTTAACTCTTTAGTGGAATATAGAGAAGTATTTTGGAGAAGTATTGCAGACAGCTTTCATACATGGCATTTAAATCTGATCAAAAATCTTTTAAATTGCTACCAAGTACTGTGAAAAAAATTATCATATAAATTTCTGATAATGACTTGATGAATTAGTATTGACATTTAATTTTCTTTCTTTACTTGCTCTACTGAAGTTTGCTCATCTTTGCTTCAGAGATTACTTCTCCATTATGTGAATGTAGCTTGTTAGCTCCCTAAATGACATATTTACAAGGAGTTATCTGGCCTTAACCCTACCATTAAGGTTATGTAACTATTCTTCCAATCCTCTAGTTTGTTCTTATTGCTTTATTCGTGCCTGCTTTGTCAATCGTCTGTTCAGTATATTTGTGATTTAGATACAATCACAGATTGAAACTGATACAACAGATGATAGTAATTTCAAACACATATCTTGTAATCAATGAATTGGGCATATTACAGCGAAGCTTCCCTACGGCTAGAGGCCACCCTCTAAATGGAAAATGGCCTCCCTAAATGGAAAATTGGATTGCGCAGGATTTTAAGTCTGTACCCTTTTTTTGCAAGCCTTTGGTCCTGTCCTGCTGCTGCTGTCCTTGCACAGATTGCCTCAGCTTTGGACTGTGCCGCTTGAGCCAGAGCTCAAATTTTCATAGTTCACGCCACCATCTCTTGCCTGTCCCGCAGCATGGAACTGGCTGCTTCAGGGTCCATGTTTCTTAACGTGATGTAAATTTGAGCCCATCTTTTCCCTCTAGTCTGCTCCTGCTGCTATGAAGATGGAAAATCTCAGTGAATCTAGACCAGCTCCAGAGAACTGATTTTTGGCTATAGCTTCTGGTAGTATCTCTTGCGATAAACTCCTTTCTGCTGACTGCCTGTCTCGGATGCGGATAGGTGCAAATCTTATCTTGCATCTTTTGAGAACTGGTGTATGCTTGTAAGGCTTTTTCATTCTGCTTATTGACTAATCTGCTTCCCTAGCTCTTCAATATGGGGAAAAAGAGAGGATAGAATCAGTAATTCCCTGAAAAATTACTGCTATCTCTTTTCCTTTGGTCCAGTTTACAAATTCAGCTGTACATGAGCAGAGGGAGTCTTTCAACTGTGTTGCTCATGTTAATTTTTATTTATTTTATTAGTCTTTTTCATAAGTAAAAGGAAAAAAAAAAAAACAGATACTGCTTAAAAAAAATTATCATCGTTTATCAGCAGCTTTCTCTTCCAATGAATAGTTGACGATGTTTTCGCTAACGTTTCTCTTGCTACTAAGCAATTTTTACTCTATGCGCCTGTTGAGGAACATAAAATAATCTCATCTTCTAAGGTTATGTGAGGACAGATTTGTTGTAAACAAAGAATTCTGATGTTATGCTGTGAAGACTATACAGATATCCAAAAGGCATTTTGGCTTTTTTGTATTCAGTGAATAGAAGACTGAAAGATGCCCATTGAATGTGGAAGATAAAAGGAAACATTATTGTACACTCCATCCACTGAGCAAGGCAGGAGTCCTGGAAAAGCACTGGCATGTAATCAAGTAATAAAGAGTATAGCAAAATGTGTATGCACTGGGAACAAATTGAGGTCACATGAGCAAGCACATTAGTGACATTTCTGAACTTGAGTGTTTGACTTTGAAGCATACTATCCTTTTGATACAAGATTTCTAATAAAATGGCTTTTGTAAGTTAGCCTACTAACACGCTGGGGGGACGGTTCATTCAGATTTGAAATGACTTTGATACTGTAAATGCCAAACTGGCTCCTGTTTCCAACATCCTTTTTGCCATTGTTACAGCTTTTGATTTTAGTACAGATGAATCACAAGCCAATTATCTTGAAAAAGAAGTAAAATGAAGTAATCTTTCTCACATAAAGGGAAACAGGAGATTATTGGGATGTTAAAATGGTAAGTCTTGCCCTAGAGAGGTTTTTTATTTTTTAGATATTAGAGATTAAAACAAGGTGATTTGTTCTAGAGTTTTAATTCTGCAAATCCTTTTTATATAGCTGTTGTATATATTCTAATATCCTCTGCAGAAAGAAAGGTTCACCTTCTCTTAAGGCAGACTGATTGTATTCTTTTATGTTATATAGTAAGAAATATCCTGTCTTAGTATGCTTTTACAGATGGCAGTGAATATTCCAGCGCTTTGAAATAACTCTCAAATATGAATAGTAGTATTATGAGTTTGTTTCTACAAAAAAAAACCTTTAGTTCTCAGAGATATAAAGAAATAGAAGTAACAAAACCATCCAAATTGCATTGCTAGATCCCAAGCTTAAAAGAAGTTTAAAAATTAGCACAATATAATCCAATATTTTTCTTGTAGCATGCTACTAAATGTGTAATAGGAACTTGCAAGGGGCTGTTTGTTAATGTCCTTAAACATACTATGATTGTCCTAAAGAACTATTGAAAAAAACCCGAAGTTCCTCAGTTTATCTTTTAATTTCCTTTTTTTATATTTCTCCATGGACTAATGTTGAATTCGAAGATGTTGAATCAATAATGGAGCCAGAATTCTTTTTTCTTTTTTTTTAAAAAAAAAAAAAAAAAAAAGACATTTTCATTATTTCTGACATATTTCTAACATAAAAATAGTCTTTAAGGGAATTTTCCAAGTGGAAAAATGAAGATGGAGAAAAGTCAAGTAACTAGCTTTAATAAATGGATATAATTGCCAAAAATAGAATGCATTACTCTTGATCCTTGCTTTACCTCCTTTCTGGCATATAAAAGATTTCCACTGAGACACAGATAGCTTACCAAAGCATTCATACGTCTCTGAAATAGGAACCAGATTGATACGGAGGCACAGAGGGTTCTGTTGCAGGTGTTTGGTGGTTATGAGGATACCTGATAGGTGTTAGAGTGCACTCCATTTTTTTTTTTTTTTTTTTTTTTTTTGTAAAATATTAAAGAATTATAGTGCCATAAAAATTATATAAAAAATAAAAAAAAAAATCCAGGAATCAAAACAGTGTGGGGATGATATCCCAACAACTGCAGCAGGAAATCAAGATAAATAGTGTGGTAATGAAGGCAGTAAGAGTGTAGTAGTACTTCCTTGCATTGTAATTCTTTTCCAATAGTTAGACTGGTTTGGGCAAAGAGGATACTTTCTGTACATTCATTTTGGTGTGGGGAGTGAGAAATCTCCTTTTTTGCTGATAAAAGGCAATGTCTGAGCAAGCTTGGTGTGACAGGGAAAGGACTTGATTTCTTTGATAAGAGAATAAAAAGCTTCAATTTATTGAATATATTGAATATGCTTGTTCATCTGGTCCTGCTTTCTTTCCAGGATCTTTATTTTTTACTAATCAGCCTTCTGACTTTAAAAAGAGAACTTTTGCTGTGTATATATGCCAGCAGGTCGGGGAAAAATACTATAATTACAATTGCAGCAGGAGCAGGACAGCAAGGAAGCATTCAGCAGCAAGGTTTAGGAAGCGCTTCAGAGAGTCTGGAACAAGTGGAAATATTATCAGCCACATGTCCCATCATCACTAATGTAAGGCTCGAGGCTTTGGGGTTGCAGATGGTACAAGACAAAATGGTAGCATTAATTGACAAGTTCAATAATAGGATTGACCAGAACTTGTTTTATGTTCACTTACTACCTTTTTCTGTTTCAAAACCTAACCAAATATTTGTATATGAATCTTATGTCTCTTGTCTTGCTTTCAAACTTGTGTATTTTAAACAGTATGGGTTCTCACTTAACAAGAAGTATTAGTGTTTCTGAGTATTGCTTCAGTAAAAGAAGTTATGGCAAAATGACTGAAAGATAAGTAGGCTTTCTATTAGTAATTTCCAAGGGGTCTTCAAATCATGAACTCATTGAATATTTTCTGTCATGTTTTTGAATACCAGTCCAAACATGATAATGATAGGTGTAGTAATGGGCAGTAGTACAAAGTACAACCTGCATGCCTCTCTGCCATTTAATAATTAATTTTGTCAAAGGTAAGTAATACCAAAAACTAAAAGAAATTGTGATTTCAGGTCAAAATTTAGACAAATGAATGTCTACATCATGTGTTGCCTTAAATGTTACATGAATATCAAATTACTTGATTACAATAATTTGCCAGCATTTCTTGGAAAACTCTAATTTAATTTGCACCAGTATGGTGTTATTTAGGATAGTTGGATTTGTTTTTATTCAAGTCTTCAATGCGTACGTCACATTCATAGGAGGAGGACTTTTCAGTGTGCATCTTATGTAGAATACTAGCCTTTTCTTCAAGCACAAAGAAAATGTGCTTTGCTACTCTAAAGCATCATACTGTAAATTCATCTGAATGCAGATGAATAAAAAGCTAATAAATGATTTTTCCTCTGTTGCTGAAACCATTAAAATGCACAAAATTGTAAGCAGGTGTTTCTAGAGAGAGAGAGAGAGAGAGAGAGAGATGATCTTTCTTTAAAACTCTTTCTTTAAAAACAAAGAAAATTTCATGGGAATAAGGCTAAATGACTCCTGTACCATAGGTAAAAATATACCATGTGCTTACTGGGACTGATATTCTAAGAAAAGCTTTGGAGGCACTATTAAGTTCAATTTCATTCCTCATCTCTTCTGGAGCCCTTTCTTAACCTAAGCACTTTTTTGGGCTTAGCAGCCCAGCTCTTTATCTGCTATTATCAGAAAATACAGCATATCTTTTTCAAAACATCGTAGTGTTGTAATGTATTCCTAATAGATTATTTTTGCTATGGCACAAATAAGAGGGCAGGGAGCAGTTAGCTTCCATAGTTACAGGGGCTGGGAAAGGGAACAAACCTATACAGGTGATTTGATAACTGTTTTTTTCATTGCTCTTTCAGTGTGCTTTAAGCATTTGGGAAATTTCATTGCAAGTATCTGGGAATGCTGTCAAGAAAAGCTTTCTGTAGCTGTACTCCTGTTAATAGCGTCTTCAAGGTATTACTGTGTATTACTCCTGAAAACCCACCCATCTTGAAACAGGTAGAGAAGACAGTATATTTTAATTAGGAGACAACATGTAAAGACTTTCTGAAATTATAGTTATTTCATAGTAGTAATTTGTATATTCCTTCTTTTCTTCTCTGTAATTTTGACAGTAGGACCCCGTCCTTTTTGCTAACTGTGTTATGTTGTGTACACAGTAGCAAGTTATAGTTCATGAAATATTTGGAATTATGTGAGCTATTATAAGAACATAAATGTGTGTGCAGTCAGATGAGATCTCTTGCAATTAATGAGGACATAAGAATAAATTACTGGGGGGAGGAGGGGCGAGGAAAACTGCTTCAACTCTTAATAAGAAATAACTCCAAATTGAAGTTATGGTGCATAATCAGACAGTAAATTCAAAGACTTTATAAAACAATAAAGCAGTAACTTCTTGCTTATAATTACATTGCTTCAACTGTGGAAGAGCATGGTCACATTCTTTTCATCTTAACACAAATTTTACTTCATATGAAGTATCTCAAAGCACAGTGTAAACTTTTGAGCGAAGATTAAGAAGCTAAATGAATGTTTCTCATGCTCATTTATTACTTGATCAAGGTGCCAGAGAGGTCAAAAGATGCAGTCTTCAAAATGCAGTCTTCTGATTCTATAGTCTAGGAGTAAAGCAACATCTTCTATAGGTGTGAAAAACTGTACATAAGTTCAGGAACTAGGTTTGTGTTGCATCTTAGGGTTTTGAATATTTCTCTGTAAGGAGTGGTCACAATCTTTTTCTCATTTGGGAAACGTTAAGCTACATTCTTGTTACTGCAGTACTAGAATTAAACAATTTATGTACAAATGACAGAGAAGGCTGCACAGGAGCATTGTCACCTGAAGAAGAAACATAGATAGGACGAAGATAGGATTGTTAACGAACTGATTAGGATCCTGGCAGTTATCACAAAACCTTATGGGAGACTAGGGAGGTTGTACTGATAAACGCACAAATAGGCACTTTCAATAACCTCCTTACAGAGTGGGTAAATATTACCTCAGCACGAGATGAAAAGGTTGTGTGTTTGGACGGTAGAAAAGAGCCACTCTGTAACACAAGCCAGAATCTATTCTTATTAGGAATGTAAAGCAGAAGATACCCTTCATGTGTATTAACTTCTTTAAGAGGGTGTGTTGTCTCATCAATTAATATTATTATTAAAGATAGTTGAAAAAGAGAGTGAAAATAAATGGTGCCTTTTCACAAGGGCTGTAGTCCACATGAAGGAAATTGTGAAATTCAATATATTCATAAATGATCTGAAATTTACAGCTGAAACAATCTCACAGAAACAAGTCACGATACCAAGTGACTGAATAAACCAAGTAATAGCTGAAGTTCAGTTTTGTTAACTTAGTTACATAGATAAAATTTTTTTTAATTTATTTTTTTTATCTTGATTGCTAGTATTGTTTTGAAAATAAATACATAAATAAACAACAGTATACTGTAATCCTAAAACATTGCTGCTAGCGGTGATCAAAGGTAAATAGAACATGAGGAAAATTCAGGAATGCGTGACAAAATAAAAGCAAAGCAGGAGAAAAAAAAAATGGTTAAATGTTGGATGCTCAGAAAATGACCAACACTTAGTTTTGTTATATCTTAAAGAGTAAGACATTTTTTCTTTGACTGGCATTGGGAACAGGAGGAACTTTGACAAGCTACTGAAATAAATATTTACAAGTAAAACAAATCAACGTGTTACAAGCTTACAGTCCACTTTTCTAGAGCATTTACTTCTGTAATTATTTGAAGTGATAAATGAATTCCTGCTAGTAAAAAAATCATGTGGTTTTATAACCCAGTTCATAAATGTAATAGCAACGTCTAGGGAAGTAGCTGCTAGAAGATGGACTGGTCAAGAAAGTGACTTATTACAGATGCTTTGAATGGCCAAATTCTCTACAAAATCCTTAGAAAATCTAGAAATACTAGTCTGATACTCAAGTTGCTCATGCCATGCCAACTCTGTATATCTTTTGCATAGTAAGTCCCTCTCTTGTGAGGTATAATCATCTTAAGTAAAGAAAACTGTCGTAATGCATGCATAATTTTTTGGTGTGTTGTTTTTCTTTTGCTGTTGTTTATTTTAGTAGGGGGTTACTTAAAAATGAAATACATGTGCTTTGTCAGTTTACTTTGTAGGTGAAGCAAGTTGGCAGAGAATGGATTCTTAACAATGAATCAAACATATCAGCTTGCAACCTGCAAAAAAACCCCCCCACTGAATTCATTTGAGGATCAAGAAAGTTAAGTTGTAGTTGAGAAGAAATGGCTTGAGAAGTTTGTATAAGTTCAGGGGCAGCTAAAATATTTCTGGGCAGGTATATAAATAAATTTATAGTTAAACTCAGTAATGTTACCTGTCACTATACGATACAAATGTTAGCATTTACTATACAAAGTTAATTTCAAAAATGTAGTTTATCCAAGTCTCTCCAATAGTAAGGAATTCAAGATTTATTTTATTTCACATAAATTAAAAGGTTAAAAAATTGTTATAGTTCATATTAAATTAATTATATTTATCTGAAATAGGAAACATTTTCCCTGGCAATTAATCAAGCCATTATGCATCTATGGCAAATAATTACAAATTTTAGGTGAAAGGTGCATTACATACAAGTAAGAACTAAGAATTCAGAAAACAAATACGGTATTTCTAACCTATGTAAATAAAAGTGAATGTGGCCCACACATATCTTGGAGCGTGCAATGCATGTTCAGAAAGAGTCACTTAAAGAAAATTAGAACAAGTAATTTTGGAAGGTGCTATAACCTTATTTTTAGTGATAAGCCTATATCAATCTGAATAAGCAAATTCCTAAGGGTGCTAATTATATAAAGGTTATTTTATCCTAAAGGTTCTAATCTTCATGAATCAGATGGAATAAATTGATGAGGAAATCTCAGGACTCCCTTTGAATGGGGAATGAAAAAAAATGCATAATGACTAAGTGTTATATCTGGTGAAATGTCGAAATTTAATTCTGCCATTAGCTTAATAGTATTGGATTAATATAGAGCTAGGCTTTGTGAATGGTGTAAGTTTTCCTTATTGTAGGACCTTGTATCATTTTAGATTGTTCTTATTTAATATTCCCTATTCTGATAGTTTATTAATTTTAATATTTTTTCCAGGAATATATGATTATTATACCAAAATAATTTAATAATGATAAATTACAGATAGCATTCATATAGACTTCTTTGGATTGAATAAGGACTGATTTGAGCATACTGTTCCTGTTCTGCTCAGAGTCAACCTACAGTTCAGGCCGTAGGATGTAATGGGGAGAGTGGAAAGAGGGTCGTATTTCATCTGGAACGACACTGGTGTCTTACAGCTCCTCAATCTCTCTATCCTCTTTCCTTTTATTGGTGGGACCAATTCATAAAGAATTTAGGAGGTATTTGATGGAGCTTTGTTGCTAAAAAAGCAGGTTTATTTGATACTTTCTAGATGAACAGCTGAAAATAAGACAAGTGTGCAGACTGGATTCTTACACTACACTGTAACACCACTGAATATAGGCATGATCAAGAATAGCAGTGGCAATCTCCCTGTTCCTGCCAGAAAGTAGACAATTCTATTGTACAGCTCCACATTCTTTTTAATTTTTTTGCTGATATTTATGAGATGATGACAAACAAGCTAGTAGTTGATAGTTTCCAGTATAAACTGTTCTATTTGGAAAATGTTTTAAAAGTTATTTTAAGCAAAATCTGCTTTAGTCCCATGAACGGAAAAAAGGCTGCCCGTTCCAATTTCTGTGGTGTTTTTAAGGTGAATACCATGGATCTGGACACTGGAAAGTCCTCAAGAAAGGACGTCATGAGAGGCAAGTAAACATTGTTTCTGTCTTGCTTTATTGACTCTGATTTCCTGTGGGGTTTTTTTTGACCTAGGATGCAATTTGGCGTGTCATAAGCTCTTTGAGATGATTTAGATGTAACTTCAGTTTTATATAAAAATGTATATATTCCATCTGTGCCAGATGGAATAATTGAACTCCAGCTGCTTGAAATAATACTCATGATTTTTTAGAAAAAGAAACAGATATAAGCAACAGATTGTAGTGGAATGCAAACTATAGTGATTAGCTTGATAGCCATTTAAAAATAACTTCTGGATGTTCCCCGCAAGGTGTTTAACAAAGATGTTTAACCCAGTGAGATAATTTATGTTCCTGTATAGTAGTTAGCGCTAAATAAAAGAGAAGTCTGCATCCTTCTGTTAAGATTGTTACTCAATATACCCATGATGAGTAGTGAGATTCTGAAATAAAACTAAGTATTCTGGCTAATGAAGGCCTGATGCAAGCCTGCATGAAAGTTTTGTGGGTAAGGCTGGGATTGTATCTGTTTGTTTAATTCTCGCAGGGTGTTTTGTTGAAAGGAGCTTAGCTGTATGTGGGTAGAGGGATGTATCTACCTGCTTCTGACTGTTGTATTCTGGATCAGCCTAGAGCCTCGAGACGGGTGGAGGTTGCTGGAGCCTCCTCAGGGAAACCAGATGCTACCGGGACACAGTAAGGAATCCAGCTGCAGCATTAGACTGAGACAAAAGCAAAACAACAACAACAGAACAGCAGCAAAAGGTGAGAAGAGATATTTTAAAGCATAATTCTTAATTCTAATCTGGCATTAAACTTGCACTGCAAACTCCAGCTTTTTGCAAGAGCCAAATGTTAAAGCAGGTATTTTTTTTATTACACCTGGGATAACTAACCTCAGTCAGTCACTTTGAATGTGAGGTTTAAGTTCAGCCTGTATTAGAGTAATTGCTATGGCCTAAATGAAAATGTGTGCTTGACCTAGAGTAAAATAAATAAATAAATAAACTTGTAGACATACAGAAGGATATCTCAATGTAGTATATTTGAAATTAAGACTGATTTTTAGTAATTTAGGTAGTTTGTTAAATGAAAGACAAAAATGGAAGCTTAAAAACCTGGCGTTCTTGCATGCTAGACCGGAATATGTTCACATAAACTATACAACCAAAGAGGTGAGGGTTATTTTTCAGTTTTTATATGCCAAATAAGTGTTTCAATGTACAACCTGACAGCTAGTTAACTCTTCCAAAATACTTTGCCAGCAGCATAAACTTATAAAATAACAACGCACTGCTGTGTCATTTTTTCCTCAGATTATAGTGTACAGGTATAAAACATTTATGGTTCAGCAGAGATGTGTGTCACTTGAAAGTGCTCTGAGAATTGTGATTCTGTCAAACCATCATAATTCCACTCCTGAGCCGCTGCCTATTTTAAAGATTCCTACTTAATGAGTTCTAATGTAAAGGATACCTAAAGGATACCTGTCAGGACAGGCTTCCTCACCCCTGCCCCTCTCCAGCCATATGTTTATTTTATAGAATGTACAATAGTAAAGTTGAAAATTATAGATACAAATCTACAAGAAAGGGTTGAAAGTAAAAAGATTGCCTGTAACCTTAAGCCACATGGGAAATGAGCTGGTTGACATCTGGTTAGTAGGGCTGATCAAGTAGAACAGGTAAGGTTTTATTTGTTCAAATGGAAAATTTTTGATGTCCAAATTCCTTGCTGTATAGCTAATCATATAAAATGGTGCCAATATTCAAATGTAATATGGATTTGTACTGAGATTTTATAAGAGCCAAGGGCTTGCTGAGAGAGAGAACAGAAATAAAAAGAAAACCATCCTTTCTTTAACTTTCAGTCTGGGGTGAATAAATGAAGAAAATAAATAGCAAAGTATTCAAAGATAAAGATGAAAGTATTGAAAAATATCTTCTTAGGCAAAATTCCTCATAGATCTCAGTCTTTGTGCGTATTCTCTAAAGATCTCCATCCTTAGAGAATAACATTTGAAAAGATGCAGTAAACTGTATTTATGTAAAGCAAAATTAAGAAACAGAGTGAATGGGAGTGAATTCTGTATGGAATGAAAGTATACTTTGGGGATAACTTTCTATTTACATAAGAAATATAGTATTCAAATTTTAATTTCTGATATTTTACAGGAAATTCATGCCCAATTATCAGTCTTCTGTTATTCCAGACTGTTGCTTTCATTTTTTTTTTTTTTAACAAAATTTACTTCTTCCAAATAAGATAGCAATGATAAATATGATTGTTGCTTTATTTCTGTATTTCTACTTTTAGTTTAGTTTCTTAAGTATATCCTTTTGGACAATGCACAGCTTGTTCATAAATTCAGAGTTCTCTGAGTGTATTTGATGTGCATATGCTGAGACTTCCACAAAAGAATATGAAATACAGAGCTGATGCTAGCAAAATAGAATTAGGACCACAGAAGTTCCAGTACTCAACATTTTCTTGTTTGTTCTTGGATATTCCTGATCTTTCATTTTACCTTTGCTTCCTAACTGGACATTAAAATGATATTCAGCTGCAGCTATTCTTCTTCTTATTGTCACCTGAAGTTTGATGAAAAAATGACTGTTTCATTAGTTATTACCTTAGCCAGAACAATAGGCACTCTTTAGGTAGTTACAGCAGAACTTTTATATTGATCTGATTCAGGAATTGCAGGCTGATCCCCAGAAGTGGTGGAGAGCCCAGAGTGATTTTTTTATATATTCCACTAGTCTCGGGTTATCACTGGGATTGTTTTTCAAATCAGTTGCGTATAAGAGGGAAGTGAAATACTGTGGTCATAACCAGAGCTGCCGGGTGCTTCTCTGTCATTACTGCCATGTCAGAAAATTCTGTATTCTCTGTATACTGTATCCTTTTAGGAGTTCCAGTTTATGTTCATAGCTGGGCTTGTGTACACTCAGAAAAAAAGAAGCACAAAGATATATAGGATGCATGAGCAGTCCTGATGAATAAGGTTCATACATGCAAGATGCATGTATACCTGCAAATAATCATGGCTGCCTCTTGAAGAACCGGTCACTGCCGTGTGACTGTTCTTACCTATTCCACTGTTGCACTTATTTCACCATTAGGGTAATTCCTAGAGGAGTCTACGGATTTTGGGAAAAGGTTGTTCTTACGTTTGTTCCTGTGCTTGAAGAGGTTACAGAAAATAGATTTGACAATATTCTCAGTATTACTTTTCCAGACACCAGTTTGTTGTTGCAAACTTCCCTGGTTTGATTTACCAGGGTAATTTGTTCATTGTTTCTGTGTCCCTGACATTTATAATTTATAGTCCTTCAGCAAGTTAGCAAATCTCATGGCAATATCATATCCCAGTCAGTTTGAATTAATTCATTAATTAAAGAATCTATACAAACTTGATTCCATTTCAACAGTTGTCAGTGATAGGGTTTGCTGCCAGCTAATCTTGATTTGTTGGCGAAAACAACAACAAAACAACAATAAAAAACAGATAATGGCTGGCTGAGTAGAATTGCATTGCTTAAGGGTTGCAGTTGATTTTACAGCTAATAATATGATTGCCTTGCCATTAGGTCTGATATAATGTTCAGATTGCATTTCCTCAATATGAGAAGAAGAAAAAAAGACATCAGAGGTTTGACTATATATGCCGTTACTCATTATGCAGGTGGTGCCACTGATTCTTTTCAATTAAGTACTTGGGTTCTGTTTTTAGAGTTATATAATGTGATTTTCTATGGAATATGGACAAGTCACACATTCTGAAGGCTCAAGACTGTCATGAGAGAAACAAATCCCAATTAACTAGGAAAAATATGGCTTTGATTTAGTAGAAGAAAATAACCAAATCCCAAGGTCTGTGTGTCTCTGGATATTCTGAGTGGAAGCCCTGGAAACCAGACTGAGTCATCTTATTTTGCTATGACTATGTAGATTGCCATCACTTAAAAATAATGTAGCAAGAAAAAAAAAATATATATATATATATATATGAAGGAATGTTTAACCACTAGCTCTGAGATGAAGACAGTGCAACTCAAATTTTGTCACCACCTATATATTAATTAGTTTTCACTTTATAAAACACTTCCTCAAACTCACACTGTACCATTTTTATCCTGTCCCTTCTGCAGAATTGAACATTAGCAAACAGAAATGTTTCTGCAATGCTACTTTTTGTCTTTCTCTGTCTAAGCCAGATCATATGTTCCTCCAGGCACACCCTGCAGCTAGCACAGAGGTTTCAGCTGGTCAGCAGGCCGGCTCCTGCCCACCCCATGTTGAAACATTGACCATGTTTAACAGCAACTGAAGACATATTTTGATTATTTGGACCGTTAGACAAGAGGTATGATTGTTTTCCATTAATGCATATTTTACGCTCTTCTTACCTGTGTTTGAATTCTGACCCCATTTTGAAGTTATTTCTGAAATTAACTTTGGTTCTAGGAATAGGTTCCTTATCAGAAATTATAAGATAAATGCAGTATTCTGGTTAATATCCCCAGACTTTGTTGCCTTAATAATGTCAGCTGAATTTAACAATGACTCTGAGCTTTGGCTCATGGAGAGGAAAATTAATTTTATGTTCAAGGTCAAACATTTTCAAATTGATTCTAGATGAGAATAAAAGAAGAGCAACCAAATAGTCTTGTATTGAGAGTAATGTAACTAGCTAAGATGATCCAACCCCTGAGACCGAGGCCTGGAACATACAGTTCCTGTCCCCATTCAGGCTCAGGGGACTGAACCTATATCTTATTTCCAAGCAAAAATTTCTATGACTGATCACTAAACAATACTTACCCAAACTGTAATCAGTTTTGCTACATGCCATTTCTACTAATTGGACTTCCCTGGGCAAAGAAAGCTAACTTTAGCAGCTAACTTACCTGCAACACTCTGAGCAGGTGCAGGTGTTGTAATAATAAAATACTCTACCTGCATAAACTGTATACTTTTTGGATGAATGGGCTATATATTAATGTTGTCATGGTTTCAGAACTGAAGAGGACAACAATAGCTGCAGTAGATGTTCATGGATCAGGTGCACCTTTTGGCAGTGTATGGAATAGATATTTGAAAACATAGTAAGAAATCCAAAAATGTATCATAAAGTAATCTTAAGTTTAAAAACATTGAAATAGAAGGTTTCAACTAAAAAGTGCTGTTCTTGACTCTAATTTGTAATTGATATGTAAGAGAATTATTCAGTCTTTATAATTAAAACATAATAACATATGTAAGCAGTACATATGTACATATGTGAACATTTTTGTTTTATCTATTAGCGATAAGATATACATATAAGATGTATATATATAAGATATACATATAAGTTTAGAGTACTTGACACCTAGTACAATTATAAGCTTGGGGAATATTTTTATGCATTAAATTTTACAAAAAAAGTATACATCAGTTTAATCTTTTCACGCTGCCTAAGTTTAGTTATGTCATTAGGAAACATTTTATGTAGAAGCAAACATTTCCTATCTATGTCAGATTAAATCCAGATACTGATTTAGCTCATGAAAAAGTCCTATTTGGTGCATACTGTCTGTAATCTTGCATATCTATTAGAAAAAGACAAGTTTTTCCAGCTACTTTTGCTTCTTTGTGCAAGATACAGAGTTTTAACTCTCACTGTTGTCTAAAGAAAATACAACCATCCATAAAAAAAACTATTTTATTTCACTAGGCTTGGTCAGATATCTCCTGTCTTTATTTGCATAAAGAGGATAGCATTTGCCCTTTATTGATTACAACTTTCATCAAATGAGACTTTTTTTGTTTAATTTTCAGTAACCTTCTCTTCATCATAGATGAATGTATGCTGTTTACACTGTGATAAACACCAGTTCATTTTTTACCCAAGCTATGCTCTGGTGATGCACAAGACAGGAGCATGATCCTGTCTTTTGTTTTCCAGTCTCATTTTTCTTACGTTTTTGTTCAGTTTACTGTGCTCTGCCACCACTGTTTTGTTGGTTTTCTTTTGTATCCCTGAGAGGAAAACTCAATTTCCAAAGTTATCAGAGAAAAGAACTCAAAAAGCGCATTATTACACTGTATTTTAAAAAAAGAAAGAAGACGAGAAGAATGGACGTAATTTGTGTGTGTGTGTGTGTGTGTGTGTGTGTGTGTGTGTTAGCAGTGATGAATGAGCGAAGTAAACACAGCTCAACTTGATGTGAACCAAGAAAGCAGGTGGTTATGTGAAGGAAGTGAACAAATAGGAGGATGCAGGCAATTATTAGCTTTTTTTTTTTTTTTTTTTTTTTTTT
>VZSV01000110.1:621733-639578 GCA_013398735.1 Nothocercus julius | reverse complement strand
TTTTTTTTCATTTTCTGTTGCTTTTTAGTAGTTTTTGTCAGCAGCATTTTATGTATTGCTTCACATGCGCACAGCTCTGTAGAGACTGATTAGTTAAAGCATGTGTCTGGTCGTAACTTTCTTGTTATGTTTGTGGGGTAAAAAAACAATGAAAAACCTACTAGGAATTTTAGTATTTGATCTATTTATTTATAAATGAAACAAGTTGTGTTTTTTTCATTTCATTTGTATGCAGCTATTAACAAAGTCTCTGAAGTTTCCATTGATTAGAGCAGTTCTGGGAGGTTTTAACATTATTCTTGAGAGATACCCAGCAGTTGCTTTTCCAGTTTCTCGGTAGCAACATTTTACTATTGCACTCTTTGAAATGAGGAAAAAGGGAAATAAACCTTTTATGACAGAAAGGGTAGAAAGTGCCTATATGCAGCTAAGTTCATATATGTGCAACCTGGTATGGATCCAGAATGTGGGTGGGGAATGTACACCAGTATAACTGTTGGCAGTTTTGCAATCTCCTATGGCACTGTAGCACGTGTAGCCCCAGAAGAAGAGCTATTAACTTTTCACGTTGAGACATCTTATTCTTTCAACAGAAGAATGAAATCTTTCAGCATTTGTAAAGTGACAGCTTATTGGAGAAATGGAAATGTATAATCAGTATGCAGTAAGGATTAAAAAAGATATAATGCAACAATTATGGAATCATAAAAAATATAAATGAAAGGAAGAGTGAGCATAGGAACTCTTGAACATAAAACATTTGGAAGAGCTAGTTATTAATGTAGGGTATTTTTTAAAGGAATGATTGCTAAACTGATATTTTGGAGGTGACTTTTTTATGGCAAAGGTTAGGAATAACCTTTTTAAAAGAAGCTAGGAATGAGATCTTCACAATGACTTAAATAGTGGAGAAGATAAGTGTATGTGAACTTGGTCCTGTAGAAAGACCAAATAAACCCCTTTTAACCACTAATAGTTATTTTCTTGCAATCTGCATTTTGAGTGTTCTGTTTGGTATCTTTTTAACTTTTATAGCCTTTGGAGTGATGGTGTTGCTGAAAAGAAAAGAAAAAAAAAAAAAGTAAGATAATGGCAGTTTCATGTTAGCCAAATGCAGCAGAACTTGAATGGGGTGAGTCAATGGTCTTATCAATAATGATAAGCTTTCTTGCAGTCTTCAATCCCCTTATGAAAACTACAGTGTTCTTGAATCTTCAGTTTCAGTATGCTTGTTAAGTCTATGTATATGATGAGATAGCCATGAATATTCCACTTATGAATTGACGAAGGCTGGAGTATAGATTCTGTATTAAGTAGCCTACATCGTCTTGAAATAGGTATGACTACCTTGTCCTGTTCTTTAACTGAACAGTTTCTAATGGTGACTAAAACTTCAGCAGAAATGTAACCAGTGTGCAAGGGCCATAGAGTATCCTATGTGAAATGAAGTTGTACAATTGATCTCAAATTTTGCATACTTTAGTCCTTCTGTCAATTCTTCTGGTATCTCCATCCTGTCAAGTGTTTTGATCACCAGGCAGCTAAAACAAGTATTTTGTTCAACTCATTTGTTCAAGAAGTGTTGTGCTGAATTCATACATGAAATGCTTAAGAATATCTTCTATAGTATATGTTTCTAAATGAGAATTCTATGTAGTTTATGTTTGAAAGTAATGCTGTCACTGATCTATGGATGCAGTTTTGCCCAAAGCAGTTGATTTGTGCTCTAGACTACTTAAACATTGAATATGCGTTTGACCTCGTATATTTTAGAAGGACTTCACCAATGCAGCTAAAAGGTTCTTTGACTTTCATTTCTTTCTTGCAAATTTCTGATTTTCCAATGACCAGAGAATTGCATTTTGTTCTCAAGATACGGTTCGAACTGCTCTGTGTTGAGTCCTGAACTTTTAGCCTAATTCTCATGAAATGTCTGCTAGGTGACAGGAAATTCTGTTTGTTTCATATCTTATTTTTCAAAGGAGCAAAAAAAAAAAAAAAAGGAAAAAAAAAAAAAGATGTATGAGAAAGAGAAAGGATCTTTCAGACAACTAGGACCTAAAACTAGGGCTTTGAAAAGCCATACATACAGAAACCTTGAATATAGGCTCTGTGTTTGAGGAACAAAGAGTTCTCTAGAGACCAACAAATGCTGGGTAATGATTTCTTAACCAAATATTCTGTATGTTCCTTTGTATAACATGCCACGTGGATAACCTGAGAAAAAGCAGACTGAGAAGAATGTGCAAGATGCATGAGAAAACCTCAGAGGCAGGAGCTTTTGGCTGTTCGGCAAGATGTTATCTAGAATAAAGTTCCTTCCTTTTGGCTTATGTGTGTGCAACACTACTATTCAATCAGCGAAATAGTAAAACATAATGTAAAAACAATTACTATATTGAAAGTACGAGAAAATAACCGTTCCTAAAATTTACTTCCTACACATAAGACACTTTCACATTTTGATCATTGCTGGTCATTCAGCATGGATGGAGTGAGGTTGCAAACCACAAGTCCATTCAAAATTCTTTTTTATTATGTTATTGCGGTTGTTTATACTGAGATGTGTTTGCTTATGAGAACAACTGCTGCCTAGTGTACATGTGTGATAACTTTTCATATTTGATAGAAAATTTTAACGCTGCCTCTGGCACTAAATGTCACGCCTGGTGCTTCAGAATTAGGAGAATGAGGAATGTCTGTGGAACGTATAGAAATAGTGGGAGGAGGCAAGTGTAATTGCTTATTTTATTGTAGAGCAATGGTTAATCACAAGCACTCCTATCACGTATTTGAAGCCCTGAATTGTTGTTAAAAACATAAAAAAAAGTTGCTTAACATGTCAGTGCTATGTGATTTTTATATGTCAAATAAGATAATCTCTGAAAGTAGGAGTTTATGTACTCTATTAGTTGCAATTTAGCAGTCTTCACTGGAGTTGAATTTTCATCTTTACCTTTAATAATGGCAAACATAGTAGAGAAACAGCGTTTTAATAAGACTCTGTGTATTACAAAGAAAAAAAGCTTAAAGGCCATAAAATTATTTCTGTTCTTTCAAAATTTAATCATATTACAATGTTTTTGTTAATGCTATCTAGCTGCTTTTACAAATCTTTTCCTACAACAACTTAGATATGTCATCATAAACTGAAGAAGGCTATAATATTGTGTATATTTAAAATAATTAAATAGCAAATTAGTTTAACATTATTATTCACCGAAATATATCTCCCAATTAAATTTTCATAAGGAAAAGAAGTTTTTTATTTTTCTATTGCATTAATGCAAATTCTTCTTTCAGATTGTTATGTTGCTTTTTTCATTTTTTGCTTATTTTGGCAGGATGATGTTTTGATGTTAAGCATTTTATATTAGAATATTTTGACTAGGTGTTTAGGATTTTCTCGCAAGCAATATTTTTTTCATATTTTTATTAAATCAAATTTAAAAACTTTGGCTTCCCAAATGAGTGGATACCAAAAAGAAGGAACCAACTACCTTAACTATGATATAAAATTAAGTCTGGCAGTGCCAATTCAATTCCAATCATTGATAATCTTTTTGTTCTAAGCAGTTAAGAGTTACATACTGTCGAATATTAAATCTAACTTCAGAAATGTTGTGGGCTTTTTTTTATCCTGTTAGTTTGTTTGTCTGTTTGTTTAATTATCTATTTATTCATTGTTAAAACCTTATTGGTATTTTCTTCTGATTTTGTAAATTGTTCATTTGTCTGAAGTTTAGGAATGCAGTTGCCTGGACCAATTGCCTGGTCCAGTTGGGCCTTTTCCTGTTTGGCCACAGGTAGGTTAGACACAGCTGGCTAGTGCCAGGCAGGGAAAGCCAGAACTCGCTTCTCGGATGCTCTGGCCGCGATGTTCTGGCTGGGGTGATAAGATAGCCTGTCTCTGCTGGCATATTCTCTTACTGCTGGAGCTGCAACTCGTTGCTGAGAAGGTGGTCAAGGAAGTTTTTTTTTTTTTTTTCCTGGTCTGATTCTGTGACAAAATGCGGTGATCTTGTTTTTCTTCTGTAATGCCTCATTTACAATAGGTTTTGTTGGGAGCTTGCCTTAGTTATACTACCAAAGCAAGAACTTCTGATACAGAACTTAAAAACAATATGTTTTTAAGTAGCAAAGTGCTACTTTTTTAGGGGGGAAATACTGATCACAATATTCCTCAGAAGTATTTTTGGGAAAAGAGAACTTCTTATTTTTTAATGTAATTTTCTGTGTTCATAAGCTAATTCTGTTATCACCCGAGGAACAGGGTCATCTAGTTACCAATGTGTGGCAAGCTGACAACACTCAAATATTTTCCATGGGAATGTAGCCATGGCTGCAAGTAGCCATGGCTGTCTGAAGTAAAGGGGAGTTCTATCTGTTTGAACTGATGAGGAAAAGACCTGAATTTAGTAGGATGTTTAGAAAATGGTTGACATGTTCTTAAATAAAGTAACCTTAAATGCAAGTTTTTGTAGAGAAAGGAAACAGAGTTAGATAATATGGATAGGTGATTGGAATAGGTAAGAGATGCTGGAGACAGATGGATTGCTGGGGGGAAAAAGAAAAGAAGAAAAAAAAGAAGAAAAAAAGAAAAAGAAAAAAAAAAAGAAAGGAAGAGAGGAAAAAAAAAGAAAAAAAAACAGGAAAAAGGGTTGGAGGCAGACAGCTGTTCCAGCTGGAGGAGATTAGGATTTGAGAACATAAGAAAAATGACGGGAGAGAAAGATGGAGGAATTGGGAATAAGGACATCTCAGTCATCTTGTGTGTGCAATGCTTAGAACAGAGTTTTTCTTCTGCCCCCATCCTTCAGGTTGGAGCTCTTTTCTGTTTGTTCTTCTGAATGCTTTTGACATCTAAAATCTATGTCATCCTCCTAGGCTGTTGGGACGGGATGGGACATAAATTTTAGCTTGGAAAGTGAAGAAATGGACATACAGAGATTGATATTGGTGTAAAGCTATCGATATAAAGATAATCATTTTATGCCTGCTTTTATACAAAGTTCTACATATGGCAATTTTCATTTGATTTACAGGTGTTAGGAATTACAGGGAAGAAGCACAATGCAGGTGAAAATTTAGATTTGCTTATTGGGTTTGTGTGTTCTAATTTTAATCTTAAGGTAGAAACTTGCAGCTGAAGTTGTTCAGGTCCGGGCCAATAACAGCTTGGTTTAAATCAGCTTATGCCATGGTCAAGAGTGATGGAATGGAGCTGGTGAGAATCTGGTGGACTGGGGAGATGTTGTAGAGTGCTGTCGTCTCTTCCCCACAAATTCCTTGGCCGCTCTCTAAGCTGTGGTTCAAATATATTTACTTTTAGCACATTTAGAACTGAGCCATGTAACATCTGAATTTCTCAGTTTAGTTTTACCACTTGCAGTTGGCATCTGTTCTCATAACATTTCCAATCAAAAACCTGTATCCAAAAATTCTGGCCATCTATTATTCAAACTTGCAGTTTTGTTCCCCAGCTGCATCACTGATGTATTTAAAGGGGAAAATATAGAAACTTAAGCGGTACATTGCTTAAGAGCAGTTTCTTTTAGACTGTGCATCTGTAAACCGGAACAGCAGCGTTAGTTGTATCTTTACTTTGTAAAACAGAACTTCAGTGCAAAAGTTCTGTTTCTACTTGCCTGTTCTGAGAAGGTTTAAAACAAAAGCATCTTATTTCCAGATCTTTACAGTCTCTTTGCAACTTACTGCAGTAGTGCTTTATCTTGATGCTAATTACTGGTAAGTGCAGCTCAGGTTTAGCAGTAAGGTTTAGTAAGTTGTTTTGGGAGCCTTTTCAGCTTAAAAGCGCAGAAATAAGTTTTGTTTGTTTGTTTTGTTCCTGTATCCAGAAGACTTTCATCTTCAGTAGTTGCTGAAAGGGAACATAGATGCTAAATATGCTCAATTCACATTCTTAGTAGTTAATGAGAGGCATTGTGCAGCAATATGCCATGTTGCCACCATTTAAAATTTTTGAGCATTTTGATATTGCATATACTGCTAATTTCAAGACAAACAGCTGCATTCTGAATTATTTAGAACACTTGTTCTTTAGCTAATTGACAGCTAATTGATGCTTTGGGAAACAGTCAGCTCAACAGTATGCGTAAGGACTCAGCTCTTGCTTCTCACAGAGACAAGGCACAGTCTATGAGCTCCTTCCAGGAGGGGAACACCTCTCCTCTCTGCCAGAGAGAGCCTGGAGAAATTCCTGCTTGAACCAGAGATCATGAACAAAACTACACAAGGTTGTTGGACAAACAGGAATGCCAAAGAATGTGGCATTCTTGTTATTACCCATATCACTCTTAGTCTATGGCTAACAGCAGGGGGGTTAAGGAAGAACAGGGGAATAAAGTAAGCATGTAGAAACAGTCTCCCTTTTGCTAGAAACTTGTAGTTCTTCCTCTAGAGACAATGCCTTTCTTTTAAGGAACAACTAAGTATTTGGAGATCATTTTATCTGTCTGAAATGCCTTGTTCCACCCATCTAGATGTAGGTATAGATGCATGTAAAGTAATTGCTTCTGACCAAATGATGCAGCCCAGATGAGAAAAGCAATTTATAGATTCCCTATGATTTCTGTGTAAATTATCAGCTTTATTTTGAGTTGGTAAGCAAAGTTGCATCTTTTGTGCTTCTAATTTGTCCTTCTAATTCTAATTTGTGCTTCTTTTTTTAAAAAAAAATAGTTGTTGAACATGTTTTGTTAATTTGAAATACCTTACCCAGCTTGGAGCAGTGTATCCCTTTCTACAAAACTTTAATGGTTGTCTTCTGTAATTCAGCATTGGTTTTAATTACACTACTGTCTGACTGTCATAGTTTGTTTTCTTGGGAAGTTGCACTGCCTTACTGTTTCATCAGTCACATCACCATTAATATGTTGTATAGGATAGCAGAATTTACTGAGCTGAAACAGAAAAGATGAGAATTAGAATTATTTGGGATTTGTCAAGCAGATAGAAAATACGCTGCTTTATTTCGTCTTCCTGGAGGATAGAGAAACTGTGGTAGATGAGCAGAATATTTTAGCCTTAAATGTTTTGTTTTGTATGGGAGAAAAACAGGATTGTTTGCCTCTAGATGGCAGTTTTTGGTAAGCTTTGTGTAGAAATATAAGTAAATAGATAGTCTTTCACAATAAATTATCCATCTGAGGTACTAGCTTCATCCTAATGACTCCTTTCATTACCCTAGATTGTATATATTTTAATCTTCTTTGGTAAGAAATTTGTCTTTGGATTCCCCACCTGTTCCCCTTACCTTCTGCACCCCAATCTCCTTATTTAGTCAGTAGATAAGGTAGTGGTTAAATCTCTTGTAAGCAGAGATCCTGGAAGACTCTTTTAAAAAGTTACAGAATTAAATAGACGAAGAAATTACGTGAAAACGTGAAAACGTTACGTGAAAGCTCCATTGAGATTCTAGTTTGCTATCACTTTGTGAAACACTGTTTAACTATCTATTAACTTTTGGAAGATAGGTAAGCCATATACTACCACAATCTTCAAATTAAACAATTTCTATCTGCTGCAACCCAAAGATAAAACAGGCTGAAACAACAGTTTTGGAGGCTGTCATTTATGAATTGACATACTTTTCAAATTATTATTTTTTTGCCTGGCCTAAACATATATATAACAAGAGGAAATGGCTACTTAATTTTTTAAAAATTGTTTGTTTTATTCTTTAAATGAAAGTGAACATGTATTTGTTCTTTCATTTGTCACATTTCTTGTGCATAATTGTTTTTTTCTGAATAAGTATGTGTGTGGGGAGAAAGCAGTATGTAAAAGAAAGCTCAGGATCCAGAACGATTATCATTTCTTGTCAAAGGAGAACTAAATGAAGCCTAAAATTCTGCTTTAGTAATTTGTGGAATTTCTGGGTTGCTACTTCTTAACTCAATCCTTGTACATTATTTGTAAGTATGAAAGCATACTGATAGTCTATTATATTGCTATTTCAAAATCAGTATTTGGTAATATTTATTCTATGCAAACTAATGTAAAATCATTGATACAGCTTGCAATACTTGTTGAATTAGATATAATACTCGTAGTAGTGTTCTTGAAAGGGAGGCCAGGGAACAGATTTTTTAAAAATTTCTTCAGTTGCAGAGTTGTATTGTATCACGAGCACAGTCCTAGAACAGAGATTGTACAGCCCTCACCCCTTCATGCTGGCATAGCCCATACAACCTTCTTTCTACCTAGGGGCCATTGGGATTCTGAAGATGGCACTTCAAAGTATAAACAGGTTTTTGAGCAATGAGAGAGAATTCAAGAAGAGGTGGAGATTGCCCTTTAAAGGGCAGAGAGTTGAAGAAACAGCAAAACATTAAAAGAAAATACTTAATGGTTTTCACGGAACAAAACAACATTTTCAGAGTATCGTTAAATCATCTGGTGTTCAGTATGTGTGAATAAGGTAGTGTACGTGTGTTGTATCCATAAACCAGCTGCCTTCTTTTTTGGTGGTGGTGGGTTTTTTTTGTTTGTTTGTTTGTTTTTTTCCTCTAAACCAATTTTCCGTAAATGTGATCATCATCAAAAGCCCTGGTGTAGGCAGAGGCTTGGAAATCAACAGATTAAAGCTTGTTCACTCCTTTTAAAAGTCACAAAAGCAAGTACAGGTTAGAAGCAAAACCAAATGCTTACCCTTTCACCCTGTCTCTAGTGAAATTCTCACTTAAGTAGGATATCTAGGTGTTCATGATAATGCCCAAATGGGGAAAAAAATGACTCAACTCCAAACATCTGTCATTTTGTTTAGTGAGAGTCCTCACTTGAAGACTACTTTTGTATGCTACAAGGACAAGTTTAAGTACTTTGGTTCATGCAAACAAATGCTAACCCTGGAAAACTGGAAAAAAAAAAAAAAAAGAAAAAAAGTAAATGTTTATGCCTCTTGTTTATTGTGCGCAAGGTGTGCAGCCTCACTTTCTCTGCTAGCACTGCTTTGATCTCCATCTCCTGAAGAATTATGTCCTGACCTTGAGGTCAGGAAATAATGAATGCCTAGTTGTATGCCAAGAAACGCTCTCTCTTTCAACAAAATAGCCGCGTAACATTTGTGTACTCGATTTATTTGTAGGTAACATTCAGGTATTTTATGTCTTCTTTTGGGACATTTTGATTTACTGAGCTGTCACTAGCCTTTGCAAAGGGATATATTTAAACAGTGACTCCAAAAAAAAAAAAAAAAAAAAAAAAAAAAGGTAAGTCACTGTCTTGAATGTAGGGTAGTATTTATGGACCCCTGAGGGCATGAGGTCATGTGTGCAGCTTCCATTTCCTATTTCTGTCATGACTGCGCCACTTAAGAGCAATATTTTCACCTGCGTTCTTGATGGCAATACCTTTTGCACTGCACAGTGTTACCTGCTGCGCATCTACCACAAATGCATAAACCCTAATCCAGGGTATCTCTCTGGTTAAATGCTTCTTAGCACTACCTGTCCATCAAAAGGGAGCTGCTAGAGTCCTCTGCGTTTGCACAGGCTGCCTGTTGCAGCTCTTCTAGTGATACTTGAGAAAACACTACTCGCCTTGAGGCAGACTAATTGTTTTCCCAGTATTTTTCCTAATTGTTTTTGAAGAGTTATGTCTCATGTAACTAAATGGGACAATTTTACACCTGAAGGAAACCAACCATTTAGCTGTAAATGCTGAGTCAGTATATGAAACATTATACTTATTAAAATTATAGCTTTGCTTTTCAAGAAAAGTGCTCTAAAAGATTTTGTGTTGCCTAGGTATAGGAAAAGAAATGAACTCCGGAAAGCAGCAATACATATAAAAAATAGCCTGAGCAGGTTCCTAAGAGTTTCTGCACTGCACTGAAACAAGGTATAATAATAAGGATATTAATGTTAATCAGGTGATGTGTAGTATATTCACTCTTTGTGCTTTCTGGCGCTACTTTTGCTCTGCTCCCTGTTTCACAGAGCTCTCAGGGACTTGGCTGGTGAATGAGAACTGTGCCCTAGAGATAGGGCTTGGAGAGGGCATGAGGGATAGCCAATGTGGGCTTAAGGCCTCTTCTGTTGATGCTCTGAAAGAAATGATAATTTCACATCATGTTTGCAGTAACACATTGTCTCTGCAAAAACTTTCCAGCACCTAAACACATGGATTTTCTTTTTTTGTATTAGTAATGTTAATAGGCTGGTGGATTTGATTTATGATTTTTTTTTTTTTTTAACCCTATACAACCCAGAACTCTTAAGAGTTTTTCTGCAAGAAAGAAGTTATTCATCCTTGAAAAAGGGTTAGTCCATTTCCATACAGTTGTTTATAGTACAAATTAACCATGAAACATAGGCCAACATAGGAAAAGAGTTTGCCATTGCATTATTTCTGCATAAACTGCTATGCTTTGAAGCCCATATTGCTTTATTATTGGATTAGAGTGGTCTTTGGCAAGCAGTCGGGGCACTGGTTGGTTACCCATCTTTTCCTGTATGTGTGTAAAATTTAACTGCTTGAATTGGACATTACATTTGCCCTTAAAGACAGTAGGGGATTGTCGAAGAGGGAAATGTTACTTATAATTAAATTTAATGAGTATGTTTGTTTCCAGTAATCCTAAGTAGAGTTGTATGTGAGGTGCATTTTAGTTGTTGGCATGATAGGTTGAGCAGAAATGCACAGTAGTTCCAAATAATTTGTGAAGAATACTTTATCTGTTTGTAGTGCTAGTGAATTTAGACAAGAGATGTAATTATGTGAAGTGGAATTTAGTCCTCACATTCTAATACCCCTGATTTTTGAGTAGGATTTAGAGGGATCTTTAATGAGCATGAGTGATCTTGGCCTGAATATTGTTGTCTCATCCCAAAGTTAGTATTTTGACGTTGTCATAATGTATCTACATATTGTTATCTATTATTGAAAATATTAACAGGATATTCTCTGGGAACAGAACTGCTGTTAACAATGTGGAGGCTTCCTTCTAGTTAGTTCCTTTAAAGGGCTAAAAAAGGGCATAGTCAATGGACTGTAACTTTTCTCTTGTTTTATAAATCTACATGTGCTCATCATATCTGGCATAATAATCAAACTAATAAAGTTTCCTGCTCTGAAGATGATTCTAGTTCATTGCACTGGAATGGCTGAATCCATAAGCTACCCACTAGAACTAAATCATTAAGTAGCAACTAAAATGAAATATGTTTATAAAGCATCCATTAGATAATACCTGAAAATAGCATATCATCATACATGTATCGTTTTATTTTCTCAGCAAGTTGTTTTGGGGGGGATATTTGCTGCAGAGTACTTATAAAATTGAATGCAATTCAATGTAATGAAGAAATTTGCATTTGAAGCACAGTCAGTTAGAAATGGTATGGGACAAGCAGCATTCTATTAGAAGGCATTTCAAATGTTTCTGAACAGCAGCTGAGGACGATATTTCCTGATGTGGCTCTATTACCGCTGCACATTTTCTCTTCATCTGTAACTACTTCTTAAAAATAGAAAAGGCAAAACGGAAACTTCAGTTAACGGAGAATACAAAGGACCTCAATTCATCTTTTGATAGAAGTAATGAGCAGAAGGCAGCAGTTAGTCATCCACTGAAGCTTTCCAGTGGAGAGACTCTGATAATTTGATTGCTCATTTTGAAATAGAAGTTCTCCCTGTCCCCGGAAGGTTTTTCTTTTTCTTGGCAGCTCTGATAGGTAGTTTGTTTCATGAAAAAAGGTAATGAATAATGGCGCATAAAATTTTCCCTGTCAGATTCTCTCTTTTCCCGCTCTCCTCCGCGTTATTTCTTCTAGATTTTTATTGGAAAAGGACCAAATACTCTTTCTGAACAATAGTCTGAGAAATCAGGCTGTATGTATGACCAGTTCATAGGAATCCATCATAAGCCACCCCAAGGCTAAAAAAAAAAAAAAAAAAAAAAAAAAAAAAAAAATCCCTCCCATGTTTTCATTTTTTAGTCTCCAGCTTTAATAGACTCTTTTCTGTTCTCTCTGAGTTCATGCACGTGAACATCTTTATTCCTGATCTTGTTCTCTCTGACCTGTCCCAATTTCCTATGTATCCTACGGCCTTCTTCCAATAGTATTTTGTGGGGTTATAGCCTTCTGTCACATTGCATCTCTGCAGAAATTATTTCCTAAATTTCTTTAAAAAATTCTGTGTGTGTGTGTGTGTGTGTGTGTGTGTGTGGTAGAGTTAATGCACAGTGTTGTGTGAAGAAAGCTAGTATTTCACTCCTGCATTAACAGCCATCTATCTATAGGTATCTTCCTACTGATGTTTTAAGAGCACATTTAGAGATTTTTTTTTCTACTCTGTGAGTCATTTGGATTTTAAACTGCCTTCCTGTTAATGACTGTAAGTTACAATTAAAATTTTAACTGAATACCTCCCAAATATCCCCCCAAATCTGAAGATTGAAGTACCAACATATTGGATAAAGCAGATTGGGAGCTTGCTATTTTTTCCCTAAGTCTCAAAATTTTGTCTAATACAATGTTTGTGATAATAATGTAAAGGATGTCAGTGTTGGCTATCATTCTCTCTCTGTACTGAGACTTAGGATTCCAAGTGCTTGGTCATTGTTGCTAAAGTACAAGACAAACTATTTCCATGTAGAGCCATGAAAAGATACAAAACAAGCAAATGTAGTATTAGGAGGAAGAAATCCTAAATCCAACACTTAACCATCTTTCAAGGAGTTACACATTTCTTATTTTCTTATTTTATATTGAGTTTGAGGCCAAATTGGGTTTGCCTTTTATCTACATTTTTTTAATTGTGCTTAATTTTAACTATATTATCTGTCCGTCTCTATCCTGATACTGTATATTACAAAATGAGCAGCACAAATGTATCCAAGTACCCCTCTTTTAAGAATTGTCCCTCCTCCAGAATTGAATTAGGTTTTGAAGTTGTTGCAGTCAGGTTATAATCATTCTTATTGCAAATCAGGTCAAGATTAATTTAATGACTTCTGTTTAGGTCTTTTTTTTTTTTTTAATGGCAATATGTCCGCAGAAACGAGAATGGAAGGTTTTATATACCTACTTCCATACATGGCAAGTGAAATCTTCCAAAATTCAGTACAATTACAGTTCAACCAGTAACCATTTAAAAGGGAGTTAATGAAGAATCCTTGGCCGTGGTGTCAATGCATCATCCCTCCAGTGGAAGTGATGGTCAAACCTCAGAATAAAACTTCTTCCAACTTTGATGACCTTTTCCTGCTACGATCATAAATGTGCACACAAATAGAAGCTTCTTCAATTCTGTTAGTGATCAAAAACATTACCAGACTCCAGGGTTATAATGGTTTTGTGCAATTTAGCCCCTAAATTTTGTCTTTAAAGGATATTCTTATAATTAGATTTTTTTTTTTTAAAGCATCCTTTTAAGGGTGGGAGGAAATGAGATGAGAAATTGCATGTTAGATAATAGTGACCATTTATAAAACAGATTATATAATTTAATATTATATGCAATTTGTAATACAGGTTAGTTATAAAAGAGTTGTATATCGTTTTGATGAATATCCAAACAAACAAATAAATTAAGTGTTCACTATTTTAAAATTTCTCTTTAGTTCACTGATGGTGATGCTGAACTTATTTTAAATAATTTTCATATTTTGTAAACTAAGGTGGAAAGACATTGCTTATAGCCTATCAAGCAAAAATGGTTTGCTGTTAACTTGCTGTGGTGGTGGTGGGATATGGGTTAAAAATAACTACAACTATCAAAGATGTTAGACTCTAAATGCAAGCATCTCTATGCTACTCTGCAGACATACTTCTATTAGATATCTGAGGATAGCAAGTAAGGTTATTGCTTTTTTTAGAAGCAAATTCTTGCAGAAAAGATGCATAAGGATATTGTGCTAGAAATTTAACACTCTCCCCCCACCCCGCAAAAAAAAAAAAAAATGAAGCGGTAGTGCATGATGGCTTAGTGAGTGCAGAGAGAGAGAAACCATTTGTGCAGTTCTCAACTGTAGGACACAGACTAAATTGTGCAATTCTCAAGTATAGGACACAAACTAAATCTTCTGTACTGTGCATTTAAAATAATAATAGTGAGTGTGTAGAGTCCTAGGGTTTCTAGGACTTATGGAAAGAAAAAAAAGCAACTTTCTAGAACAACTTCAAATGGATTTTGGAGAGTTTTGAGCAACTTATTTGAAAAACAACAACGACAAAATAGCTAATGTAGAACATAAGCTGAATAACTGAGTTTCAAGACAGATTTTATTAGGATGCATAGCCTTGGTTTATATTTCATGTGAATGATTAATTTGAAAACTTTATTTGTGGGGAATAATATTTTAGAAGTTGAGGATTTTTAGTGTGGGTAACTATCACACAGGATAGATAGTGATTAGTACATAAAGGTTCAGTTCTTGTGAATTTTATCATCTCAGGAGAATTATAAATCAAAGGCACATAGCTATAAATGTATCTTCCTATGGAGGGATATAGACTCCACAGCAGTATGCTTCATCAGCTCGTTTGGCATTTTGGCTTAGGTGGAGTGACATTATGTAATTTGTGATGACTTTGTTCTGACATCTTCTCATCACAAAGGATTGATGGACCAAAGTCACAGAAATGTCATCAGTGATAAATTCAAGCTCGACTTTAATCTTTTTCACTTGATGTAACATCAAAGAGGAATATCACACCCTGCAAGATACTTTAGACAAATTATTAAAGAAAAAAGATCCACAAGTGACAGATTGAGTGAAAACTGTATTGATAATTTAAGGTGTATTTTTTTGTTCTCAGCTTGTAGAGACTTCACAAATAAAGTCTTAAGTTAACCAGAATTTCAAGAAAGATGCAAACTTCTAATTTTGTGGTGAGCATGCATGCAAAATCTCTAATAAATTTACTGTTAGTTGATAAAAACTTTCAAAAAGTAGTCTATTTGTGACCTTACTTGAATAATAAAAATACAGTTATTTCTAATAACAGTGCTGCTGACATAACAGTAGACTCATTTTTCTTGAAATCAGGTGTCAATTATACAAGGCCACTTTATTCTTGATAACTTTAGGTATCTGCTTGAAAAGCCTAAAATGAAGGTGAAATATTCTTAAAGGGAAGCAATTCCAGGTAGTCAATCAATTCATAACTAGGTTTCTATTCCTCTACAAAGAATTCTTAATGAATTTCACTCCTCTATTTGCATATTAGAAATCTGGTTTTCTTTTTCAATAATTGGAATGTTAAAATGGCGGTCTGTGTGTGTTGGCAAGTTTCGTTTTCACCAGTGGTTTTTACCTACATCCTTCATGTAGAAGGATAAAAATAGAGTAAATAAATAAATAGTGTAAAATAGGGATTTAAAAAAAAAAAAAAAACTCTTGAACTTAACATACTCCCCTTGGAGTATGTTTTAATTTTCAGTTGCCTTGTTTCAGTGACAATTATGTCCTCACATCTGGTAATGACTAACGTACTGAATACAATGTCACTAGAGAAGCTCCTGATCAGATAAAAATTCAGACCCATCAAAATATTGCCTCAAAGTTACTCTAAAAATGTGATCTCTTTACAATGTTGTTGTTTTTTTCTAAAGCAGATCTCTTTAAAGGAACTAGAAATACCGCATATCCAAGCCATGAAGTGCACAAGAATAATGTATTTCTTTTGATATCAGCTTAGTCCTTGATCCTTCTTTGTTAAGGATAGCAAGAAGTCTATAGTCTCTTCGAGTAGATTTTTGTCATATAAGTACTCATCCAGTAGAAATGATAGTAGATATGGTGTCATTATATCATTTCACACACAAGTCACAAAAGGCCTTTTCTTGCTATTAACTTTTGGCCATTTCAAATTGGACTGAGTTTGAACCCATGACCTCAAGGTGAAAGGCTCCAAATCCCATTACTAAATCTGTGATCCATGAAGTTCTCTTCAGTGTACATGTTTTTGCTATTGCAGAAGTACTTTTGGTAAATTGACCTATATTTCAATGTAAAAAAATGGATAGACCCATGTTTTAATATTCACATCCCATTTTAATTTCACTACCACAGTTGCAATTACTTCTGTTTTCAATAGTCTCTACCAGATCGTTTTCAAAACTTAGAAACTGTTATTTTAAGAGACAGATTACAAAGTTCTGGAAATCTTCACTGCTTCTCTCATTTTCTCTTAAATTAAAGCATAAAAAGTTTGAGTGGATTAGAATGCAAAAACACAACTATCTCAATTCTTTGTATTTTTTTCTTTGCTAAAATGCCCAATAAAATATTAAGCAACTGTTCTTTAAAAGCAATGTCACTTTTGTTTCTGTTAAAATAATACAAGGCCTGAAAGGTTATTGGCATTTCAGCAGAAGAAATAGATTTTGAGTTGTTGGCTGGCAATCTGTCCTTTAGATTTTTTTTTTTTAATATATTTCTCCAAAGACAATGTAATTAACCTTAGAGCTACAGATGAAATCCGCCATCATCAACTGACAGAATAACTTTACCTTCTAATGGCCTATGTTCAGCCGTAGTATTCTTTCAATAACACTTGCTTTCACATAAACGCTGTATCAGATCTTTTCATCACCACCTCAAACATAGTTATGCTCCCTCGACCTTACCTGCAGAAATACACACTTCCAGTGTTTAAGAAACTTGGCCTGTGTATTACAGTTAAAGTGAGATTTTTTTTTTTAATTTTGTTAATAAAAAACATGTAAAAACATGGATCAAACAGGTGTATAGTCAAAAGGGGAGAACACAAATTGAGTAGAATTCAGTAGAACAACACCAGTACTAGAAACTTATCAATTTAATGTAGTAGATGAATAGTGGGAAATTTTTACTTTTTTTAATCTACCTAAATAGCTTTCTAAGGAGACAAGAAGATGAAAAAGCTCCTCCATTTTGAAGTTTGGTTGTAGTGTCTCTTCCTTTTAAACTACAAAAGATATTATCCAGTGCTGCATGGTTTATGTCTGCAGGAATGTGCCGATTTTAACAGGGAATGCATCTTGAACAAGAGCAGACTTAAGAGTAAACATATTCAAGAAGAAATGATAGCATACTTCATGGAATTGCTACAGGTAAGTCTGCAATGCTAAATATTTATGTGATGCAAAGGAAAATGTCAGCTTCTTTTAAAGAAAGTACTTAACATGTTTAGCTTGATTTACGTAATGGCCATTTGGAATATTTCCTCTGCAAGTGCCATTTCTTTCCCTGAAAATCTCGCAGTGGCTTATGTTAATAATTTTGCTTTCTGTTAACAAATATCACTAGCTAGGAGACAATCTCAAACCAAAGATAGAGAGAAGAAGCATGTTTCAATCTGAGCAAGGATTTATTGCTCTTTTTTTCCACAGTCTCATGTACAGCTGCATGATGGTCTTAATCAGAATAATAATTTTGCCCATCCTGGCAATGTGTATTTAAAGTTCTTCATACTGCATTCCATGCACTGCTGGGTCCACCTTACCATTGCTCCACTACACAGTCCTGAGCTGGTCCTACTCTATTTCAGTACTGCTTATGCTCTTACCTTCACAATTATCTTTCCAGCCTGAACTGTTCACACTATGCATCCTAACTCTTAATTAATCTCTTCTTTAAGTAAACAGCTTCTCAGTTCAACCCCTGCTTTCCACTTTCTGTAATTTCAGTAATTTCTTTTCATGTTTTAGCATATTTTATGGCTTCTTGGCAATGATCCTTAGAATGCTACGTGCCTTCTCCTCTCCTTGGGCCTTCCCTGAGTCTCTGTTGCCAGGCTGGATCTCTCGACGGTCACAGCAGTTGCCTCATTACCCCATCTCCTTCTGACAGATGCCGTTTTCTTTTCTTTTTTCTTTTTTTTTTTTTTTT
>VZSV01000110.1:581496-620669 GCA_013398735.1 Nothocercus julius | reverse complement strand
CAGGGAGAGCTCTGTCTGGATCAGTCAAAAAAAAAAATTTCATTATTATACAGCTTTGTGTCTGCTTAGATTTTTCTATTTCTCAACACGCTGTGAAATGTAGTCGTCGATGTTAGTAAGCAGCAATGCACTGACAGTAAATTTAAGACCCCCAAAAATAAATTTTCTGTGAGTAGTGCTTGACAAGGCGGGCTACTTGTTCCTTTTCATGCACCTGCACCGTTTCTCACCAAGGTCTATGGAAGAACTTTTAGGGTGTAGAATACTTAGGCCACATATACCCACAGAAATCCTAGTGGATATAATCATTGTGTAGTTTTTTTGTTAATTACATTTAAAAGCCTAGTGTGTATAAAGCTAAAAAATAAAATTAAAGACTTGTTGCATTTTGATCTAACTGTAGCCACCAGGCAAAAAATCCTCTATCATTTATAATCTATCTTTGTAATTCAAATTACATTTTTATATAAATCCGTCAATATCTTGAAAAGAGAAAATAAGCAAGGCAAATTCAGTGTAGTAAAATAGAAAATACAGTAAAGTACAAAGGGTTAGCTGCCTAAATCTCCGAATTAACATCTGCAGATCCTGAAAAAAAAAAAGTATAACAGCTGTCTGGCTCATAGTCAGAGCATCTGAAGGAGAAAATGGTATTTTTTTTGTTCTTGTCATCTTTATAACACAATATGAAAAAAAAAAAAGGCAGTTTTATTTATCTGTTGGATTCTTTGCAGATGGTTGGAATATTTACTGCTGGGTAATTGGCAGTCTCTGTTTTCTTCATGCCATTTTGAATTGTTTTCTACCTCTTAAAAGGTAAGTAAAGGGAAGCCTTGCTGAACTGGTGAGAACCATCCTGCATTCCACCATAATTAAAGGGTTCAGTTCAAGGGAAGAAAGTGAGAGGTTGCCCCTCCTTTGAGGGGGAAAATTTTGTCTGCCATGAAGAGGAGAGATACTAAGTTCTTCATTACTTTAACTGACTTTTTTTTTAATTATTATTTTTTTTTCTGGCCATTCCTTTGTGAAGATGTGCATTTCTCTCCCTCTTTTGGCAGGCTTCAGCCTCCAGCCAACTCAGTACATTTCTTGCTAACCTCTTTCCTTGTGAAGTTTCAAGGTCTGTAGAGCAAGAGAAAAATGTCCCCTTCCTTTCGATATAAAAGAAAATGCATAAGAAGGAAAGTTATTGGTATTATTGGAGAGCATCACAAGGAGGAGGTGAAAGCTTTCTTTGAGGGAAAGAATAAGAATGGGAGGTTTTGAATAGAGAGAAAGGAGTGAAATAATATTAGAACACAAAGGAAAAATGCCAGGTTTTAAGAAGAGGAGGAAGAGAATAAATTTAGTTTAGAGAGAGGAAAATGAAATTTAAGAGAAATGGAAGAGCAAAGTAGCTCAGAGCAGAAAGGGAAGCTGGAAATAGAGGTAAGGAGAAAAATTCAGAGGGAAGTAAACAGTATTAGTGATGTTGGGTCACAACAGGAGTCCATCAGATTGCGCAGTAGGTGAGACAGTATATTTATTACCTGTGAAGCTGCAGAATGAAATGTGTGAACTTTTATAGCTATAAAGGAATACTTCACAAAATATAATGAGGAAAATTCTATCCTAGCACACTTCATTAATTATCATATATCCTAGAGAGGGCTGTCGTCAGTATTGTGATCGCATTCCCTGCTTGGAAAACAGGTAAGGTGGGTAGCACCCTTCCTTGAACATGTACAAACCTGCTTTAACATTATAAGTAAGTTTGAAACAAATAAGCTCTTGAAGTATTTCTTAAGTCTGGCCTAGGCTAAAATCTATTGCATCATCTTTCTATCTCAGCTTAATATGACATATAGGGCAGCTTTTGATACTTCTGCAGTTAAATGTCAATGACAGGGGGAGTGTAATGTTAGAACACTTCAATCAAGTATGCAAAGAGATTATTTATCTGAAATAGCTACCTATTGAATTCAGTAATAAAGCTCTCTCTCTCTCTCTTTTTTTTTTTTTTAAACTAGGAACATTCCCCAGAGCAGAATAACAGCTTGGGCAGCATCTGTGTTTGTTAGAATTTCGATCAATGTTGTAGATATTTCTCTGCTAGTAAGTTTTGTTGCTATTGTGTTTTATTGCTCTGCTTAAAGTTCATAAAGGTTGTCTAAGTGATTAAAAAGTTGGAAAATTGTGAGATTTTTAGAAATATTCTTTCTAGTAATAGTTATAATGGAATAATTCATACTTTGAAGTTCTTGTTTAAAAAAATGCCAGTTTCATTGGAATTGATACCAAATGATCAAATGAAAATCAACTTCCATTCTAATGGGTTAAAATATTCAAATGCATTTTGATGAATGAGGAGGATACTGATGTAAATTATACAACCTAATTAGCTCCTTCAGATGCCATATGCATACTGAATATTATGTATAGGTAAGTGACTGCCCGATTGCTACTGCTGCTTAAATTCACAGATGAGAAAAAAATATTCAGTGTTTTCAGTTCAGGATATACTAACAAAACATATGCAATACATTTTTTTATCCATGCAGAACAGGAATTTTCTTTGTGCGTGTGTGGGTATGCGCATATGAGGGAACTCCATAAACAGCTCAGCATGCAGAAGAGACATTGATGCTTGATCTAGACCAAGAGAAAAGAAAAATTAAGGCCTTTATTTGAAAACTGACTAAATTACTACTAATCTAAAAAATGTATAGATCTAGAGATTAAAATGACAACCTCAGTGTTTTATTACTGAAAGCAAAATAAAACTGAAGATCTAGCTTTGGGTAAAAGAGAGCTTCCAATGAATAAGATCTTTTACACTGCATGCTTTGCTACCTCAGACTGTAAAGATTTTTTCTTAGTGGCAGCTAGATACATACGATACCCTGCTTCAAGTATGCTTGCTCATTAAAAATGCACTCTCGATTTTTACATCCTGAGTCTGCTGTTTTATGTGTTTTTCTTTCTCTTTTTAAACTGAAGGTGATAAAGAACATTGAGCTTCCCTTTAAATATTTTCAGAGATCTAGGCCTTAATGGATGAAATCTGTACACCCATATATCTCACAAGCATTCTTGAAAAGGCTTCTCTAAAATGTCACTTATGGTATATTTTAAATAAGGCCTCAGGGATTGAATGTTTCTCCTCCAGCTATAACTCAGCTATATTATACAGCTCTCAGATTTTTCTGTAATATTTTATTATTTGTATTATCATTTGGGGGAAAAGAGCCCCCCATGGCTAACACTATAATATATCCTATTGTACTGTAAGGCAGAAGTAGGCAAGTTCATGACTGCAGTGAAGCACTTATATAAAATAAATATCTCTGCTGTGGGATGTTTGCGGCAAAAAATAAATAATTGCTTGATAGAACACTTAAACTGGCTGTTATGTTCCCTAGGTGGAGGGTAGGAGGAAAGAAATGTAGAAGATTCTGTCCTCATCTTCCATTTATTTAGTACCAATGCCTTTTGAAGTGTATTAATCATCTATTGAATCATTGCTTGGCTAGAGGCCCAGAAGATATTTCCTAAACTAGTACTGTGTTTTTTAGAATATTTCACAACTAATTTTATGATTGAAAGATTGGTTCAAATGAGAAGTTGTGGTTTTTTTCCTTTTTTTTTTTTTAATTTGATTTAATTACTCTTAATACTCAGAAGCTTTATCTCTGGCATGTTTAAGACAAAACAATGCTTGGAATGTCAGTAGAATTACTCTTTTTGCTTGAGTGGTGGCTCCGTGGTTTTCTCTGAATTCTGTCTTCTCAATCAGACAGGTCATTGCAATATTTATTGTGAACTGGTGATAATCTGCTAGATTATTTACATTCCCTCACATGAGATATGAGCAAAGTGCATCTCTTACAGGCCTTACTTTCAGCCTGGGTACTTTCAGCTTGGACTTCTTTAGGTCTCAGCAGAACTTTCCTGTGTCTCATGGTTGCTAATGAAAATATCTGATTTCTGCCTTGGCGTAAGTTTGTATCAAGCCATCTTGCTGCAGTTTTGATATCCTACCATATACTTTTATGCAATATCTAGCATAAATTTACAGGTGTTTGTTTCTGGCCTGTTTAGGAATAAGACAGTAATGTATACATGTGTTTTATATATGTTTATGCAAGTGTTTGGCATTATATTGGCTTTTGGTCCATTTTGGGTGAGTGGGTCCATTTGGTGCCCAGTGACCAAAATATAGGTCATATAAGAAAAACAAAACCCTTACTGAGAATCAAATTGAGTTATACATGTTAAAGAAGTTATATTGTCAAGTGAAAATATTTCATGAGAGATTTTATTTATACTGTAGTTAGCTTCTACAATTGTAATCAGATAATTAGATGAATTAAAATCATAATTAGAGAAAACTTAGGAACAAATTACTTTAGGGCCCAAGAAAAGTAAATCTCATTCACTAAACATGCATTCCTTCTAACTTCATTGTGCATTGTATATTTTAATAACATGGAAGGCAGCCAGATTGCCTGCAGAAGCAAAACTTTACCAGAAGAAAGGCAAATACATGCCCTATTATTAACTGTTGTTTTTGTCTAATACTTCGCATTTTCCCAGAAATAAGGCAGTATAAGCTTTTATCACAGAAGATTTATTGTTTTCTGATCATACTGATCATATTGGTTTTTAGAAATCAATGCATCTCTTTTAGATGTGACTTCAGGTTTCATTTTTCTTCATTCCTTGGGGACAAAAACAGCTTTTTATGTCTTGTTCAATGACCTATAAGGTTCAGTATGGTCTTTCAAAATAAAGCTTGCAACACTAACAGGTCATGAAAACATGTGTCTTGGGAAGGTCACAGACAAGAGCTGCCTGTTTTACAGACTGGCTGAAGGCTGGGAACTGTTTTAAAATGACCGTGCTCAAAAGCAAGTCCAAAAATTCTTTTAATTAAAAGTAACAGATAGCGTTCAGTGCTGTGAGAGTGTAACTGTATGTGTGCTTTTACAATTTCGTTAACACCGTTATCAACAACAGAAAAAAAGGAAACCTTCAAAAAAGCAAACAGTTGGAAAGTAGATTACATCTTCTGAGGGGATTAATACAGTGTAGCAAAGCAAAACTGAAATGATCAAGCTACTTCTATTATCACTACAAAATTTTAACTTTGTAAATGGTTTAGTGCAAAGTCAGATACAAGATGTGAGGGAAACATGTATGACTTGTGTTTGAAATAACTAAGTAATCTACAACCTGTGAACTTTAAATACGAGAAAACTTCTAATGAAAATAAGTGATATGCCTTGAAAGTGTGAAAGTAACATGTTAAAAACTATTATCAGTTTTGTTAATAAAAAATGGCAAAAATGCCACAGATCTCTTTGATATTCAAATTTTCAGAAGTAGATATATAGAATGGACTCTGCAATAGGGTATTATATCAGCAACATTTGAACTTCATTCTCAGGAACATCGTTCATTTATGCTCATCTGAAATGTGAAGTACCTTTGAAGTCTTTGAGATTCAGTCAGGCTCATAGAAACAACTTGGAGCAATACTAAAGATGCAATTTACATTGTATATGCTGAATAAATACTGATGTGATTGCTGGCTTTTCAATATCATGGTCTGAATTACTTTATAATGCAGCAATTCTAGGCATGCTGCACCATGTAATATGTAACAGTTATGTTTTCATGGCTATAATCATGGCTAATTTCTCCTGAGTGGAAGTGCTTCTTATGTAATTAATATACGTACATGCTAAAAATAAATACATTAAGTACGAAAGCAATAGAATCATGATGAGCCACTTGGTAGTATTTCAGCCCTCTGCTAATGTGGAACAGTGGGAATTGTCAAAACCATTAGAATTGTGATTCTAATATCATCAAAATGTAGCAGTGATGTCATTTAAGTCAAATTTACAAGTTTTTTTGCTTCCTATTTGAAAAATCTTGTGGAACACTTAATTCTAGAACAGAAAAGTTCAAGCTGAAAAAGATTATTCTAAAGATTTCAATCTTTTAAATTTGAAAAGATTATTCTAAAGTTTATAAAAACTATAGTTTTGAAAGTAAAATTTATTATCAAATGTTTTGTGTGCTTGTAATCCCTTGTTGGATAAAAAATAGGCTGTCCCATGAGATAGCTTTAGTCAATAAAGGATTTTGATAGGATATTAGATCAGGATTTGTTATTAAATCCAATTCCTGGGAGAATTCCAACAACGTCACTGTCTTTGAGGAATATCTGTGAACTCTGTAGTTCTGTGAAGGGTGTGAATTAGGATATATTTTAAAAAACAACCAGAAGGTTACAAGTTATGAAAACACCATGAAGTAATTGGGATTATTTAACCTAGTGATAAGGAAAATTGAGTGGGAGGGATAATATATGCATGAAGGTGGCTGGAGGAGAAGTTAGAGTAATCAATTGTACTATACAGTATGGAAAAAAGCTTTACAATACAAACTTCCTGTGAAACCTTGTAAAAAATACTTAAAGATAGTGTTAAGAAATTGAAGTGTTTCATTCATCTTTGAAATTCATTTCTTCAGCATACTACTTGATACATGAACAAAAATTATTGAAGAAATGTGTTATTAAGTGCAAATTTAACTAGATAATGCAGTTTCACCAAAAATACGGACGTTTCTTCCAGAATATAACTGGTGGACTTTGAGGCAGAATTCCTTGCTCTTACTCACAGCTCAAAGAAACAGCTTTATGTGATAGTACATCTATAGGTACTCCAGTACACTGCTATCCACATGCTAGACATTTTTGGTCAGCAATATTCGCAACTGTATACAACCATGCACTAGGTTATCTCAGCCCAGCTCTTTGAAATGATCAGATCTACAATATTGTCCCTCAAAAATTTGCACTGACAGAACTGAAGAAAGAGCGGCCAACTCATTGTGGGAAGGATGGGCAACAGTAGGGACATTGGGAAGTTCTTAATTTGGCTTCACAATTAACAATATATCTTGTATCAAGTAAGTGCTGTCTGAGTGGGCCCTAAATACACAGAAAACTAATCTCCAGAACCTGTAAGGAATGGGAGACATCTTGGAAATCATTTCCATCTTATCTATTATTTAACTTATATAATGTAACTATAACTTGTAACTATATTATTAGACAAATTCACCGTAAAGTTTTCTTAATTCTTTGCTTTAGAATGGTTTGGTAGTAAGTGTCATTTGATTAATGATCACAGACACCAACATGGAAATGACTGACCATACCCAAGCTTTTTGAAATCTAGTAACTTCCTAAATTCATATGGCCATCACAGCATGGTTGAGGCTGGAAGGGACCTCCAGAGCTCATCTAGTCCAGCCCCCCTGCTCCAGCAGGGACACCCAGAGCACGGGGCACAGGGTGGCAGCCAGGCGGGTCTGGAAGATCCCCAGAGAAGGAGCCTGCACAGCCTCTCTGGGCAGCCTGTGCCAGGGCTCTGGCACCCCCACAGGAAAGAAGTTCTGCCTCACGTGGAGGTGGAACTCCCTGTGTTTCAACTTATACCCATTACTCCTTGTTCTCTCCCCGGCCACAACCAAGAAGAGTTTGGCCCCATCCTCTTTACATTCTCCTCTCAGGTATTTGTATATGTTGATAAGAACATGTTGTACATGTTGATGAGGCCATCATCTTTTCTTTACAATCCAACACATTTTTGGCTTATAAGGTAAACACCTTTATAAGTGCAGAAGTGCAGAACTATTTAATAGCAAGCATGAGAATATACTTACTAGTAGATAGGGAACGACTGGATGATTAGTACTTTGCAGGAGAACATTTCATATTATCCTCTCTCAATTGTACAAGTATGCCATTTAATAGGAAAGTGAACTTCAAAAAAAAAAAAAGACTTTGTGAAAGCAATGTTATATTTATTATTGGCAAATTCTTATTAAGTTCGATGGAGATAGCGTCACAGTAAGTCTCCTTATTCAGCATTTTCATTATCATATCATCTCTACTGTCTAAAATTAGTTAGGAGAATGTGCACAATGCAGACAGCTTCCAAGACAATTTATGCTTCAGATTCCTTCCCCCTCTTTACTACCAAACAGATCTGTTACCAGGAACGCCTCATTTTGCTAGCCAGTTGGAGGATGAATTGATTTAATAGGTCATTTTGCTGATAACACTAAGTTGTCCTTTGCGTAGCTGTTCATGGATCTCATGCAATAGAGAGGAGCATTGCTTTTCTCTGGTCTTTCATTGGATCTGAGGCCGATGCCTTTTTCTGTTGCCCCAAAAGCTGCTTATGAGAAGGAAGGAAGACAAAGTTCAGTTTTCTTTGAGGTGCTTTTGTATTTCCTTCTTTTTTTAAAATCGTTTCAAAGCCACTTGTAAGATCATTTTTATTCTTGCTTCTAAAAACACTAAAAGCAAGAATCAATGAATTAGGAAAATTATATTTGCATAACAGCATTGCATCCTGTGCATATCAACTCAAAATAAAATTAATGATAAAAAAGAGAGTCTTACAGTGGTAAATGGTAATGAGATGGTAAATCCTATAGGAGGAGAAGCTGTACAGGCATGGAACAGTGCAAGGTGTTTCCTCTAAAGGCAGGGTACGTAGAGATTTTAGAATATGGTTGCACAATGTTTAATCTGATGCAATTGCAAGTTGCTATAAGTCTTCAGGAACTTTACTCATAACAAGCTTTTTTTACAGCTAAATGTTACTAATGTTTGTATATTTCAGCATACACTTTGAATGTTACTATTGTGCCCTAGCACTGTAAGTGCTTATGCAAACTGATTTAACAAGTCAACACTATATCTCAGTGACTATTTTGCAAAAGAAAATGCTCAAAGCCTAAAACAGTTTAAAGCAGTGAGTGGCTGGAATTTCCCCCCCCAAAAAACAAAAAAAAACAAAAAACCCCACAGGTTTAAGGCTATAATTTTCTTATCTCTTTCAAGATTGTGATAAACATTCCTTTTGGTTGTGTGAGAGATTGACATTTGATAGAGGAATTTTGGGGAAGGGTCAAAATCTTTTGGAGCTTTAGGTGTTTTGAATATTTTTCTGGTTTATATGCCATGTTTGTCTAAACTCTATACACTGCCACTATTAATGTTATCTTCCTGAAAGATGTTTTATTTCTCCCTCTGTTGACTGAAATATAAATGAACCATGTACTTGTCTTTAACGTCAAGTTCACCAGTCAAATTTCACATAGAATGAGTGCAAATGAAAGTTCACTGCTAATTTATTCACAGTGAGTATAAATACATCTCTGTGTACTGCTCAGTGTAGTGATCAAAAGACTTACAATGAGATATCTATGCAGACATGCGGCCTGTCGTGCTCACCTTGGTCATTTCAGTCTGTGCTCTGTTGGTTAGGCCATTGATAGTTAAAGCAAGACAGATTAAATAATTGCACATAAAATAAAATCTGGAAAATTATGCTTTTTGACTTAATAACATTTCATGCTATTCTGTCAGTTTAAATGTTTTTGTTCTTTAGCAAATGGAAGTAAATGATCAATTTAACAATGCATTAAAACATTTTGTGCATGCATGACAGCTTATTTCATTTGAATCAATGAGATATTGGAAATATTTCCGTCACACGTATCCAAAAAAAGTCACCAGGGATTTATATTTTATGTATTTGTATATTATATATTTTATATTTACTGTATATTGTTATATATTTATATATTTTACATATTAGATATATTTTATTTATGTTTATGATACTATTATTATATTTATTTTAAAAACCACACCCCTGCCCAGGGAAGTGGTGGAATCACCACCCCTAGCAGACATGGTTTAGGCATGGTAGTAATGGGTTTACCGCTGGACTTGATGATCTTGAAGGTCTTTTCTAACCATAATGATTCTATGAAATTTCTGATGTCCAAATGCTGAGCTTATATTCTTATACTGAAACCATCAGTGTTGACAAATGCAGAAGCAGGAAGATTGTGTGAGAAGACAGTACAATGCAGGATTAGGCTTGTTGAAAAACAAGATCATTTCTTTAATACCTTTATATTGCATTCTACAAGGCACGTTGTGTTCTTGTCTGACCTTCCTGGGTATGTTTTTATTTGCCAATCAGTCAACATACAAATTAGTTTGGAACCTATTTACATTCTGACAGCAAAGTATTTGTCACATATTTATTGTTTCCAATTATTGTTTGTTATTTGAAAACTACTTACAATGTGTGAGAAATACATTTTGTCTACCTTCCTATTTTTAAAAAGAGTCACTAGCTAGCTAATATTGTACGAGGCAAGCAAAAGGAGCAATCCATTAATAAATTGGTAGTTTTATTTGCCATTTGCATTTTCTCAGCTGAAACAATGTCTATTTTGCAGTCATCTTCTAAAAGCAGCCTAGGAAATACTAGTTTTATGCCATAACAGTGTTTTTCTTTTTTTCGCTTTTGACATCAGAAACCTGAGAGATCAAAAATATTTTTCTAAAATAAATTAAAACAAAGAAGTAAATCTTGCTCTCATGTTCTGTGAGTTCAGGGAGATGTTTCTTACACTTGTTCTACTGCAAGTAACAAAATCGTAGTAAAACAAAACTTTGAAACAGGATGGCATATTGGGGAACTCTAATGCAATTTTAGGAGTATCTAACAGTAGGAGTACTGTTGAATCATCTTAACTAATACAAACTCTATTTTGCTATCAGTTTCAACTAAGTGTAATTAACTTTTTTCAGGCCTAATCATTTTTTTTCACCTTTTAATTTGTTAAAGGTCCTTTCACTGAAATAGCTTACAATATGTTGTCTGCTGCCCCCCCCGTCTTAATAAGAGAAAATCCAGCAGAGGACATTGCTGCCTCTGAATTTCATCTTCTTTATATGGCTGTATTAGAAATCAGATCAATGTGACAAAGTGACTTTAAAGATCATTTGAAAAAATATTTTCAGATCACTTCAATAGCGTAAAAAGGCTTCATAAATGGTTTATAACCAGATATGACTGGGAAGGAACAAGTAACTGGTGATGGGAATTTTCTGGATCAGCAATGTCGACAAAGAAAACATAATTTAAACTAGTTCCATAGAGTTATTATTTTCAGATAATATTTTCATAAATGCCTACATTCAAAAGTTTATTTAATATTTATTGCAAGACACTTTACTTTGCAATATACATTAAAATATATGATAATTCGGAGAGCTATGCATCAGTTATATGGCAGTAGGTGATATTAATTGACTTCTTAGAGAAGCCTAAAGGAATGCTTAGGACTACAATAAAGATATAAGGCAATACTGAGTATTGCAAGAAGATGCTGATGGTTGTATATTTCTTCATGATGATATATTTCTCACCATTCTTTCTATAACTGACAAATTCAATAAAGTTTTCATGAGCTGTATTCTTCTTTTTTTCTGTGTATGTGTGTATAAATATATATCTAAATAAGTGCATATATATATATATATATATATATAATGTATGTAGAGAGATGGATTTTGTTTCCACATATAGCAGTACTTGAATGTAAATTACAGTCAATTCCAGGAAAGGCATAAAGCTGTTTTTTTTCTGAAGAGAGGGAAATGGACCACTCTGAAAAAAACTTTCTTTCTGCTAAAATTCAAATTTTATGTAGCTGTTAAAGAGTTGCTAGGGATACAAATTATCTACTTGCTCTGTATTTATTTGTTTAAGGCAGAATTTGGTAAAAAGTGTATTTGTATTTGAAACTGTGTTTTAAAGTGCTGATAGTGCCATAGTCACTACTGGTCATTATAATTCAACCAACTTTGGATATCGTTCTGGAGAGTTTTATGCAGTTATAGTCAGAGTGAATGCTATTCAATAATAACTCAGCAAGAAATTATATGTTGATTATGTTGTTACTTTGGGAGAGATTTCATGTTATGGGAAGGAGGATTAAGGTTGAAAAATCGGAACAGGATCATGTCTTGTAGCCACTGAAACCTACTGTTTCACAGGGGATGTATACTGAGATAGGGCAGATGGCAGCATTTCTAGAAACATCTGTTGCCCATCATTCTTCTGCACAGCAACCCAGATGCTGTTGACAACTTGTATGTAAATCATGCTGACAATTTGTTCAATGTCTTTCCTGCTGTGACTGAGGATGCCCTGGCCATACCATTTATCAGATATAGGAGTTATTGCAGTCCTGCAAGAGCGGCTCCAACTGTTCTGTTGGCCAACGAACAATGGAAGTCATCAAACCAGTGAAAAAGTTTCTCTCCCTAAAATTTATCTCTATCTTGCCAAAGGAATAGTAACCTCTATCCCTGCTTCTTTGTGAAAATGAACATTAGATATTAAATGTTGTGCAGACTAGAAAAATGCTAAATTGCTTTCTGTGATTGTTCTTAGCCATTTTCCTTTATTTTTCTAGTGACTTTGGTAGATATTTTTCTGACCTTGTGCTTTAAAATTACTTTCATTTCAAGGATGTGACATATAAGGGGGAAATTATGCATGTATTACTGTATAAATGTCAGCCTTTTTAGTTTGCAAATGTCTTCTATAAAATATTCACGTTCACAGAAATTTGATTTACAACGCATATCAGGCTTGGATCTACATCCTTATAATTTTGTATCCTAAATGAAGGAAAAAGATTTTGCTATTGTATTCAGATAGAAAAAATGTCTGATGTCTAATGTTTCTTTAATTAGGCTCTCAAAATAATGAGCTAAACCACTGGTATTTAATAAAGATATATATATATATATAATAAAACCATATCTCTATCTTTTATAAAATATATTACCCTTATTAAGGCTGTGCACCCTTTAGAAGTGTACTCTATTGTGAAGAAAAAAATGATTTAGAATTACAGGCTGGAGTGACATCTGCCTGGAGACAATGGAATAGTGTATATGTGTTAAAAAGTATGTAGTGCCTAGCTCTTATGTGGCAATTATCAGAAGTCTTGTATCTTAGAATTATGATTGTTTTTAGTACGCTAGACATGAACATAGAGAAAAGTGTGAGTCAGGGAAGAGCACTCGTCTGCAGGTCTGATTCAGGCTGCTAAGTTTACTATTTCAGGCAACTAGTCTGAACCAGAATGTATGAAGGCGTATTAAGTATCACCCAGATATTTAAAAAAATCTCAGTGGTGGGACTTCTGTGGTCAAATATTAATGAAAACAAGCATCATTAAGTGGTAGGAAGAATCAAAGAGAGTCAGTAGGTAATGAACTCTGACTGCTTACTGAGAGGTACTAATTTCCTCCTAAATCTGAGCAAATTGAATGTACAAAAATTCTGATCACCTTGCACAGGCAAGGAGAATTCGATGACCAGAAAACATTATATAATTTCAAGCAATATAATGTCTGTGCCTTGTTAATAAATGCAGTATTCTCACTTCTTCTGTTTCTGTGAATGCTGTGTTGTGAATGCACTACCCATGTGTGTGCAAGGAATGAAAGCTGGTCTAATAAACAACCCCCAAAACCCTTTCTACTACTTGACATGTTATTTTAATGAACTTTAATTTTCTAACAACAAACACATAGAAAGTTATAACTTAATACCCTGCCAAATGACATGCTATGGCTTGCATTATGCCCCCCCTTTTTTGTATTTTTTTCTTTCTTTTTTTTTTTTTATTTTGTTTATAGTTCAGTTCAATTCTTACAAAACTGACTATACTTAGACCGTTGCCCTGTTTTCCACTTAATATTATTAAAGGTTCTTGAAAATAAAGATCATTTATAAAGGAACATACTCAGAAAATCAGGTAAAATGGTAACATGAGTGACAACATATCCGTAAGAACTCCCACACCAACACCTGAGAAGCACTCAGAGGTTATACTGCCCTTTTACTTGACTATAGTATATTTTAGAGACATATCCATTGCTTACTTAAAATCTCTGCTTACTCTTAAGAAAGAAAATAAATTGCACGGTGTTATAAGTCTGAATTCCTCTAGCTTCAGTTTCCTAACATTTCTTCTACTATTAAAGATGTATCTATTATGAGGAATGACAACTGTTCTATTTTTAATGAATTTTTAATAACCTAATCTGTTCTTAATTTATTTGAAGAGCAAAAATAGAAAACAATGATAGAATAGTTTTTGAAGTGATGCTATATCATTACTTTCTGTTCTGATTACAATGGATTTAAAATATCACTATAGTTATTTATTTTACAAATCAAGAATCAATAACTGTTTTGATTCCAATTTGCAAGCATGTTAGAAATGAAATATGGCACACTTGTGTTTCTATTTCACAAAAAAAAAAAAAGTCCCTGAAAGACTTTATAGTAGTTCCAACACAATTTTTGCCATTAACACAAATTTTTGTGGAATCTATTTGGCAGTACTTTTTACCTTAATTTGACTTCTTCAAAAAGCAAACTGCTATACTGAGAAGACGTTTCTTCCACTTCTGTATTCAGGTGCATGGATACCCAAACAATTCTACCAATTGCACAAGAAAAGGCTGCAGACTTAATTCTAAATGTAGACTTAGTAAAATATCTTGCTGATTATTTACCTTTAATTTTTTTTAATACATTTTCCTTACTGATTTTCACAGTTCTTTTCCTCCTTTTGTATAATCTTCTCAATCAGAAAGCTTATCTATATCAAAACACATAAATAATAATAGGTGAATTTTAAAATATGCATTAGATAAACATTTTCTATGGTGCTACTTAGGTCAGAATTCAGTTTTTTTTGGTGTTCTGCATTTCACTATTTTAATGCATTTCTTTTTTGCTATCTGAAATTTAACTCCAATTTCCCAGGTTTACAATGTCTAGTATGATATCTAGTGCTTATATTTTTTACTGCTATTACTGTTGTTACTGTTTAAACTATACTGATTGAGTCTGAACATCTTAATTTTTTTAAAGCATGCAACCATCCCACCCATAAATAAGAAAGTTCAAGAAAATCTTACCCCATCCTATTTGCAATCGTTTGAAGTATTAAATTTAAATTGCTTAATTAAGAATGTAAATGTTTTAAACCACTCCTAAAAGGAGGATGTTCTAGCACATATAATTCATTTCAGTTATTTTTTTTTTTTTTTCTTTTAGGTATGGTTCACGTCTTGAAACTTGAAATTCTCCCAACTTTTTAATGTATTCCTTATGCACTTATCCTCAAATTACCTCTCATCCCTTCAACACTTCTGTCATATGCATGCAAGTAAACTCCTACAATACACCTTGCAAACCTTTTCCTATTCCCTTTTAGTCAATCATTTCCCAGGGGAATGTTGGATATCAGAGTCTCCTAAGGAGATTATCTCAAGGAAAGAACTGAGTATCCACTCCGTATTGAGATTTCTTTTTATTGCTCTCACTGGTTTTGGTATGTTGATAAGAACAGTGAGCCAAATTCAAGTCTTTACACCCTGTATAAAGTAATCAACTGCTTCATACCATTTGCTTTTACTGACTTTCTGTTGGAGATACCTAAAATAACTTTTTTTTTTCTTTTTTTTTTCCTCCAATTTGCAGCTCCTGAGCATCTGCACAAACATTTGGAAATGCATTTCATTTTCCATCAGATAAGCATTGGATAAAATGCTTGAGATCAGTGAGATGAGGGAGCAAAATCTGTGTCTTCCCCTCAAGGTGAGCATATTCCACAGTGTATTTCAAAAGAGGACTCTTCTTCATTCCTTTCTTCTCAAGCCACATTCATCTTACGTTTCTAACTGCACTATGACCAGTTTCATCAGCAAGGATGGGGAAGGAATCCCATCTCCAAGTGTTCCATCAGCTAATGAACTCTAGTCTTATTTCCTAGACAAACATCGCAATCACAGAGAGGTTGCCTGTTCCCCCACCTTGACTCTCGGAGCTGATGTGATCTTCCAGACCCGTAGTGAGCAGAGGCTTTTGCTGTGAAAGCCTGGCTTTAGGTTCCTACAAAGCTGACCTGTTTGCCCAGTGGTCTCTGTGCGAGAGAGGTGGGCTGCTCTGTGGGCTGCGCCACGGCATCATGCAGCAGTGCTGAATTTACCTTACAAAAACACAGAAGTTTCCGTGTAGCTAACGAGGAACAGGAGGCATACTTTAGTTGGATACTCTCACTCACTTCTTAGAGATGTCTGCAGTCATTGACCACATAGGGAGCTAGAAGCTTCTAGACCAAGACATCCAAATCACTGTGGTGAAAGCAGATGAACTGCACTTCAGGCTCCACAGGATGGGGGTTGAGCAGCTAAATAGATGCCTCAGGATGGCTAACTTTTAAATAGCAACGTGGCCTATTATTTTCAAATGCTTTTTCCATTCTGAACAGTGGAAAGAAGATTTTGTAGAGGATGAGAGATGGTCTCTCATTTCTTGTATTGAGTGCATTTGGGGGCTATTTTTTAACTTTCTACTGTAATTGTAGTTTCTAAAGTTACAAAATCTTCTTAAACATGCTTTGATAAAAATGCCTGTGCATCTGTTACAGTTTTGAAAAATACTATTGCTATTTTTTTATAATTGTATAGAGAATTAGATTGAATCTTTGCTTTGAGGTCAAAAATCAACTAAACTTTTTCTTAGAATATAGAAATATATATATATATATAGTGTTTCATCAATGCTATCTAAATATAGTCCAGTCCTCCAGTAAAATTCATGCTGCCCCCAAGGAGACATAAAGGCTGCTGTAAATACAACTTTTGTATTTGTCACGGAGCTTGTTTGTCATGTGCCTGTCTACAAAATAGACATATGAACAGAAAAGAAGTAAAAACAAAACATGGTGTGTTTGATTCCGTCCTGTTACTGAAGTTTAACCTGCACGCCTTTATAGGCCTTTTACCTTTTTACCATTTTGAAAGTAATTTTGTTTTAGAAATGGGAGAATACCTTTTAAAATGTAAATATTTTATTTATTTTCTTGAAAACAACTGGAAACTTACAAATAGGGATGTCCCTCCAGATTAGATGTACAAACTCTTCTGAAATAAATTTTCATTATTCACATAGACCATTAAGTGAATATTTTACTGATAAATAGAATGAAAATAACTCATGGTGTAAATGTGTGGAAAATATGGCACTTTCATTTTTATTTTGCCTTTAATCTAGTGTTTTCTTCTTTTTGCCCAGACTATAGTCACTCAGTGAGATTTTTTTTCTTCCTCAAAAGGTAGAATGGTTGAATTTAGAAAACCTAACAGAACCACAAAGTTTGACATAATCTGGACAAACAGTGAGCCTTTATAAATATGAACTTAATGTTAGGACTCATCTGGGGCAGAATACTTAAGAGTAAGTATTTGGAGATATGTATAAATTGTCATGAAAAGGTGGAATGCATTCCAGTTCATTTGTGCTCATCTTTAAGAATGAAATACTACCAGGCAACCAGCAGCTCAGCCTTTACTAATAGTGTTGATGTTGCTGGCATGGCAACTAGAGAATCCTTTGTACGGCCATACTGCTTTATCAGAACTTTCTAAGAGTTCTTTACTTGTTTGAGATAGATGTGATGAATTTTGTTGTACAGTTAAAGCCATGTGATATAATGGAAATTGTTTGTATTTGAATGAAATAATGATTTCTCCTGCCTATGATAATTCATATTCACCTTACCTAATATATTGTCAGTACCTACACTTGTATTTTAATTCCTAAAATAACTTTTTTAGAGTGCATGTATTAGAAATAAAGCATTATTAATCTAGATTAGAAGTTAGGTCTCCTGCACAAAGGAATGTAGTTAACAAGACATATGTTAAAAAATGGACAAACAAAATCAGTTTTGTTCCTCTAGAGGTGCCCATGTGTGATTTTTGTAAGTTAAAGATTAAAATCTATTAAACCATGATGTGCCACGTGCTCTAGGTGTCCCTGCTTGAGCAGGGGCATTGTACTAGGTGATATCTACAGGTCCCTTCCAGCCTCAACCATTCTGTGATACTATGATTTCCTTCAGAAGTTCCCTACCTCAAACAGGTTTGTTAATTCTCATTATTTTCTTACATATACATATTTATGTTTGTGGTCTTTGCATAAATGGCATTCAATACAATACACAGCACAGGTCAATCAAAGACAGTTTCCCATAGCCATGCTTATAGGCTTATGTGCTTATATATGTTAAGACATTGCCTGAAAGTCAGATATATTTGGAGCTTGAAATGTGCATAGTGAAGTTAAAACTGATTTTATGGTTGACTTTCTGCCATGGAGAGAATCCAGGCCGAGTTATTCACTGCTTCATTTTAAGATATCCGAGCAATCTTTTGACTAAATAGATCTTGAAATTGATATAATTAAGTTATTAAAGTAATTGTTTTTCTCAGCCCCTTCATCTTACTTGTTGCCTGGCAGCAAAATCTGTGCAGTAAGATTTTGTTTTATAAAAGCTTTTAACATTTGAACTATGAAAATCTGAAATAAAAATATAGAATTTATCAGAAAAGTCTGGTTTTGAAAGAAGGTAATCACATAATTTAATTATAGTCACTTAAATTAGGAAAATTGCCTTCATATAGTAACCAGTGAAACATACAATTTAGTGTACCTAAAATACAATCTTGCTTCTATCCATTATCTGTATAAATCCTTGGCTCCTAAGCTAGATATTTAACTTAATATATATTGATTGCAGTTGCTCTAAATAAAATGATTCTATATTAGTAAGAAATAATTCATTGAAAATGTAATGTGGAAAATGCTCAAAACTAACATTTTTGTGTTGCAAAGACAATCTGTAGGGCTATATTATTATACAAATATGACTTTTTTTATGATATTGGCTTTAGTTTTGAAAAATAAATACATAACCATATTTCAGCCCTGAAACTTTATCTGTCAAGTACATAAAAGGAAAAGTTTTATTCTCTGTTTCACTGCTCTTTGTACAAATACATTAAAGATTCCAAAAATTAAAATCTAAAGAAATCAGTACCTTTAAGATTATTGTCCTGTAAATTAGTAAAATATGAAATACGTCACCATTAAAATTAATATGTATTAGACAACTTTGGATGCAGTTTGAAAAGCATTCTTTAAATGGATTTTAAAAAGACCTGTTAAGATTGAGTTCTAATACAAAAAAGTAACTGTTTCTATGGGTTTGATAAAATAAAATCTAAAAAATCCTACTGAAATTTTAGTTGAGCATTTTGAGAAATACATGCAAGTATTAATTCTGAGATAAAGCAGCTATTTTTTTAGCTGCTTGTTTGCTTTGAGACAACTTTTAATAGGATGTGTGAAAGTGAGCCTTTGTGATGCCTGTTAAACTAGATCCTCATTAATAAAGGCAACTGGTAAGAAAGATATCAATATAGCTTTTAGGCGCATATTAAACTAGAGACTTCTTTAATCATGTCTTTAAATAGCATTGTATAGAATCCCTCCCCATCCCAAAAGAACAGCTTAATTAGCAATCAGATTGACATCAGTGGTTCCTTTTTGTCTGATGATAACTAGAATTCTGAATATACAGTTGTCAAATATTTTTAGGTATTCAGTAAAAATAATTAAAAAGTTCAGTACTGGCTTTACCAGTTTTTTTGAATGGTTGACCTTAAAAATTGTAATGAATCATTAATGAGGCTATACATACTCAAAAGAATGAGAATATCATTATGATGACATTGTATGTTATAAATTGAACTATATTTGAAGTAGCAAAGTATTTTTTTTTTGGTCCTTGAACCAGATATTAAAACCTTGAAGCTGCTTGATATAATGTTCATTTAGGATATATTTTGCTGTGCCCAAAGTCTGAACAGAATTTGTCCTTGAATTTGTTAGCTTTACATAAAGTTATATGTAGAGCAATTTTAAGAATGAACAACAGAAAAGAGAAATAAGGGACTAATTTTGTGGATACTGTATTTTTCACATAATCTCAGAATGGAGGTTGGCAGGGACCTCTAGAGCTCATCCAGTCCCACCCCCTGCTCCAGCAGGGACACCCAGAGCACGGGGCACAGGGTGGCAGCCAGGCGGGTTTGGAAGATCTCCAGAGAAGGAGCCTGCACAGCCTCTCTGGGCAGCCTGTGCCAGGGCTCTGGCACCCTCACAGGAAAGAAGTCACATGGAGACGGAACTTCCTGTGTTTTAATTTATATCCATTACCCCTTGTCCTGTCACTGGCCAACCTCCTTCAACTTAGTAAGGTATTGTAGGGAAAGTGGTATTTGTCATTCGAAATCCAGAGTGAACTTTGTCCTCTGAGCAAATATTTTGTATGTAGTAGAAAGAAAAAATTGATTTTTCCTCAAAGTTAGAAACGATATATTCAGATTTAGAGAACAAACAGGTTTAGAGTTATTCAAACTAGGAACAACCAAAGTATAACCCAGCATCCCTGTTTTGAAAACAAAACTTTGTTATGCAAAATGAATTTGCCTTTTTAACAAATGGTGTACTTCTGTAGAGAACATTTTTCAATTTTTGTAGGACTTTAAAGCCAGTTGGCTTCTGGCTTCTGCTGAACTCTTAAAACTTTCTTTTCTTTCTTTCTTTTTTTTTTTTTTAAATAGCATTTATAGGCAAGCTAAAGTTATTTTTAAAATTCCAAGTGGTAATTTGCTGTATACACTAAGGATACTAATGCTAGTCCAAGTCATTATGTTCATGATTGCTTTATAATCTACTTCTTTCTTTAATTTAGTGTCCGATCAGAGGTTTTATAATAGTTTGAGAAAGTTCTTTGCTTTTTCTCTCATATCTTTTGTACAACTCCTTTATAGCTCTCATTGTAATCTATAGGTATCCTTTAGTTCTTTGATTCTGGTTTTGGCACAAAACTAGGCTGTAAAGGAAAAGTGCCATAGGAAATGTGTACTTCTGGAATACAGATTAAATATGGTTACTTTCCTTTTTTAAATCTATAATACATAGCTGTTCTGTATTAAAGCTTTGGAATATATTCCAGCCTTGATTTTTTTATCATTAATTCATTTTATTCACCTTTTCGTATCATCCTTCTAAAATATCATCTACTATAATACCAGTTAGCATTTAAAGAATTGACCTTGAAGCTAAACTGCATCCACTTCTTCTGCAATGCATTTATTCCTGATCATGAATATGATAAGTCTGAATCTGTTTCAGCTTTAGCTGAGCTCCATTGCACTGAGATTACTTCATATTTCTGTGGCAACATTAAATTCTTCTCCATAATGGTGCTCATTACTTGTAACAATTTATACAAATATATTTTTCAGTAATACTCTTTTTAATTTCAGTAACGCGTTTGTCCGTTCATGAGACTGCCAAAGTCTTCCTTTCAGTTTATTACCCCAATGGAAGAAATTAAAACATTTGGGAATCATTGCAAGTAATCAGACGTTAGTTGTAACTAGGTGAACAAGATCAGGTTTTTCATCACTAGTTCCCTTCCCAGATGATTTTGAAGAGTTTTGTAGTAGCTGCGATACTTTTAACCAGATCTGGAGTATTACTGATGTGGAGCAAAATAACTGTTACCATTCCCAAAATTTTAAGGTTTTTGAGGCAAAAAAAGATTTCAGAAGAAAACAAAGGCAGAATTATTATGTATTGGTATTGAAGAGCATAATAACCAGATTCATAATTGTGTGTGGATATATAACTGAATAGAAAACAGTACTTTCTTAGAGATTTGGGTCTCTCTCTCCATTAAGTTGGTTCTAGAATTTGACAGCAATCTTGCTACATCCAATTGATAAAAAGCTTTTTATGATTTCCTCTGGAAAGTCTGGCAAAAAAAAAAGAATTTTCCAAATGAGCCCCCTTCTGATTGTCATGACTGTTCCTATGTCCTGGGAAAGGTACACTGGAAGCAGTGCCATGCAGAACTTGCCACAATTAACGCTCAAAAGCAACTCTGAAGAGGAGATACAGAAGTCGAAATGGATGGAACTCCAGGAATTACTTAGTTTCTGTGAGTCTTATTACTAAGTTGACTGGAGTGTGAAGAAACTGACTAAGTTCTCTAGAAATTTTGGATTTTTTTCCTATTGCTTTCTTTATTGGGAAATGATGTCCTATATTCAGGAATCATGAAAGTTTGTTGACCCAAGTCAGGAAGTTAACAGCTCTCTTGGAAAAATTAATTTCCTTCTCATATTTTGTTTAGGAAGAAGTAACTGTTTCATTTTAAAAGATCATTTAAGGTAATGTGTTTGGGAATTATATTCAATTTAGTTAAGGTGGAAATCATTATGGGATATGTTAACTGGATTACTGCCATATCTCTGAAAGATAAGCAGAGCAACTTAAATACAGAGCTTGCATATTTTTAACACAGAGACAGATGATTAAACTTTTACAACTTGTTCTATATTCTAGTTTGAATGCTTTCAAGTTTATCTTTTGTGAAAAAGTTCCATCATTAGAATTCTTTATATAATTTCCTTAAGAAATGAGACTTAAGGTTTCATACTACCTAGCTTCTGTATTTTACTAGCCATTAATAACTTTTGCATTTATTGACTGGTTGAAAACAAATTTATCAGAGATATAAAAGTCTTAAAAGAAATGAACTTCATATAAATGGTAGAGGTGGAAAACTGATAGAAGAGAGAGTCCCATGAGTGACCTCAAGAATTGTGTTTGTCTGGATATTTGGTGTCTCTTGCATAGGAAATCATGTGGCAATCAGATAAGAAAATGGAGGTTCTGTGGTAAAAGTGATTGAAAGTGGTGGTAGGAGAAGAATTATGGGAAACATGATGGGGAGGGACAAAATCTCAGTCATATGAGAAAAGGAATGATAGCTATATTTGACACTGACCTGTAGGAGTTTAAATGTCATTAGTTCATCTGCTTGTAGAACAGCTTTTTGTTGTTAGGAAAAATGTGGGAAAGCTGATCTGAAATCCAAAGGTTGTCACGATGGAGCTTCAGTAAGATTGATAATTTCCATTTCATCTGAATGATAATGGTTCTGGGCCTCAAACCAAGATTTTCAGCTGTGATTAGTGATGTTATTACTTTTATTATTTTAATAGCCAGTAAAGATGCTGTAAAGGGACTTAATACTGAACACTTGATTTTTTTTTTTTTTTCTGAAAGGTCAAAGGGAGTAAAAGAGAGGAAACTCAGAGATTACAGACAGGGTATTTCTTACTTTTCTTATTTTTTTGGCATAAGATAAAGTACAGACATGGAACTGTCAAAGGAACTTTGTTCTGCTGTTAGGTTCATTCCAGTATTGTCTTGCTTAGCAATTAGAATTCTTTATTTGGTGACTTTTTGCATCATGCTACCTTTGGCTATACTTAACAGTAATTTGGTTGTATTTAGGAGGTTTTATTTCTGACTATTTTTAATAAAAATAATGAATAATCAGATCTCAGATTGTGTCAGTTTAACTGCTTAGTACTTTAGGCTTAAAATACATATAAGCCTGAAGTTCTGTTTGCAGGAAAAATAAAGAGGCAAAAAAAGAAGAAATTATCTGAGACTTAAAAAAAGGGCACATGACTGAAAACATCACAGAGGTCATCCCATGTTTTATTAGCCAGGTCATGACACTGTGTAATACCTTTAATAAATCTTATCAAAATACATCAAAATATTATCCAAAGTGCCTACATTGTTAAATGCAGTGTGGCACAACTGGTTGAATTTTGGCCTTTCAGGGCAGGAAGTCTCAGATTCGTGACTACTCTTTTATGTTGCAGTGTCGTGAGAGGGCAAGTGTGTTTTTTTTTTTTTTTTTTTTTTTTTTAACTAGTTATATTGATAGTTCATAATTGGAGTGAATTCAGCGTTGGTGATTATGACATACTCTTATGCCATGATATAATGGGGTGGAGATCTGGATATCTCTGTTTTATTCCCACCCCGATAATTTTTTGTTGTTTGTTAATTCTCAAATCATTTAATTTCCATCTATCCTTCTTTTCCATTTGTTAAAGGTATATAATGGGAATACATGCACTTTGGTTAGCAGGCTGGTCTTCTAAATTGAGGGAAAAGATTCCTTTGGAGGGTAACTTCAAGAAACAGATTATACCTTGAATCTCAAGTGAGTGCTTTGGCCAACACAGGTACGGGTACATTCTCCTATGTTTAGGGGAATGATTGCCTCTCTTCTTTCTTTTATGTGAAATATCGAAGGGTTATCGAAGTGACTTACCAGTCACTTATCCATTTTGCCTGCCGATCTGTAAGAAACAAGTTTCTACCCATCCACTCAGGAAGAATAGAGCCAGCAGGGAGAATCTTGTGCTATACAACACTATATTGCTGATTTTAGCAATATTATATTGCAAAAGGAATTCTCCTGCGCAGGTCAAAGTTGGTGCAGAGCTGCTTAGGGATTTTCGGCCTCTCATAGCATGAGCTGGAAGAGTTCTGACTCTGAGAGGCTGTGAGCCCTGAAAAGAAAAAAGGGATGGGAGACCTGTAGATCTGCAGATCATATCCTTTATTTTGGGGCTTCACTTCAAAGGGTGTAAGTGGTGTGCTGTGCCTTTTCAGTCGACACATCATTTGGTTGCATGATCCAGAAATAAGTGAAACTATATCCTGTCAAATTGAAAATACCAAAAGGCTTGTGTTACTCTTTATCTAGGTGTCTCAAGGTGGAGTAACCAACACAAGAGTTCTAAGCTGTCGTCTTTCTTTCCAAAAGCAGCATCCTAATTAAGGCATCAAAGCTAGTGTGAGCATTTTTTTGCTCTGAAAAACAAGACCCTAAAATTAAAGCTGTGTGAAACCTTTTTTGTCCTTTTTGCCATGTTTTTTACTTGTCTATTTGTCACTTTGTTACTTAAGCCTTTTGGGCATATAAAGAAACAACCAAATTTAGCCATGAGAAACTTGAGACACACTAATTTGTTTAAGGATTTCAGTCTTACCTGTTTCATAGCTTTTTCTCTCTATGATTTCTTTTTCATAACTATTTGACTGATGAGTTCTGTGTTGTAGACTTAGATCTGATAGGTGCTGGAGAAGCTGCCACAGCTTCGATTACATAAATAATGACTGTAGGTGTTTACTAAACATGATCTTTGTCACTTATTTCGCTCTTCTGAAGCTGGAGACTGAATATTTTGAACTCTAATGAAGAGACTTTGGATAATTGAGAAATGTTTTTTGCCCCACTGTTTTATTTCTGGATTATTTTGACTAAAAACTACCTTTTCTCAATGAGTTATTTTATTTTCTTTTACTTTCTGCTTGTTCAGTTTTCTTGGTGAGTCTTGTTTTCTAATACTAGCTCATTTTTCTCAAAATTTATCACGTTACTTCTTTATAGAAAAGAAGTGAGTCCTCTTTTTTGAGGCTGGACAAAGTATTACAGTACATTTTTTTATTACAAGGAGGATATTTTTTGTAAAAGGATTATAAGAATATTTTTTTGTAAAATAAAATTGCTTTAAAATGAATAGCCTAAGGTATATTGTAATACAAATAGTTATTCAGCATCTGTAAGGATTCTGTGTTGCTTTCCCTTATTATGTGCAGGATAGTCACTGACATCTTTCCACTGTGCCTTACAGTTTGCCGTGTAACAGCTTGTTCTTCAGTCAGGAAAGTATTTAATACTCCTACATCTTATAAATTTCCTTAATATATCTTATTAAAATGCAGTAACCGTTACTGAAATGTTGTATATTTCTTATTAATATTACAATAACCATTAGGAAGAAGATCTATATATCTTATTAATATACCAATGACCATTAAACTATTTTAATATTAATAATAGTGTATAAAAATGTCATTTTAATATACAGCCTTGTATCTTTTGTATGCACAGTACATTTATTTTAATGTTTTAAAAAGAAAATACTGCTAAATAAATACAGCAGAAATATATATTTTTCTTTAATATGAAGAATAATTTGAAATAATCCCTATTATCCAACAAACATTATACGCTACGGTTAGATAAATATGCTTTAGAGTGATCAGTGAGATAATTTGCCTTTTACCTATTTAATGAGTTGTAGTTGTTTTGCCAGGCAGTATAATTCATCTGTGTCCTTCCCATTAATTATTTTTGACTGGAATTTGTATTACCACTCAGAATGTTTGAGCAGCTTCAAATAGACATCAGTTAGAAAAAAAAAAAAAAAGAGTTGGAATGAGAAGAAAACCCTATGGGAAGCTATTATCCTCCCTATCAAACTGAGATTTTATGACCTTGTATGTCTATTTCAGGATTGTGCTTATGAAAATTTTATAGTCTTATGTTTCATCAGTTTCAAATTTCTACGTTCCACCTACTGCATAATCTCTTGTTCCTTTTGGCCTTATAAATTAAAAAATTTGTGCAAATAGGGCTATTAAAGCCATTTTTCCAAAGGCTTTCAATCTTCAAGGTGAAAGTCGTCTTTTTTTTCTTCATTTTTCTTTTCTTCTAACAAAATTCTTCAAGCATACAACTCATGCATGTGTATACCTAATGTTATAAAACCAAATAACTTTTTCTTTTTCTTTTTTAAAGCGACAATCTCTTTCTATTTAATCACTTTTCCAAGTTTCTGCAACAAGAGAGGTTGCAGTCTGCATAAATATTTCATTGACATTACTTGCTTGAAATTTTTCAATATGCACTACACACTGTAAATTAGCAGTCTGGAACATACTGTAAACATTAATCTAAAATTTCTATGCTAATATTAAAATTAATGTCTGTTTACATTTATCAAGATTTATTATTGTGATAAAAGAAATTATTTTAAAATATTAAAACAAATTTCAAAGTTCATCAAATGTATTATATACTTGCACACAAATTTTGCATGGGCTATTCCAGAAAGGATCTTAGATTTTCGTAAATCAAGTGAAAACAGCACTCTGCATTTCTTCCCTGACATTTCCAAGCTGTGCTTAATTGGAGTTTTGGGCATCTTGGAAATCAAACATAAAATCTTTATCTTCAGCACTGGAGGGTAAATTGTTTGCTCAATAAGAACGAAAAGAAAAATAAGTAGTATATTAATTTGTTTATTGCATTTTTTTACATATGGATCCTGGTGATTTTTTTTTGCAGAGTATCCTCAATTATATAGGATCCTTTTGGTCATGACTAAAGAAGCCACTTAGAATCCACAATTTTTAGATGATGGTATAGATTCATCTTTAATATAAATTGCTTTACTTGGATAAATATATTTCCTCCAAAACAATGAAAGCTATATATTAGTATGGAAAACCACAAAATGCTAATCTTTAGCAAAGATGCTTGTAGAGAGTATTTCATTGTTTTTCTTCAAAAATATTATTTTACTCTGTTGGTAAATTACAAAGGAAATTATAAACCTAAAAAAGGTAGATCATTTGCAATTAATAGTGGGAGTTTGTAATTCTATTAAAGATGCCGACAGTGTAATATGTGATTTAATAGCCCCCATGTTATAGATAATAGCAGGTAGATGAGAGGTGGTATTCTCAGTGGACTGAAGTGATTTTCAGAGGTAGTTACTGTGTGATTTTAAATAAGTCATTACCAATCTATTAGAACATATATTAATAATTAGTAGTTCACCTAAGTATACAAGCTCCTAAAAGTCTGTGTGTAGGTTGCTTACCCGTATGGTCCCTTGGAATTTTGGCAAAGTTCAAAGTACCCAGTACAAGCAAAAGCAAAAATGAAATTGATGAGGTATTTTTGCACAGATTTATGGTAAGATGCTTTTATATACCTATGGTAAGATTGTAGTATTTTTTGGAAATGTCAAATATAGACAAGTTTAATATGGGGGTTATCATGAATAATACATCAGTCTATGAAAACTGAGTACAGTTTATTTTTTTCTTTTGACTAGATAATCTCCGTAGGTGCTTTCCAATCTCAACCATTCTGAGATTCTGTGTTTTCAAGTTTTCAAATATTTTATAAAACAGAAATAACTGTATTTTGTTGTACGTAACTTCTAACTTCTATGCATTTACTTGTCATACAGTACCCAAAAATGTTTTATGGGCATGAAAGGCTCCATAAAATGTAAGGACATAGGTGAAAGGACAGGTTCTTGTAATAAGAGGAAACAGGAATGTGAAAGAAAACATGAATGTGAAAGAGAACACCAATCACGAAAATTACAAATGGACTAATGGAGAAATTTATTTTGTGAGAGAAAGGTATAATGTGGAGAACTCACTTTAGAAAAAATGCAGATTTTACTGATGAAACTGGTGAGAACACAGACACTCTCACTGGCTAAAAATCTTGTTGATTGGTAAAGATTTTTGTGTGTAATTTGCCATAGTTTCCCACTGGGTAGGCCACCAAATATAAGCTTAGACAAGAGTACTACATATCAGATACTTAATGGAAACCGTAACAATGGCTTTGGGCGGCCTTTTAGCATGTACTTTTTTCATTTGGCTGCTGCAAGCGGAAGGATTTTGGTACTTGTTTAGATGTCACATAACTTAATAATAGAGCAATACATACTAAACATCTGGCAATACATGTCAGGCCGTTTTGCGCATGGACAGTTAACCCACAATATCGCTTCCCTGTAAGTTTTGGAAGATACATGGAAGAGATGAGAAATGGTGAAGAATATCATATGCATAGAGAAAGAAAAGTGTCTGGCCTAGCTTCACATTTCATGTTTCTACAGGTTGGTAGAACATGAAGAAGAGCTGGAAAGTGTTTCAAGGTAATTGTGAGTTACCTGAGAGCGCTCTGGAATTGAGACAGGGGGATGTCTGATTTTTAATCTAAAATATTAATCTGAAAATAATAATATGGAAACTGTAATTTTCCCACCCAAAACACAGTAGTACCTTGACATTTGTGAGCTCCATGAAATATATTTTGGGTGGAGAAGGGATAATAGGGGTTCTACAGGTAATTGTAGAAAGAAGTAGAAGATAATAAACGCAGCTAATTTTAAAGACATGCTGAAATGTTTGCAAGAAAGATCTTAACTTCATCTACATTTTTCTTTCACATTTTACTTAGAGTGCTGTGTGTAACTAATCAACTGATGTTAATCATTCAGGTACCATGAAATACATATAAGCCCTTGGGAGAGTAGTGATACATTTATCTCATTGTGACAGAATTGGTGCAGAACTTCTTTGGGAAATCTGTATTCCTTTATTGAGTGTAATGTCACCTGGAGTTACTCCATGAACATGTGACAGCCCAATCAGTCGCATGAGCTTGGCCCTTCTCCACTAGCCAACCTAGAGAGTGTGGGGAGGAGGTGGAAAGAGAGAAGAAATTATGGCCTTAGCTCTGTGTCTCTTGTGAGGAAGAAAAGCATGGAGAGCTCCTTCATTTGTGTTGGGACTGTCACTTTTATACCTTTTTCTTCAGTGACAAGTGATTTTTTTTTTTTCTTAACTTGCTATTTATAATCAAGCTATTTCTGTAATTACTATATCTTCATTTACCAGTGCAGATATTTTTGCAAAGAACAAGCGTTTAAAAGGCATTGTATTTGTTTAGTGAGAACTGGAGGCAGATAGCACAAGGCTAAATTGGATACTTGTTTTAGAATTTCTATGCATTTTATTCTGACAGTCTTTTCCTCCCCTTGTATTAGCCATATGGAATCCAATCCTGAACCAAATTGTGTCAAAATGATCAATCTAGCTTAAAATAATACCTTTGAAAATGCCCTTTTTTACTGGAGTTGTGATGTTTTAGCTTGCTTATCTAGGGGCTTCAGGTAAAAATAGTTCACAGCTAAAACATTCAAGCTTTTTTTTTTGGGGGGGGGTGGGGGGCTTTTGGTTTACTGAAAACTGAGCTCTTATTCAAATTGACAGTAGGTCAATTTTCTTCTATTTAGACATTATTACACTATTATATCTTCTTCAAAAGAACAGAGCAGCGTTCTGACTTTGAGATAATGGTATCTAAATATGTATATTCTTCTAGTATAAATTATGTGTATGATTTTATTCAGGTAGACAAATTAACAAATTTGGATAATTTTGCCATCTTTTTAAATTTGCAAAGGAGTAAAAAATTCCAAAGGATTGGCTTCATTTGCAGCACTTTTATACTACTGTTTTTTATTAACTTCAGTAGAATTAATGCTGATACACACCAATATAAGGGGAAGCAAAATTACTTCCTAAGTCTTTAGATATGGTTTCAAAGAACAGTTTGATGAAGATACACTCTGGCACACTTAACTTCAGGCAATTAATGATTTAAGGACTAAACTGGAATCTCAGTCAAAAAGATTGCATGTATTTAATTCTCACTAACTAATGTGTATCAATCAGATGAAAATTCAGAACTCTTTTGGCTGTTGTAAGTAGATATATTGTTCACACTAAGATTAATGCTTCAAGGAAACATTTAGATGCTATACTGGATTTAAATAAGAAACTGCAGGTTGTTCTTCATGTAATAATCTTATGATCGTTCTTGAATCTATATTGGATAGAAAGAATTGCTATGGTTTAGTAAAGACCTACTGACAGTGGAGAGGAAATGGTATTATTCTAGAAAAAGTATTCTTCTAAATTAATCATTCCATTAACGCATAAGGCATAAATGTTTTATCTGAAACAGATGCTGAATTTCTTGTTTGTGTATGTATGTATATACCCATATATACCTACATTTAAAAACTGAGTAAGAACAAAGTATAATTGTACGTTAAGCAGTATTTTAAAGATTTGTGTCTTACTTCTTTTCTATGTAAGAAAATGAGATTTTTTTCTTGCCAAGCTTATTACAGACTGTCTTTTGAGGCTTGGTACAGAGAGACTCATCATCCAGAATGTGTCTGACCTGCACTTGGCAGACCCTGGCTTGAGTGTGCGCATTCTGATCACAGCTGCCTCCTCCATCCTTTGAGTTCCTGTGGCTTCTTCATGCTTAAATGCCTCCTGCAAACTCTTGTCCTATCTACATTTGGCGATAAAGACGAAGTATTGAGAAACAGATATCAAATTCATGATCCATTTTAAGAAGCCAGCTTTTCCTCCAGATGAGGAACATTTTGGCTAATATATTGATCTCAAGCATATGCTAGAAATCTATATATTAGATCTTATGTAAACTGCTAAGTCATACTCCAGGTTCATCTGGTCAATCTTAATACAACTGTTCTTGAATATTAGCCGGCTGCTACCAAACGTCTTCCCCTTTCCCTCTGTTTGCTTCTGTTTCTTCCTTCGCATTAGGTCTTGAGGTGTCCTGATCTTTTTCTATGCCAATTCAACTAACAGCAAATAAAGAACATGAATATTTTTCTGAAATGACCAAGACTTTAGTAAATTGCTGAAAAGTTAGTTGCTGTATTTGGTACAAAAGAGGTGACAGAATAACAAAAGAGAAGGAGAAGAAAATTTTATGAGGAATAAACCCTCTGTTTTAGTGTCAGCAATCTGTTAAATTGGCTGAGCTGTATCATTTAGCTGTTGCCCTGTTAACCAGCCAGCAGACTCTGTCAACATTCTTATGTAAATAATAAATAAATAAATACCTGCAGTATCTTTCAGTCTTCTTGTTTGTTCTGCTTGTGCATTTAAAAGGCTACAGATCAACTAACTCACTACTTTGCCTTTTTCTCTTGATAACAGAGAAGGATATTTAAAATGACATCTTGCCAATGTTCATTATCACTGTCATTCTCCTGAAAGGTTAATGCTTCTGCAAACTCATTTGAACTCATTCAGCACAAAAAGCATTTACACCTCCAGCTGTGCAATGGTATTGCACCATAATGTCATAATGTGCTCCAAGTTATGGGATCTGTGTTTAAAAGAAAAAAAAGGAAGAAAGAAAAAGAAAAACAAACAAAAAAAGAAACTTGTGTTTCTTGCCTTACCTAGTTCTGTTTTTCACCTGCGTCTGGCTTTCTTGAGTCTAGAAGCAGGAGTGGTGAGGGAGGAGGCAGAAGTGAAGGGAAAAGAGCAGCAGAAACTAGGCTTCATTGAAAATTCAAATGGGAATATATCTTTATAACCTTCTAAATTGATTTTTTTTATATTTGGACAGTAGTGGCATTTAAGTAAAAGATGCTGTGACTATTTGGAATATTTTGATTACACAGAGGATCTAGAGCTAGGTGCTCTTATCCACCAACTTAAGGAGCAGAGACATTCTGGGTCTGTTTATTTGTAGTTGCAGTGCTCTGTCCTCAAACAGATATAGCAAAGAAGGTGTTGAAAGGATTGTGTTCATCATCAGTCATTTACAGCTGACTGATGGAATTGTTTAGTGCAAAAACATCATTCAAATATGCTAACAAGGAGTTAACTAAATCCAAATTGTAAAATTGTGATTTTGTAGCCAGAGATGACTCTGTGTGGACAGAACGTAAAAAGGGTAAGTATCAGAAATTTTACATAGTCTTAATAGTTAATCGAATATTAATGTTTATCATCTGCATGGTTTTGCTTTGTCACATTACTGACAAGTTCAAGCAGGCTGTTAATGCTTTATTTAAAGCTTCACAGAGATGCTTTTAAGATGCTTGACTTGCTATTTGGTGAATTTTGAAGAGACTGCTTGGTCAAATAAAGAGCTAGACATTTTCCGAAGGTAAGCAGGAAAGCTGAGAAAGTCAACAGCCAAAGCAACCTATAACAAGCTGAGAAAGCTGAAAAGCCATGAGTGGTAAGGACTGTCTCATCCTTTCAGCAGGATGCTCTTGCCAGCTGAAAATAACCTAAGACAATTCTGAGACTTGATCCCAGAAGAGATATTAAAAAGAGTTGCAAATTGTCACCATAGTTATTATAGTCTCTGTAAACTGTATGCATGAACTGGCACATGCACAAGGCCACATTTAAAAGGAGCACAGTCCCTACACAGCAATCATCCATTATTTCTAGCCTTAAATAGCTAAGCACTGTTCTGTCCCTCTCAGCTGAGATGTTGCTCCCAATTGGAAATGCAGGAAGGTGCGAAAACAAGGGTTGGGGTGACAGAGCTTACACCCGGGACTCAAACAGTTGGAAGATAACTACAGTTGCACTGTTTTTTTTTTTTTTTTTTTTGTAACTGCTCTTTTGTTTGTTTGTTTTTCCTTATTTCATTTATTGCAATTATAATTTATTACTTGTGTGCATTCATTGTTTGAGCACCAATATCTACTGTGCATGATCTGTCTGATATTCTACAGGAGATTAATAATGTTCAAGAAGGTAGGGAAAATACAGTTACAAGAACAGTTTAGCCATATTTAACCTAGAAGTCAATTTAATTGCAATTTTAGCTATTTGTCATTGTTGTACATGGTATATATGGATCAAGAGTGATCAATGGCTTTTCACTTAGTTAAAAAACAAACAAAAAACTCCACAAAGGAATAGTCAAAAAATTGGGCATTTTTCTGTATTGAACAAAAAACTTTTATTTAACTGGAGTTCAGAGATTTTCAGAAGCTTAACCCAAACACATCAATTGGCACCAGTATATTTGTTTGTTTTACATAATATATACAACAGTATAGTGTCTTGGGATACACATTTAAAGTGTTAACAGTAGTAATCCCATCGATACATTCCTGACTGGAGTAGTTGCTCAAAAAGAAAACCAACCAAACAAAAAAAAAAACACCAAACCAATGATAAACGTGCACATATGGCCTCTGATCACCTACGTTTCTTGTCCATCTGTTTGGGTGGCATTGTGCTTAATCACAATTCAAAAAAAGCCCTTCCACAAGAGTATCATAATTTGCCAAAAGTAAATTTGGAACTAGCACTTAATAATATGCTGCATGTGCCAATTTTGCTCTATGCTAACATTGTGCTTTAGTGGATTCCTCTGGCATTTGATCATGTTGGTTCATTTCCTAGCCAAAATCCAGTAAATGACCAGGTGAAAAAAAAAAAAAGTTTAAAGATGATCAAGCCTTATACGAGACCGATTGCATAGCACTAGCTGTTTGAGAAAGTCAGAATTCAGATGTTGAAATGACCATAACAGATATGAGTTTCTCCCTCATAAAGTAATGCCATTCACTTTATAGGGCAAACCTTCACACATTGCCAATAAGTAAGTTAGTTTATGATCTGCGTTAACTGCTTATCAAGAAAAGGAAGGAGCAATACATAGGGTATGGCATAAGGAGCAGTGAGGTGTCAAATGCCCTTTCAAATGGATAAACGAGGTGAAGTGCTAGCTATTTTTTCTCTATTACCTGGTGTTTTAAAAAAGATACATTTAATGAAAAACTCTCCACTGTTCATCTCTACTGTTTACCTGGAAATATCACGCCAAGATCTTTTTTCTTTTTTTTTTTTTTTTTTGTGTGTGTGTGTGTGTGTCTTTTCCTTGTTTAAACTCCAAATAGCTTCATTGAAATGCACTTACTCTCCTTCAAAACTTACGTTAAATGATCTTTCCTTTGTAGAATTGCTGGTATAGTTATAGCATCAGAGCAGCATACTGATTAAGAGGGACTGATGAGGAGCATCTTAAAGGGACTTGAACAGCATGCAGTGTCCTGCTGAAGATGAACTTTGACAATTCTGAAACTCATCACAGAAGAGTTACCAAAGAGGGTTGCAAATTTTCACCATACTTTTGGTGAAATGAATGTAAAATGAATTGAAAAAAAATTAATACAATTTTATCAAGAAATGCAATATGGGAGTGAGACATAAGAACTTTTGTTATATAGATAATGCTATTTTAGTATGAACTGAGAAAAGAAAGGGGGGAGTTGCTTTATATAGGAGCATTCTTACAGATGTTTCATTAGTACATATTAGTAAGCATCTCAAGTTCGTGCTTTTTCTAATTCTCTAGTATGTAATTTTATGAATTATATTGATAAGGCTACTATAGGACATGTACTTGAGTATACTTTATATAAGACTTAAAATAATAACGTTGAAACAACTATTCCAACAATCTAATCATTCATGTAGAATAAATTAATGCCCTCATTGTGTGATTGAGCCCAAACTATTAAGGTGAAAGCACTTTGGCAGCATTACTGCTAATACGCATCTGCTTGAAATGACATTGCCCATCTGAAAAAATAGATCTGGGGAGGAGGAGGAAAGACTCACAGATTAAAATGGGAGGATTTGAAGCCCATTGAAGAAAAAGTCTCATGGTTCCCAGTATAAGATTTTATTGCATTTTTAGCTTAATACAACTCATTCTTTCTCCCATCTGAAACTACACTGATGTAAAATGTTATAATTAGTGTTGCTCATTTGGGTAAGGATTTTAATTTGGATGGTATCCTGGTTAACTTTGTATTCATAAAATGATATTTTTCTAGAGAAACCATTTCAAGGATTCTTGTTCCAAATACCTGAGCCGGTTTCTAATACCCTCTTAGTGCTGTAATAGTATGCATCAATCTTCTGTTCTCACAAAATTATACAAAGTATATCTGGAAGTACTACAGCCTATTTGCAAAGTTGACACCTTTCATGATATGCTGAAATAAAAACTAGCTATGCTTCAGTAAGAGAGAGAGATTATATTCCAGTATACGCAGTATACGTTGGGAATGTTGCTACATGCTAATAATTCTGAAATAATTTATTAGACTCCTGAACACTTCTTGACAATTCTGTAAGTTCTTGACAATATTGTAAGAGTTCACATTTAACCAACTTTCTTTTTTATGTTGTAAAAATTAGTATTGTTTGATGAATGCCAAGATATATTTTTTCCTTCAAGGAATTACAAGCAAGCAGGGACCACTGTAAGCAGCCTTCCAAATTAGCATCTCAGTTTTCTGTTTAAGTATACTCAAGAAAATATAACTAAAATATGATGATCTTTGCATAATCAGCAAAGCAGATGATATCTTCCACAGATGTTAGAAGTATTTTGGCACGTGACATGTACTGTGCCTTGACTTTCAGTGGCCTAGGTGATAGATTCAAAATGTTTAAATTTGGTGAAGAGCACTAGCAAAGATGACCACAAAATGGGCCACTTTGGTGTAATTTTTGCCATTGCTTCTTCTTATTCTAACTTGTCTTCTTGCAAGCATCATCAACTTGTAAGCAAATACCTTGAATACATTAATAAACCTCTTGTGGCATTAACATATGCATCCTATTCTCAAAGAAATGTTGAATCACAGGAATAATATTTCTCTGAGAATAATAAGTAAAAATGGGTTGTTTGCTTTTATGAAAAAGGGCAGGGTCACAGACTTTAGAGTTCTGTCATTTTTGCCTAATCCTGTTTTTATGCTTATTCACCTGGGGTAGGTACCATTAAAATAAATGAATGCTACTTCCCTTTTGGAGTTACATCAGAGTGTAGTTCCAGACTCTGTTGCTGTTTCTTGTCAAACTTGATCCCCTTTGTGTCCTGAACACAATTTGACTCTTCTCAAGAAAACACTTAAGAAGAGAAAGAAAAAATTTGCAGCCTACTGTTTTCCTTTTTCTAGCTCCTTGACAGTTCTTTTGCACTGAGAAGCAGATGAGGGTATGCTAGGCTTTCACAGTGAACAAACAGATTGATTTTTACCTTGTGTGCACTTGTTTCTCAGGTGCAAGTTATTTTATTGGGAAAGTTTTATTTATCTGTGTGTGTGTTCTCTCAGACCTCTTTGATTGTGCATGACAAAAAACACTGTATTTATGAAGGAGACGTAAAACTCAGAACTCATAAAGTAAATGGTCCTGATAGGTTTTCTGATTAACTCAAATTGGATGCTGCTGAAATTACATGAAAGTCATGTCTCCTGATATTTCAAACTTGATTACAGGACTTATAGCTCCGCTTTCTTCAACATCAGCTGTGGAATTATGAAGAGGAAATCCAGGAGGGGTGAGGGGCCTAAAAATATGCAAATAGGCTGTGAATTTAATCATCCAGACTCCTTTGTGCTTAACAGAACTGAACCTCACAGTAGTTTGAGGTTCATCCACTGCTAGCATGGAAGAAATAAAATCAAACTGATGACAGAAGAAAATACCTGCTGTTTTTGTCAGTTATAAACCCTATTACTTTTTATTTTATAAAAATTATTTTTTTATTTATGAATTATATTTAAATGCCAGTTGAAGCATAAATTAATTTTAATATGGTAGTGTTTTGGTGCAAGTCAAGAACTGTATTGCTGCCTTGCCTTGCTTGAACTTTTCCTCTTAAACATGATTTGCTCTTTCTTTAGTAGCTTACATAAAGATATTGTTTCTGAATTAAATGACTTAAGATTCATGGATAACTGATAGTGAAGGAAGAGGAGTTATTTTCAGTGGGTTTATGCCTGGACAATACCTGCGCATAAAAAAGTTGATTACTATTGCTTAAATTAATGGGTGTCGTCATAGAAATCTTTCATTTTCATTGAAATGAATAGCAATGACAAAAAGCTATAGAGCCTGGAGTTTAATTATTGAGTCTGTATTTTGTTGTTTATTCTGTGGATTGATTTATTTTTTCCAATTAAAATATTCTATTTTCATAATATATTCTATTCTATAAAAATACTTCCTTTTTTTTTTTTTTTTTTCATGTATCAACTTTGGGGAAGGTTTCCTCTTCTCTCCCCAGTATGGGTCTTAAAAATTACCCACCAATCTGTTTTTAGCATCTTCAGCAAAGCTTATTACCAATTGTGGTTATGTTAAGGCAAGCTTGAGAAAGAGATGGGCCTTGCTTGCCTTGTAATACATGCTGTAGTTGATACTGCAAGAATGAGCAGCATTTTGGAATAAAGAGTAATCAGTCTGGTAATGCAGAACTGTGCAAAGATCTATTTTGAAGTTTGAAAGCAGATACTTTGAGGTTTGTTTGTTTGTATTTTTACTAAAATGAACCCTTTGAGTTTTCAAGCCTGATTTATGCCTGCATGGGTTATGTTGCACCCTGTCAAATCCTGGACAAAGCTACAGCAGTGAAGTGAGTAATTTTACATTAGAAATCTGATTTTATTCTGGGGATCTTTAAGAATATGAGGAATCCCTATCGTGTCAGTTAGGGCATATCTATGAAAAAGATGACGGGGGTTAATGTTCTTATTAATTTATCTCAAGTTATTTTTCACTTCTTTCCACACACTGGCTTCACTGCAAAGTTATAGGAATCAAGGACTACCTGTAGTGAATTGTTTGGGACTTGCTTCAGCTTTGTATATTCGTTTTCTTGCCTTTTTTTTTCATTAGAGCAACAAGAGCAAAATCAAATGGATTTAAGTTTACAAAAACTAACTGAACTTCTGAACTATTTATTATTTTATTATTTGTTTGAAAATAATAAAGTTTGGTTGGGACTTTAAAAGCGTCCTCTGGCTATGACTCCCACAACTTAATTACATGCTGCATTGCAGGTCACAACATGTCTCTTTAAAATAATTCTCTATCAGTTACATTTTCTTCTTCATTAGTTCTTGCACCTACAGGCTCATAGAATAGTAACTTCCAACTCACGTTTCCATATTATTTGTGAACATATATTTTTAAGTCATTCTTTTCCTGTTTTGAAGTACAGTTCTCTTCTCTTTTTGGAGAGTGCTTCTACATCTGTGCCCAGTCTTGCTAACTCTTTTTTCTACTTTTTACATTGAAGTGATGATAGTTTTTTGCTAGTTCCCAACCAGTGCAAAATTTCTTTTGTATCATTTACAGCATGTGTATACACATTTATCAGCTATAAGAAAGATGTTCCAATTTAATACTCCTTCTGTGCCATTAGCTTACAGTATCCTCCTGAACTAAGCTACTAAAATACTTCTAAACTACTAAAATACTTCAATATCATACCAAGTGAAGAAAAGTAGGTGCTTGGTGTTTAAAAAACAGGGTGTGTGTTGCTTTTTTACTGTAAGTACTGTGGAACTTACAGCTCAAAATAAGTTTTAGAGTATTAGGTAAACAAACAAGCTAACAAATGCACAGAAAACTCTACATGTGGAGTGGTAGTTTATTCAATTCTCTCTCCCTTTTTTTTTTTTTTATCCTCTCCTGTAGTTATCAGAAGAACAAGAGAAAACCTGGCATGTGGCACCTTGTTGGAATGTCTTGCTTCAGTTATGCAGCCTCTGTAAATCTATAAAAAATGAGAATTTGCAGTGTGTCCCACAAGGGACACTGTCCTCCAGAGTCCCAGGAAGGAACTGGTGAAGCAGGAGTATGGGTGAGTGTTTTTTCATGTGCTATGATGAAGGAAATATTCCAGAAACTGTTTTAAGTCTACTTTTAAAAATATTTTCAAATTATTCTCTAGGTCCATTTCACCCTGTCACTGGAAATTTGGGGTATAGTACAGATTTCATTTGTTGTTTGTTTTAATCTCTATGCCTCTATTGTTTTTTTTTTTTTTTTATGTTTTCTGGTTTTGAAGGTACTTTTTTTTCATTCTGCTATGTGCCAGAAAAGGATTATAAAGGTTTATTGGGCAGACTGATAAAA
>VZSV01000110.1:515459-572027 GCA_013398735.1 Nothocercus julius | reverse complement strand
TTATTGTCTCTTACCCAGCAGGATGAGGATGCAGAGGAGGATGGCAATGAGTGCCCCTGTGCTGAGGCCCGCGGGGAGGAGCAGGGCCTCGGCGCTGCAGGACTGCATGTTGCCCCGGCTGTCGCAGGCGCACACGCGAATAGTCAGCGTGCCCGTGCTGCTCTGGATCGGGTAGTCGTTGTCCGATATCACCACAGGTAGAAGGTAAGTACTTATTTCATGTCGACTAAAGCCATTCCTCCTTGTCAAAATTCTGGCTGTGTTATCTAGGTTGATTAAAATATACTCTGGTATAGAATGTGAATTTAAAGTGCGTATCACATATAACACATGCAAACTATTTGTTTCTTTTTCATCACCGACAGTGTTTTGAAAGTGGCCAGTCCTGATATCATAGTGGTACCTCTCTTTTTTAAGACATTCACATTTGATCAGAAAACTATCTATGAATTTTTATGAACATCCAGCTTGCTCCTCGGTGCCTCTGCAACACCTTTGAACGTGAGTTGAAAAGAGGATTTCCCAAAGCTTAACATATTTTATAGATTACTGCATGCAGTGTGTCATACAATTCCATTCCATGGCTTAAAGCCCTGAAATGAAGTGGCCAACAGAGAAAAAATGGCCTTTCACTTCACACTGTTCAACAAGCATTCTGCTTTGAAAGATTCTTTCTGTGGATCATCTCTGATAATACTCAGAGGAATGCTATCTATAAACTCAGTATGAGATTTTTCTGCACCAAAACACTTTCAACATAATGTAGAACAATGAATTATATACCTCAGCACACAGAGCAGAATTTTTGTTGGAAAATTGTCTCAGGAATTCAGAAGATTGATGGGAAAAATGCACACTTCTGAGAGGTGAGCTTACTAAATTGTTTTTGTAGCACACAAAGTTTAGTTGTCTGCACTATGCTTCTCGCACAGGTGAAAGTACATCTGTGCATGTAATTTCCACAAAGATTCGGTTAAAATTATTTTTGTTATCATTATTATAGGTTTCAGCTGTCTTAAAGTTTTTCTGAAAGTTTAAAGATATTAAAAGCAAATTCACAATATTTCAGGAAGTTTTTTCAAATAGTAAACATTAAACTCCTTTCCTGGGCTAAGCAGGTATTTTACCTTCATTATCCTGAACAGTGAAGTTTGGGTTAACAGCAGCTAAACTGAAGAAAAATTTTTGTCCACCAAGAGGGTCATCTCTGTCTACTGCACTTATAGTCTGGATAAGCTGCAAGAAGGAAAAAAAAAATTCATGTAGATTTTTGAAACAGCTATCTCGTTACTTCTGGAAGATCTAAACTGCTGAGAAGTTTCACATCCAAACTGCATACATACTGATTTAATAATGCAATTACATCTAATTTGGCACTACTACCCTGCGGCATACTTGTTAAATTCTGTTTGTTTTTCCTCTTCCAGTTCTTCTAAAGACAGCCATTTCTCTTCATAGCACAGCTTTTGTCAAGACCAATCATTTTTCACATCAACTGCAATGTACTCCTGTTTACCTTAAAAAATGCCTAATTAACCCCCCACATCTCTCTCTGTCCATCCAGAGTACAGCAACTAATTTCTTCAGGAGGGAAAATTTAGATTTAATTACGGCAACTTGCTTGCCTTCTCAACCACATAAACACATGATATAATAACCACCAAGACATGTAAGCATCTCCAATAGCTTACTGGGTGAACAACCCAGATAACACATGCACAGGATATTGTTTTTGTGTAAAGGAATATTTATTTTCTGGATCTATTAAGTTCTGATTTGCTGTATGGCATAAGAAACAAAACATGCCACCATTGAACTTCCTTGCACCTACTTGCTGAAGAGAATGCTCAAATGCTTGACAGTTCTTGCCCTGTAGGGACTTTTCCTCATTGCTTGATTTTTGATGTCTTAACATAAAGATTTTCAAACGTGCTGTCAGTGAGAACTAAATTCTGGATTCAGACCAACATTCCAGGCATTTGTATTGCCATGAAGAAGGCATTATGTTGCAGCATGGCAGAAGAAGCAAACAAATGATGAGTCTAAAGTAGTTGCAGTGCTGATATCTCCAGAGACTCCTGTTGCAGGTCTATCCAAAAGCAAAAGGACCAGATAAGTCCCCAGCAAGAAACACACTTTTTTTTTTTTAACTCACCTTCTCCAGGCAATGCTCCTAGGGTTGCTGCAGCATCTCATTAAACGGAGTGAGACAGGCTTTTACATCAATGAAAGACTATCAAGTTCTACTCCAGCTGACAAATCCGAAAGTGTGCTGTCTGAATATCATGCCTTTTCTCTGTTTGCCCTGTGAACTGTCTCTTGGCACAAGTTCAGTGCCAAAATGTAGGCACAGTATCCCTGACACCAAGCTGCTTGGTTTATGTGGAGAGAAAAAGGCCCCAATTAGTCCATAGCTTTACCTTTGCTCATCACGCCCTTGATGAGGTCCCATACTTTATATATTTGTCTTTAAGGGCATAAGATTTGCCATACAAGGCCAATGATGCCTCTCTGCTGCTGTACTTTGGCTCCCCTCTCTTCCTGTATATTTTTCTGACCCTCTCTGGTACCATGAAATAGGATTGCCTTCTTCACAAGACTTCTCCTCATGCAGAGGCTTACTCCCTGACTTTCTGCTGGCTGATGACACTCAGCATATGCTGTTAGAATGACTATTCGGTGGTATCATGGGGTTGAGTGATAGGCTTTCCTGCTTACGCTTTTCCAGTGTAGGCCTTTCAAGATTTTTATGAAGTAGTAGAATTGCTGCCCATTCTTGATGGGAAGAGAATGATTCCTGTCATAGTTTGGTGGATAGCCTTTATTACCCAGTGTCTTGCTCTCTCTCAAGTCTCGTGAGTCTCTGATACAGAGACTGCTTGCCAGTTTTCTGCAAAAGGAGCCAAAAGAACACAATTTTTTGATAGGAGGCCTCAGAGACTGAATGCTGTAACTCCACATTCCTTCACTTCTACTTCATGAAGTATTTTGAACCACCTTGTTCTTTTTGTATGAGTTTTAAAGGATAAGATTGCTGACTTGCAATGAAGGACAGTAAGTTTCTTTACTCTTTGAAGGGCACATGGAAATCAGATAAGACTTTTTGTACCTTGCACCTAGGAGAAGACAGGCCTTCCTCTCCTGCCACTGGCTCTTGCAATCTGCCTGGTCAATGGGAAGGGGTAAGCAGAAATAGGACTTTGGTTGTTACAGTTCACCTGTAAGTGTCTTTTCTTCAAGTCATTGTGTGTGGCTTCTGTCTGTGCCTCTGTCTTGCTCTTATTATCATTTATGGCAGAACTGGTCTTTCATTTCCTATATTGGCATCTCATTAAATAGTGTTGTGATCTCTGTGTCACCAAGCTCAGATCTTCAGTTCAGTTAACTGTTCTGCAAATTCCATTATCAAGAGAATCATATGAAGAGCCATAAGAAATTTTAATGTCACAAATTGAAAATAAAGGTTTTTTTTTAATAAAAATAGAAGCGAATTTCCTTGTACCCAAGTGTACTTGTTTGAGGAGAAGAGGCATAGTTCACCATTTTGGATTTACATATAATTACATTTTGTATTTGCATGTTCAAGGCCATGATGACTTTGGAAGCTCTCCATTCAAGTAGGGACTGGTTTGTGTTTCTTGGTTTTTATAATGCTTACTTTCATGCTGCAATGAACTTGAATCACCATTATTTGTTTGATTCATGCAAGATCAGGTTCACTGTCAGAGTCAGAAGCTTCCATTTGACTTGTCCAGAGATCTTTTCTATTTCATCAAACTTCTGGTAACAGATGCAGCCCATTTTTGTCATAAAAGGATTCCTTTTTTTAGGATTCCTTTTTTTTTCCTTTCTTTTTTTTTTTTTCTTTTTCCATTTTCTTTGATCTATCATCACTGACCATAGTCTTTGCTGAAATGTCAAAAAACTATACCACTCACCACTAAATAAGATTTCTGGTGCTTTACAGAAAAACTTCACGTGCAGCTTCACACAGTCTGTAGGTCAGTAGCACAGTTGTATCTCAGCAAGATGTCATTCCCTTGAGCAAGATTTCAGATGTAGCTTTCACACATTCGCATATACAGGGAAAGAAAACCAGATTGCTTATGAATGTCTATCACAAGGAGTACTTTCCTCACCACATTGGGAACTCATGTGGCTGAAGATGAAGCTATATGGTGTTTGGAGGGAACAGCCATTTCCTGTCAACCTTTTGAAGTGCTGCATGTTTTTCTGGCCTCATTCTCTTGGCTCAGTAGTTAGGGAAAATTTATGCAAACTGGATGTCCATGGGATTGGGTCAGTACAAGTTCATGGGACTTGATGAGATGTACCTGTGTGTACTGAGGGAGCTGGCTAATATCACTGAGAGGTTACCCTCTATCATTTTAAACTCTGGAGTTCAGGAGAGGTTCCTGTGGAATGGAAGAAACCAAACATCACTCCTGTCTTCAAGAAGGACAACAAGGAGAATTTGAAGAGTCAACCTCACCTTGATCCCTAGAAAGGTGATGGAGTGACTGTGTAACTATGGTAACTGTATTGCACAAGATTTCCATTCTGGACAAGGTGCTGGCAGGCACTTGGAGTATTTTACCAAGTCTTATTTCATTCTTGAATGTTTAGGGACTGATAAAGTCATTGTTGGCCTGACTCTGAAACCTCTGGGCAGTAATTGATGGCCAGGTAACTAGTTACAGTGGAGAGACTCTGTGTAAATCTGCTTGAAGAAGAAAAAAAGACTTGCTGGGCACAACTGTTTATTTGTAGTCAACATAAACATTTGTCTCTCAGCAGCCTTTTTCCTCTGTCAGTGACTTCCACTATAAATCTACATTTGAGAAGAACTGAAATGGCAAAGAGTAAGCTCTGCTTTTGGGGTCAACTGATGACTACTGACCATTATTACACTGTAAATGTAGCCTGTGCATCTTAAAGAGTATCTGTTACTGCTGAGGCGCACTTCTCTTATTTTGCAGTAAAACTGAACAGTACTGAATCATTAAAGCTTCAATCCTGTTTCTTAAATTTATTTATACTGTTTTGTACCACTATTTTTAAATACAATTAAACAAGCATCAGTACCTATATACAACAAATCTGTTCTCATGTTTTATTTGAAAATTCTGCTTAATAATAAGGCATATTTTGAAGGAGAAAGTAAATACCGAAAAGTTCTAATAAGCTCTCTGCCTCTCCCCAAAGAACTGATATAATATACCTAAATTTCAGAAGCTGAATGACAGAATAGCAAAAAGTAGGAATTTATAAGCCTGCTGAAGCTTGTTATAAATATTACTCCAAAAATCCACCTAGAAAGTCTTATTTTCCTTGGAATTTTTATTAAATGATTACTTATAGCCTTTATAGATACTGCTGGTATGTGTATAATTATAAAATGTACTGACACAAAATAGGATTAATCATGTAATGTATTCATACATGAGAATTTATATTTGTGCTTATGCAACATATGCAACACCCACACTAAGTTTTTAATGTTGGAGCTGTGATGAAGTCCCAGCCTCCTTAGTGGAAGCTTCAAGCAGTGTCCAAAAACATAAGTGACTGGTTTTCCCTCTTCATACAGTTTGACTCCTGTGTGTGTGTGGGGGGAGAGTGGAAGGATGGTTTTTAGGGTTGGGTGGGGAGGGATAGGGAAGGTGTGTTGTTTTATGCTTAACAGAACAAACGGAATTTGAAAGAATCATCTTACATTTTTGCATTCTATTCCCTGTTATCATTAGTAATTGTATTAATGTCAAATGCCTTACTCCTCATATAGTGTTATTTTCAGTGTTATTTTACCCTTAAAGTAATCAACCAGGGGATACTCCATTTTATCCACAGTATATAGCTTCTAACTCGCTAGCAGCAGTACAAACAACCAATAATGACTGCAGGCATGCCAGGGATATTACTCCATCTCAAAACAGGCAGGATATAATTGCCTAGGACTAGTTAAAGAGAACTGTTTGCCACTAAATATTAATAAATGATTGCAAAAAAATGCTATGTATTTATTTAACAAACACAGGGGTGAACTGTTTTTAGAATAAGTCCTCTTAGTATTACATACTGCTTAACTAAATGGTCATTTTTTCTAAGATACAATATATAAATTGTATCTTAACGATAGAAAAACAGAGATAAAATTGAAATTAAGGAGTCAGAGAATATAAAGAAATAGTACAAATATATCTATAAAAAAGATAAAATTGCTAAAAATGCAACACAAAGAAATTTGGTTTCTAAGTAAATGATTTTTTTTCCAATAAAAATAATTCAGCTCTCTATAATGAGGAATTCAGACATGTAAAACTAGCAAAAGCCAAGACTAACGAAGGTTATCATGGAAAAAAATCCAGGATTAAAAATAACAGCATTTTATATGGTCAAATAGTTGATACAAAGAGGTACAACATGAAAAGAATTGGTGAAAGACACTTAACATGTTTATATAATCATTGATGAATTAAGATGCAGTAAAAAGAAAAAAATGAATGTCTTACATATTTTAAAATGGCATTGAAAGAGAATCCATGATGAGCTAGACCGATTTACAACATAAAGGAATGAGAACTGTTTAATATAAAAGCACTGATAATATACTCTAAAGTTAATCAGCCTCAACAGACTCAGATTCTAAAATCTCAAACTGAGTAAAATTTGTGGATTAATTTTATTTTTTTCACCCAGAGTTTCTAGTGAAACTGGAAGAGGAAAACCCACATTTTTCTACTTTCCCAATGCTCAATCAGTATCTTATTTTCGAAGTGATTATTATATGGTTTTAGCATTCATATCAGACACTAGAAGTATCAGAAATTCTGGATGTTTATCCAGTGATTTCTACTTATCCAATAGCTTGATTACAATTCTAGAAGCAAGAAAATGTATTTGCTTAATATTTTATATATACGTTCTAAATTTGGGCTTTAACTCCTTTGTTATAATTTCCAAATGATGTTACTTTAGAAGAAATGGCAACCTGAAAGTACAACCCAAATGTGAAATTTGTAGTGCTTAAACAGTTCATGCACTCTGGCACTTCTGCCATGTTCCATTTGAAAAAGTTGAAATGATAGCAATGAAGTACTACTATTTCAAAGGGTTTGTTATTGGGTGAATGTGATCTTGGACTGTAATAGACAAATAGGTTTTTTAATAGTTCTAATAATCAGTTGCCTATTAGAAATCCGCTATATTTAGCTGTACAGTCATTTTATTTAAACTAAAGTACTGTTTCTGTAGCCTGTAAGAGGGAAAACAAAATAACAGATTACCAGTTCATAAATGTATATTTTATATTTTCTTTACAAAAGTTTTTGGTGGGATTATCCAAGACAAATCTCACAATTGTGTAAAAATGGATGATATGGATGTAGATGTCTATAATCACTGTCAACATGGATTGAAAATACTGTTGAGTTCTGCCAATGAGATGCCTTGAAAATATAATTAAAAATTTTTAGTAGTTATTTATAACATTATGCTTTCATAGGAAAGACCATGTTTCTTGGACATACATAGATAGGATTTAACTATAGTACCGGGTCAGACAAAGTAACTCACACGCTAGCACTGTTCTAAAATACTGGTATTTCACATCAGCCTGTTCTGCAGAACAAGATGTTATTTTCATTTTCAGCATTTTAAAAGGTGTTTCAGACATAATTGCCCCTAGGCAAAGCACAAGAATGACCTACAGCTGAGCGCCACAGCAAACCTGGATAGCAGGAAGCATTTTACAAGGGCATACCTGTCCAGCTCTAGCATTTTCACACACAAAGGTATCGTAGAATACAGCAAACTGTGGAGCATTGTCATTAACATCCAAAATTCGTACATAGACAGGAACACGAGTAGTGTCTTTGGGATTGTCTGACAACAAAAAAAGATAAGTATAGTTAGTTTATTTTTTCATTTAAAGTATTTTGCTTTCTTCAAACTTAACCAGTGGTAGCTCTTCAAGATTTGCTATGAAACTGGTCAAAATTTCACATGTGTACTGCTAACAGATGAGTATCAGTCCTCCTGCAAACTAAGGAGAGGGGTTTTTTTAGAATCAAAAATAAATTAATATATTGGTATCTAGTGAGCAATTAAGCCTTTTACATGAAAACAGTTGCTGCAACTACTAATGATCTATGCACATATAATATATGAAAAATATGTCCATTAGTATAATGACAAATTTGGTGAGCTCTGGAGTATCATTGCACTATAAAGTTTTGATTTTTAATTTTAAAGTGATTTGTGATCAAATTTGCTTTGCCCAGAAGAGACATTATTGACTTTGTGCATACATATTCAAGATTATTTTCAAGTCTGTTTTTTCTCGTTTTTGTCTTAATAAATTAGAGTAAATTCCACTGAACCACTGAAGCCAATACAATACCCCACTCAAAATCTGGTACAGAGTTGAGTAAATCAGAATTTTTAATCTTTAAATTGTCTTAATTGAATTGGAACTTAATCTCCCCTTTCCCTTCTCCAAATCTTAAATATGTCTTTGGAGAACCCTAACTACTCCAACAAGATCCAGAATGTAAATTCTCTTAAAGTGTCTTGATAAGGAAATAAGTTTAATGCTATGATTTAGCCAAAGTTACTAAGTTCCTTCACTATATAAATATTTCCTAAAAGGATTCTTACAATAGTGAAAGGCCATACGAAATGCTAAGAATTGTAGGCTCAGGAGCATCAAAAGAAAAAAAAAAAGAATGTATAGCTATCAGTGTGTGATACAACCAGCATTTGACCTCTAATGTAGAAGACTCCCAGGCCCTGGACTGCAGAAATGGGGACAGGCAAGCTGAGAGTGGTTAACTGGATGGACTTTATGGTTTCTGCCACATAGTTCTTGCCAGCCATGTTACACCGCTGATCAGTATAGCAAAAAAAAACAAAACAAAATAAAACAAAATTTTGCCTTTTTTGACTGATCAGGGTTTACCCTAAAAAAACAGAAGGTTTGAAAGCATGACCCTCACTAGCTGCCCTGGAAGATCAGACACTTGTCCCTTAGAAAAAAAGCACTTTTTTTTTTTTTTTTTTTTTAAGAATATTTGCTGCCAGAGGGCTTAACATTAAACTCAGTAATGTAGTGGATTTAAGAGGACCTCAGCTTTCTTCTTTGTACTTTTAACAAGAAAATATCTACAAAGAGCTGATTTGACTAGTCCGAGAAACACTGAGCCTTAGGGAACAAGTATAAGTTATTAACTTGTAAGATGTATCGATTCCAAGATCTGTAGGTATAGATACTGTAGAAAGAGATAATGAAATTATTTCTAAGGAAATAAAGAAAACAACAAAGAAGACAAAAGCACAGACTGTATTCCCAAATTCTACTACTATGTAACAGCAAAATCATGTCGTTGTTCTCAAAGGAACGGAAGAAAACAACAGTGTGCCCTGATTAAACAAGATTACAGCAATGTTATTAATTAGCAGGGTAACATTTCAGAAGTCTCTTGGATGTTAAAGGCCATTGGTGAAAGCAGGTGAGGAAATGTGGAGTGAAGAAAAGCAATGTGGAGACAGTTACTCTCCTAGTTTCATTGCACAAAAGATCCAATAGAAAGAAGAAAGGGGAGGATTTTTTTCTCACTTAGTCACAAATGCAACTTTGCAGGCTAAGGAAAACTGAAAAAAAAAAAAGAGATCAAATTAGCTTACTGATCTCTGCTGCTATAACACTAAGATTGTGCCATTGTGATATCTCACGGTCAAGTGGTTTGGAAGTATAGATGGATCCATTTCCAGAATGAATATTAAATATCCTGTCAAGGTCAGTGTGACGGTCCAGAGAAAATCTAAATACAATAAGGAAAGAAAATTTTTTGTCAAACTGACAGAAAATGGAAAAAAAAAGCATGCATTTCTCAACATGTGAATAAGTCTTTTGTGTTTTATATGTTACATTAATAAATGCTACTTTTGATAAGACCAATACTTAGTTTCTGCAAATTCATCTCTTAAATTTTTGTCCAGGTCACTCAACAGTATTTTAACAATTGTTTCTACAGTTGAAAATGCATATACATACAATGAAATTTCTCAAGATTAGCTCTGTAGAATGAGGAATAATAATTGCAGGAATTTCTTAAATATGTTATAATAATGTAATATTTTATCATCTGATCTCTTATAGACATAAATGAGAATTATAAAAAATAAATCAAAATTTCAACATAATAATTAAGAAATTGTTTTAATCCTGAAAAGGAAATCCTCTTTGATGTCAATGTTCCTTAGGATTGAAGCAGACTGCTTGCTCTGAGCTTTTCAAAAACTACTGGTTTATAAAGCCAAGCTGCTACACTTTAGGATATGTCAATTTACGAAGATCAAATTAAAACAAATCCTTATAAAAACAAGTTCACTTGCAGAACTTTTCAATTTCATAACCTGCAGATATTACAGGATCTAATATGTTACTACAGATGCTTTGCCTCCTCAGGCAGATCTACTAACATAACACAGAAGAATGTCAAATTATGATCATCAAACTGTTCTTTCCTCCATTTCTTTTTCTAATATACAATACTGTCTTCAAAGTGAGGATTGAACCTTTGATGTGTAATTAAATGTAGGATTTTGTGAAGTACAATACTGGCTCTCTTATTCTGGAAAACTGGGCCAATAAAAAATATCTACTAGTATACTGATATGCTATGCTGGAAATAATTGTTCAACAATTTTAATGAGTATTTTCCAATGATGAAAATGTTTCACCTAGTATTTCACCTAATTTTTATCTACAATACCTAACCAGACTGAGGCAAATGGAAAATACTGTGATAAGAAAATAGTGCTTGAGTTTTCTTTGCTTATTCCACCACACACAAGAAAATAAACAGGTATAAAAATCAAGCCCACACTGAATTGAATATAAATATGAAACACATGCAAAATAGAACAGCCAAAATAAAACTTCTGAAATTATGTGAAAGATTAGCTCAAGTTAGTTTTCTTGATCAGCTGGCTACAGTAACCCAGTTAGAATACATTAAAAATATGCTGTTTTCAGAGAACCTATGTCTAAGAATATATGGCCTAAATGTTAAAACAATCACTTTTATTTCATCCATAGAAGGTGTTTTAATGAGGAAAAAGACTCATTTTGGCAGTACTATAACCTACAGATATTCAGTAGGCAATGATCACTTTTGTAGAGAAGAACTGTTCCATATTGCCTCTTTTAAAATCCTGTATCATTTGATAATTGATTATGATTATGTTAGGCACATATTTTACATCCTTGTCGTATTAATGCTAATGGGCCTGCAAATGCTACTGAAATTATTTGTTTCAGAAAACATGTCCATATTAATCCAATAGCATTTAAAATCAGTTCATTAGGAATCTGATGTTCATTCAGTTGATATGATGTTTAACTTATGTATAATTTTAATAAACAGAAACTAATATTTAAAAGGAAAAGATAAAAGGTTAAAAACTGAATCAATTCTATAGCCTGAAGTTGTGATTTGATTTATAAATAGAAATGTCAAAGTATGATTCAAATGGCCCTTATTTCAAAACAATATGACACCTTTAAAATAACTTAGTTTAAATGTTAGCTGTTCACTTCCAGGGCAAACACATATTACTTTGCAATTGATTTTGAAGTCGTAAGCAATAGCGTACAGAAACCTACTGTGGATAGCTGTTCTCTGAGTTAGTACATAAGGCTGCTTTGGAAGTTGAGAGAGAGAGCAAATACTGGAGAGAATAATTTGATTTATATTCTGCAAATTGTTTTGAAGTTCTTGTTTTCAAATAGATATTAAATAGAAAGCTAGATGAAATACTGCATTACAAAGAACATTACCCCTTATATCTTGGATTTTTTTTCCAATCCAAATTTAGGATTAATGATACGTTTCATTTTTTATTTAAAGAAATTTCTTTGTCTTTATTACTATCAGTTTGCCTCACCTGAACCTTCTAAATTATTTTCTGTGATATTAACCTAGAAACCTTGAAAACTTATACAAAATCAGCTTTAGATTGCTATTCAGCATAAATAGTAATAATCAGGGAAATATTTCATACTGCTATAGCTCTTCCACTCATCAAGATGTGTCGGAAACAACATGAGCAAAAGCGCCAACTTTGTTCTTTTTCAGTCATGATTAAGAAAACACAACTCCTAAAGTTGTAACTTGTCTCATGCAATTAGAATGGATAAAGATGCAGCACTATGTTATTTATGTATTCTTAAGTTTTAAAAGCTGGGTATTTTCACCTGCTAGCTTCTCTATACAGACCAATTCGCCATAACAGAAAATGAAATTCAGCTCCAATTCCAAATCCAGCTTTACTACCCAAGACTCATTAAGAATCACGTGGCAGCTGACTTCAAGGTCAGTAAACAAAGTTCTTTGGCCAAAATGAATTTTTTACACTGTTAGGTATTAGAGATGAGATATAACCCAACTTGTACAGTTTTGCCTTACCTCTTTTCAAAGTTTATGCATCATAGCAAAACAAATACAGAGCAAACTATGGTTTGCCTCATTGAGCTAGATGTGATCTAACATATCCATACAAAATATTAAAAAAAACTTCTGAATTTTTGAACTTTTGAACACTACTGCCTTTTTTTCTGTGCACAATGAAAATTCACATTGTATTAGTATTTTTCATAATTTCTTTAGGAAATGATGTTTATACAGAAAATGGCATATTACCTTATAGGACTTGAAGCTGAATCAGGGTCCCGTGCCATTACTGTTCCTATTATTGTCCCCAACTCAATATCTTCATGCACCTCAAAAAGGTAAGATGATCTGCTGAAGACAGGAGGTTCATCTACATCTTCTACAGAGATTTTCACAATAGTTGTATCTTTAAAAGGTCCAAGATAATAGAATCGTGGATCCACATGGGTATTCTCAGCCTCTACTTTCAATGTGTAAAGTCTTCTTGTCTCATAGTCCAGTGGCTAAAAGTAAAGATTATTAAATATTACTGCATATTAACAAATGTTGATGAATATGTGTAACTGAAGTGGACTCACAACCTTGCCAAATCTTCTCCTAGAGTAGGGCGAACATCGGTTCAATTTCTTCAATTTTACAGTTCAATTTCTCTGCAAAATAGGGACCACTTTCCCTAATAAGAAAGTTTCATTGTCTTCAGAGAGTGTCTCTGTTACCAATTATTAATTGAATCAATGTAGCATAAAAAGCAAAATTATTTTCAGTGCAAATTTACCAGTTTTTTGGCAAATTTTTGCTGCTGTTTCACCAGAATAAGCAAGGAAACAATTATATAGGCATTTAAAAATTTGAAATACAGACCTGAAATGCTGGAACAAGGTTCACAATTCTAACATTTCTTGGGAAACATCACAAACCATTGGGTACTCAAGACTGCCAGAGTTTCCTTAGTGTCAGTGAGATTTATCTAGCCTTAAATGTCAACAGTAATTTTTTTAGGGGTTCATGTGGAGAGGTTGAAGTGCAGTAGTTCTAAGGAAAACTTAAGGGCTTAATCTCACTCATTTCCACTGCATTTCATGAATCAGACATCAGAGAATTTTTTGCAAAACACATTTGACATTTTCATCAGCAGTTCCTATTTAAAATGGAAGGAGGAAAGGTTCAGTGTTATAATTAGAATCCATTTGGAGCAGAAATGAAACTCCATTTCTTCACATTTTTCCAACTGTCAAAGATGAAAAGGATTAGCTAATTAATGATACTAAGGAAATGAGCAAGCTGAGAATTTACCTTTCTGACACAAAGATGACTTCATTAACTCCCCAAAATAACAGGAGATATCAAACTAGAGTTTTTCAAAATGGATGGTGGAACGTATGATTTCCCCCCCACACGCTGTACTTGTTTTAAGTAGAAATTAATGTTCATGAAAGATGCCAAAATGAATTCTAAATATTTAGGAGAAAAAAGATGCAGTCTGGACAAACGATGGTTATCTCCCTCCTACGCCAAACGTTTTATAAAAAGTAGTCAGAGCAGAAGGGAAACTCTTCTTGAAATGCAACTTTCAGTACATGAAGTTGTAGGAAAATAACGGTGAACTTACTTAAGCAATTATTTATCTATGAGAATTTGTGTAGAGAAAACTCTTAAGCTCGTTTGCAGAGAACACTTATGTTCTTCAAGCTGCAATAGCTGAAGGACACGGTAAAGGAACATACTACTGAAAAGAGCCATCACAGTCACACTGGCCAAGCAATGACTACGAAGTGAATATTATTATACGTGACCAAACGGAGCATGGCACCATATTCCTTACTGATTATCATAGCTGTCTGTGCTAAATAAATGATAAATTCCTTATTGACCAATATGAGAATGTATCCTTTAATTTGCACAAGTGTTCAGATTACTAATGATACTGTGAGAAAGGTCTTTTCACTAGGATTTATGGGTGATATTTTGGAGTTGATGTGTTATTTATGATTTCTTTATGCTTTGTTCAACTATTAGGGTGGCTTTCTTTAAACCTATTGGTTTAATAAAATAGGAATCTGTGTGGAAAGTACAAGGCAATGAGGAAAGGAATGTCCCAGGAGAAGCCATTTCTCTGCAAACCTTTAGGAAAAAAATATCAGAAAAAGGAAAAATATCAGGCCTCTGAACTTGGAGTTTTCCTTACTTTCCAGATAAACTCAAATCTGACTATAATGACAGAAGAATACAGAGATTAAAAACGAATTCACTCTGATATTTGCTGAAGTTATCTTTACTTTATCAAAGGATATTTCATTTCTCACCATGTGAGATCTTTGAAAGTCCTCCGAGAGAAGGCGTAAGTAAAACTGTGTCCATAGCAAGGACACCAATCACTCTACATTGCTTATGTATAAGCAACCAGCTGATGTGCTGATTTAGCTTCTGTCAAAGTATTTGTGTCCTGGCGTATTTGGTCACCCAAGCTGATGTTCTGAGAACCCCCCTGAATAGAAAGATCCTAAATCACCCCGTAGTGACTGAACCATGAATCTCTCTGAGCAAAATAGGCTACAGGAATACTAAATAGTTATGTATTTGAAATCATGGAGATAATTACAACTAACATCCTGGGATGGATCATTTTTGCATATTTTACTGGCAATAATACTTTAAAGCTTCACCTGCCTCTCAAACGTATCTCTGCCACCTGTTATTTTCAGGTCTGATTACAAGGAAATAATACCAGTTGCAATCACAAATGTGGAACTCTTGCAAGTGTTAAGCATTTACAATTACCAATACACAAGCTAAACATTATTTTTCCAACAAACACTTGTGACATAACACCAACACCAAAATCATTTCAAAAGATGTTAGTAATAGACACCTTTCGCACAGTTATGATGCCTTCCTGTGTGTCTTTCTGCGTGACGATATCGAACATATCTGTGCCGTCCCCATCTATAATTCTGTATTCGACTTCTGCATTTTTCCCAGTGTCTGCATCTGTGGCCTTGACGCTGCCGATGGCAGTCCCAACCGGGGAGGATTCGGGAATGCGGAGGTGGATCGTATCTGCCAGTGAGACAAAGAGCTGGTCAGGAGCTGCACAGGCCATTATACACTCAGTAAGTAACAGCCCTCAGTAAGGGCTCTGTGGTAGCTGGTGATGTATTTTTATACATATTTTGTTCTAGAGAACTCAGCTTTAGTACTGAGAGGATGAGCAAAATAAGGCACAGAGAATTGTGCTATGGGAAAAGTTTATGTACAAGAGTGGAAACAAAATTTTAGAAATTGAGGGTTGAAAATGAACTTCACAGAATAAGCAGCCTAGAAGGATCACATATGTCTATAATATTCTTGCCCATGTCATTCCTGAAATACAATGAAGAAAGATTTTTCTGTCATCTCTTCAGGCTTCACTCTCCTTGCTACCATTTTTTTCCCCCTTAATGTCTAATTAGAATCTTTCTGGACATGCCAGCTATACAAACAACAACCACAACAACCTACCCTTCCTCCCTCCCTCCTTCCCAGTCTCCAACTTCCTTGACAAACTATAAGAAGCCGTTTGAAATCTCAACATTAAATAATAAGATACAATATTAAATAAATTTGACACCTTAATGCAGAGAAATGTTTTTGAAAATCCACAAGAACAGTGCAGCTGTGTCCATTAAAGCAGTTAATTCATGTTTAAATAAGACTGAAAAATATTTTCATTTTTGTTTTGTGCCGCTTTCCATGGCTTAAATGCATCCCTGCATTTCAGTGTCACACAGCTGATACAAAACACAGGATAAAAGCTGTCATCATTTGGAAATGCTGCAATTAATTGAAATAAGTATCTTACTGTACATTTTAGTATTCTATAAACTAGCCATATGGTTAAAACAGTAAATAAGCGTAGAGATCTCTCATCTTATCTGTCAGGACTTAATAGTAGGAAAAACATGTGGGACACAATGTACTGTGAAGAATTATTAAAAAAAAAAAAAATTCAGATGCAGCTGTCATTCAGGCTACAGCAGGCTACCAAAAAGGTAGTACATAAATTCCTGGATACAAGTTAGAAAAACAGAAAAGTGCATACAGCCACAGGGAGTTAGCTGTGAGTGATCATGAAGGGAGATCAGGGAGAGAGCAGTGACAAGGAATCCCTGGGAGGCCCATGGCAGCCTTATTAGCTTATCAGATCCTCAGAAAAAAACGGGTGAGTCCTGTGCAGGTTATTGATACCTCTTAACAGAGTACAACTGAAAAAAAATCCGGCTACTGGGAAATTTAAGACTTGCCCTCAAGCTGAAGTAATTTTTCCGTCTCATTATGTTATAATTTAGTGAATCTAATTAAAACAAAACAAAGCAAAACAAAAAAAACCCACATACATCTATAGGCAGTAAATAAATGCTGAATTTACTGAAAGACTAAAACTGAATTTCTTTATATAAATGTATTTAAGCAGCTTTTGATATGAAGTTGATACACAAGAGCAGAAATAATACTTTCTGGCCATATATAGTCCATATTCTATTAACATGAATTTATTTTTGCACAGTTCCATTCCAGTATTTCAGGCAAATGATTTATCTGGCACTTGTTCTGACATTTTCATTACCTTTCTCTAATACCGAAATCTGTGTACTTTGCTACATTAGTATATAATCTCTGTGTAATCTGTTAATGGTTAAAAAAGAAGAAAGCATAGCCTCTGCTCCCATTTAATATTTATTCAGCACTATGTGAGACTATGATGAAAGACCTATTTTTTTCCATTTTCTTTTTTTCTTTTGTAGTTAATATTTGTATGTTCTAATTAGTTTTATGGTGTGTCAACTCTTCTCTGCATTTTTTTTTCTCAAGTGCTTAAAACTACATCCCATAGCTATACCTTGTGGCCACTACTTTGACTCCCAGTACAAGACCTAGCTCATTAATTTAATCTACAAAGTGCTAAGAACTCATGTTTTGAATTAATAAAAAGGTAAGGGAAATACAAAATGAAAATAATCGGAAGTTTAGCCTCTAAAGGACTATTTTACAGACAACCTATCCCTTTATATAAGTATCAACCATAATAAGATACTTGCTTTTATTATTTTTATCAGTATAGATTATAAATCATTTGAGGCACTAAGTATTGGATATGGTGGAGCTTTAGGTGCTGTATGAGAACTACAACACATCACGCAGACCCAGGATTACTCTTGCAAAACCCCTCTGTGCATGCTTTAGCTTATTCTTCTTTTCTTCCCCAAGAAACAGTGATTTGTGGTTTGCATTTACTCCAGTGAGTGATGTTCTCGCGTTTCTCTGTCCCATAAAACACAGGAGGAGCGAGGAAGGGAAAAGCTTTTCCATCTACTAAGGAGAGTGGAATTTAGCTGGCAGGTTAAAGTCTATACATCTGCATTTGGACAGACTTCAGTTTGTTACAGAGAATGAAAGAGCAATCTTATACACAGTTACACTCTTAAATAGGTGCTTACTCTGTACAAATATTTACCTTTAGACTAATAAAGGCCACAGTCTCACTGAAGACTTGGGCAGTCATTACTCAAAGATGCATGAGAAAACTCTGAGAAAACTCAAAGTGTCAGTCACACTCAAGTCACTGAATTTGTGAATCACTTGGATAAATAAGACTCAGATTCCAAAAATGCCTTAGCATATCCTAAAATGTTTATTGAGGACACTACTATAGCTGTATTTGTAAAACACTAGCACAATGGATATGCTGATCAACCATATCAAGAAAATGAAAATACGCTAAAATACACTATTCACTGAGCAGTTTCCTCCACAACACAGGAGTATCATGCTAACATGACAAGGCGTATTAAACTGCTGTGCCTTACTTCTGCTGCTGAAACCTACTGTTTCTTATAGATTCATCATTGTTTCCTACACCTCTCCTCCAGTTAACTGGGTTTGAACTCCAGCATGGAAGGGTTTGGGAATTCCATGCAAGCCCAGGTCAACATCTTCTTACTTCTGAAAACATTTGAAAATAGAACAGTTGAAATAGAGATTCAACATCTGAAGTCTCCTCTGGTCTTCCTCTGCAGAGGTTTCAGTGCTAAATTTCATTGTAAATTTCCTCAGAAAAAGAGCCATTGATCCCACAATGGGTTTCAGGAAATAACTTTAAGATGAGGAAAATACTCTGAAGAGCCCCTGCTGTACTCTAAACCACCAGAGGCTCTTCTTTTGAGAAAACAAGATAAATAAAATATGTTGAATTTTTTACAATTCTAATACCAGCTTCTTGTGGGAAAAGGTTAATTTGTCATGAAAAATTTTGTTGAAATGTGTAGCTTTAATATGCCACTAAGTTATGTTAAAACCTAAGGGATTTACTGGTATTTTTCCTGAAAATTTATAAGCCTGATATGAATATGGTCATCTCATGAACCTGCTACAAGTCTATTATTTATTAATAGCACACAGTAAGAATAATTTCACTTAATCAGTATTAATTCCATTAGTCTCATTGAGCTCTATTAAAATCAGGAATCGTCATAATATATATTTGCATTTTGAGATTAAGGGTTTTTTGAAAGTCAGTCCTATCACATATCTGATAAAATTGAAGCCAGGTTTATAAATGTTTAGGAATTCATTTCCACTAGAACACATATTCATATCTAGCAAGGCACAAAGTAGAGAGAATAAAGAAAAAAGAAAAAAAAACAAAAAAAAAATGAGAGTAACCATTTCCTTTAATGCAAAGGCCAAATCTGCGTTACACTGATGTAAGAGGAAAATGCCCAGATATGTCTGGGCTATATCAGATCTTCATATCAGTCAGATGAATATGGAGTTGGACTGCAAGATAAGTCATGTAAGCACGATTCCATAATCTTAGTCTAGAAAGCTGATTCTGACACTACGTGTTAACATAGTGTTTAGGAAAGAAGAAGAAGAAAGCATCAGCAACTATATTTGATGCTTATGGGCTGTCCTAAATGCAACTGTTAAGTTAGTATTGCCCTAAATCTTTGAATGTGATGCTTCTGTAGAAGGTCTTCCTCAATAGTCTGTGAAAACTTCATAGAGCAGTAAGACAGCCTTCTTAACCTACACCACACCAATACCATAACCCTATACAGACATGCAAGATAGAAATTTAATAAGTCAAAATATTGAGGAAATACAAAAGGACATACAAATTAACAATAAATTCTGTCCAGAATAGGGCCTGTGAGGAAATGCACATACTCCAATGCTCAGGATTTTTCTATTTTGAGCATATATGAAATCACATGATGATAAACATCTAAATGAAAATCACATGATGATAAATATCTAAATATTATATATAATAACTATAATATTAAGTTGAGTAACATTGAGTACTCCATTTGTGCCATGAAGGGTTTGTTAAAACAAGAATCATTTCAACCTGTGCCTGAAGTCTTACCCTCTGTAACTACTGGAGGCAATGGAATTATAGCAGAAGCAACCTGGGTAGTGAGGATGACCCTAACCCATTTTTTATTAAGTATGCCCAAACCAACTTGTGATTATAATGACTTCATTTTTTTTTTAAAGTATTTAACCTCTAACAAATCTTGTATCACACAATTTGACCCTTCCATATAATGTAGAGACCAATAATGGTGTTTAAAAAGCAGTATAAGGGGCTTTAGTAAGCTGAAGCTGTCAAAAGCAGCAATGCTAATTGCCATTTGCTTCACTTTGGGAAGTCTGTCAGGTTTTGTAGCACGGTGACTGTACAAGTACAAATCTGCTTGATTTCCTTCAAGTAATTCTTTTCCCAGGTTCATCTTGATTAAATGTTTAAGCAGAGACTACAATTCCAACATTTCTGCCTAGCTAGAATTACTACATGTTTTATTTTCTAATGAGGCAGTGTGTAGGAATTAAGCTATAGGTAAGGAGAAAAACAAACATTGCTGTAATGCTCTTAGGATTTCACCTCTCACCCCCTCCCATAATACTGGAGAGTATCCCAGGTTTGCTGCAGTTATATTTGATCATGTAACTGTTTTCCTAACAAAGGAATGCTGTAACATTTAATTTTCCACTTTAATAATAGTGAATAAATCAGCACATAAGCCTTTTGTTCATGTGTGCCACATAATCTAGATTTACTCTAAATTAAACCAGATGGTGATTGCTTAACTCTTTAGTCTGAAGCTCTTATAGTGCAGGACAACTATTAAATGCAGCTTACTCTGGGGGAATCGAGGTGGATTGTCGTTGACATCCGTCAATGTGATGTTCACGGTGGTGGTCCCTGATAATCCACCCATCTGGCCTCCCATATCCTTTGCCTGGATAACTACTTGGTACTGCTCCCTGTTTTCTCTGTTCATGTTTGGCAAAGCAGTCCTGATGATGCCTTAAGCAAAAACAAAGACAAAAATTGTTATTCAATTCTGTCTGACATGTAGCAGTCTGCTGCGTCTTTCTTATTGGTCTGAAATATATTGCTGATATGTGCATTTCAAATTTAAAAACACATATTTCTGACTAGAAACTTTACAGATACTCTTCAGTACAGGCTACCTGTTTCTTTAAAAAGAAAGACGCCCTTCTCTTTTTTGATTTCAAGTTAAAAATGATGCAAGATACATATATAAGGCAAAGCTTGTGGTTAAGAATGACACCTTTTATTAGTACAACTACTATCACAAAGAAAAATATAGCCATGTTTTCTAGCACATGAACCCTTTTTTTTTTTCCTTTACTAGAAATATTCTTACTTATGTTTTTATGCTATCATAGCTATTTTAGTAGTTACCACAGTAAAGTGTTTAATGTTAGCTGCAATATATATTTTATTTGTTCATTATAAGAATTATAAATTATTAGAAGAAAAAAAATAAGTATTTCATTTCAGTTAGACATTTTAAAAATAAATACTTTAGGTGATATGAGAGCTGTTGCTCATAGTTTATGGTAATTGGAAATAATGACAATTGCACTTTTCCTAACCTGTTTCTGGTTCCACGGAGAAATATGGCTGTCCTTGAAGTATGCTGTAAATGATTCTGGCACTGTTTCCATAGGAGGGGTCATCAGCATCAGTGGCTGTGACTTGCACCACAGAAGTACCTGAAGGAAGCAAAGGCAGCTTAGTTCCATAGGAGAGCAGAAGGAGGTCCATGAACTCTAGTTTCCATTCACACAATGGAAATTTCAGCTATGTTGACTGGATTTTCTAATACATTTATTAGCTTATAGCCAACCTCATAAAAACACCCCCTTGTTTCACTGATCTCATTCTAAATAGGTTGACTCTGGATTTCCCTAATTCTACAAGCATGATGAAGACCCATTATTAAAGATAAAACCAGCAATGACTGAGCTGAATTCTTATCCTTATATTCCCAGGTCATACTTCTGTATTCAGTTTCTGTTTTCAGAGAATTCATTTATTTATTATAATAAATCTCTGCTTTTCATTACCCAGAACTGATTTTTTTTTCCCTTTGGCAATGATGCCAATATGCTATAAAACTCCACTTGCAGCAACATGACAGGACAAGATAATTAAAGAGGTCTCAGAACTTGGCATAAGCTTATAATCAATTCCTCTTACCTTCTAAGTGGAAATGCAGATGGACCTTACTAGAAGAAACATGGTTACATGATACACTTTGATATCTCTTGGTTCCTTAGAACCAAGGTATTTTTCAAGAGCCTTTCTAAATTTTAGCGAAAAAAAAATACTGGAGTTCTTGAAAACATTTAACGTTTGCCCTCATCACCGCCACCTGTTTTGAATCAAAAGAGTTTCAACATTTTGTTCAATTTTCTCTCTCCATCAGAGGAAAAAAGTAATTATCAAGAAGGTTCCTCTTGTTGTAGCTCCATGTAGTGCAGATATGGCTTTTCTTACGTGCAGAAATGTGGGGGAAAGAAAGAAAAAAAAAGGAAAAGGAAAAAGGAAAAGGAAAAAGGAAAAAAAAAGGAAAAGAAAAATAAGTCATCCTGTGCAAACAGCTGTCCTAAAAACTGATTCACAGAAACCTCATATTTCCAGCAATAGTAACTAGAAGTCTATATTTAAACGTAAATACTCTTTCAAGAAAATATGTAGAGAATTATTGCCTTGATTCTGAAATTATTTTAAATTTCTTTTTTGTGCTGTCTTATATGCAGCAAACTACTAGAACATACATATCCTTGCTCCTAAGTAGCAAAGGATGGAGTGTTGCATGTGTACAAGGAAGATTAGAACAAAGAACTTTCAGTAACCTAAGTACGGTGATAATGAGTAGACAGAATAAAACAATCAGAAAAAAAAAAAAAAACACTGGCAAATGCGTCATTAATATAACTATGCTATTTCTTAAATACATATAGCTATAGCACAATCAGCTAGGGGTGAAAAGTTGATATTTCAAACTCACAATAGGTGATGTTCATTTTCTCATTATTACATGAGACTGTGTTATTTCCTATTGTTTCTAATTTTCACATTTCCTTTATATATCCAAATTAGCAGTATTTATTTATTAGGAATTAGTATTAGGAATTAGCATTATATATTTACTCTGTTTATATGAAAAATAATTAAATAATCATCACGAATCTACTTTGAAGAATAGCTTTGGAAAAAAAAAAAAAAAAAAAAAAAGAACCTTTCTAAAGACTTTAAAATCAACAGACAAAAAGTCTTTTTGTTTGCAGAGTAACAACGTCTGTCTCTGGCAGCTACCACTTCCTCAGTTACGCGTGTCCAAAGGCACATACGTGCTTGCTGTTTCAACGTGTGTGCGTTAACAGGGCGAGAGCACAGCTACGCGCCTTCTGTGCCTCATTCTGGGTGCCCAAGTCAATGCTTTGATTTGGGCCCTTGCCCATAAGAGGGACACGCTGCCCGTGCATGTACCAGGGCACCAGTGATTCATGTAAGGAACCTGCCAGAAACTGCACAAACAGAGGAGCGTGTTAGATGGGAACGTGCGCCAAACCACTGGCGCACAGAGTGTGTTCTACACCACAGTCTCTTTGTCTGTTATTTGCTAAGCTTGGTCTCCCTCCAGTCCAGTCACTCCTGGAAAATAACAGAGCTCAATTTGAATTTAGCAGCCATGTTGTTTCTGCCTTGTCTGCCCAGTTATTTGATTTGACACAAAATGCTTTCCAGGCCATTCACATTATGTAAAGACACCCTGTGAACGATGTGCTGCTTAGCCTGATGCCTATATAGTTACTTTTTGCAGGCATCTATTTCTTATCTGGTACCCTATATTAAAATATTTCAAAAACTTTCCCCATGTTTATGTATCAAATATTCGCAACTCCTATGCTTTCTCTTTGTTTGCTATATAAATTTAGTGAGGAATACTCAAAAAGCCTCCTAGGCCTTCTGGATTTGCACGTTTTTAGTTTTAAATAACTTTTCATCTTTGAAATATTTTTGTTTTTAAGTAATTTCAAGCTTAGCTATCCTGAGGGAATGGTATACTGTTAACTCCATTATAAGGTTTCCCTCAACCCTCTCTTCCCCCTTCCTAAGCAATTTCTGTATCTTATCACATAAAGTGAACCTGGGAGCTGTGGCTGGGCAGGTGACGGATAGAAGAAGGAAAAAGCTGGAGAAAAGTTTGAATGTTGCCTGGGTAATGCTAAATGGATTGGGAGCATGATGGAAGGTGGAAAGCAGGGCTCTGGTGGGAAGCCACTTCAAGAACTGAGGACGGGTTAAAGTTACCAAAGTTAGTCCAGTGATTCTGAGTGCGAAAAAATGTATTTGTGGCTCCAATCTGAAAGCTGGAATGAACTGATTAGACTGCTAGGATAGAAAACCCAAGGTATGGAAAGTGATTATATGGATCAGGGTTAACAAAATGCAAAGCCGACGTGGCCAAGTCTATGCTACTCTGTCCAGCAGTCAGACCTCGCTCTGTAATGGAGAAAAGAAAGGTGATATTTTACAGGTGCACAGATTGCTTCTCATGAAGTTGCTAAAAGTTGTGTCTTTGGCCTTCAGTATCTAAAAGTACCTGCATTCTTTAGGAGGACACTAAAAGAAGTGATACATTCTGGAGAATATTCTGTTAATAAGACATATCAGTAATATAATTTTATCCTTGTATACTTTAAAGTGTTACTATAGAATAATCTAGAATTATACAATGATGATTTAGACCCACCTAATTAACTAATACATTAAGAAATAAATTCATTTGCCAGATTATTGTAATCTCACCTGCCAGATTATTGTAGTTCTCAGAATGCATATTTGAGCATAATTTTAATGTCTGAATCTCCTTAAAGTCTTAACAATAACTAATATATTTTGCTCTTCTTTTAATAATTAATACACTTTACCTTTTTCATGCTTTCCTTGCAAACATATTCAAGCACCATACAAGCATTAATGACTAACCTCAAAATGCATTTACAATGTAGAAATATTTGATAAGAAATGCTGAAGATAATTAACTGAAAAAAACATACAGAATATCTGTTATAAATTCGAACTTGCAATGTCTATGTCCTTACTCTTATGTGAATTATGTGTTTTGAGGATCAACAAGTTATGAATCAAAATGAATTATCTGTACAAGTAACAAAATAGAAATAGCAGATTGTTTTTACTCTTTCTGGTGGAAAGGTGGGGAAGTATTCACACATTTTACCCTGAAATAAACTACTGAATATAACAGGACTGGTCCAGAAGTAGTAAAAAAGACTACATATTCATGGAAATTATGTCAGCGAGATATTTGGTTACTTGTTACTACTATAACTCCACAAACAATAAACTAAAGGCCAATGCAGTAGCTATTTCCAAGTCTTTTCAAATGGCCCTGAGAGAGAGAGAGAGAGAGAGAGAGAGAGAGCGCACGCCTAATTTCTTCCCTCTTCTTCACCAGTAAAGCAATAGTTGCTTGTATACTGAAATCATACAATTTCTATGAGGAATTTGGAAACGAAATGTATTTGTATGTTTTTTTTTCAAAACCTGTCATTATGAGAGTCTAAATCAGAAGATGCAAAAGTCTTTGGTGATAGAATTATAACAAACTAAAAAAGTGTGTGTGCATATATACATAATATATGTGCATATATATATATGTACGTATGTATCTATTTTGTTAATAGAAAACAAAGAAATGTAAATGCTATAAGTATAAATGAGAATATAGCACTGGAAATAGGGGAAATAATGAGGGAATTAAAAAAATGGGTAAAAAGCCAAGTAATAGCAGCTATAAAAGCTATCTGAAGGGAAAGACAAAAAGACTGCCATAGGCAGAGATGACAGGCTAACTGTGGGATACGCAACCTATAGATCAGATGTAAACCCAGAGGGAGACTACATCATTATGAAGTGCATATTGGCATCCCTAGTGCAGAAGCTGAAAAGACCAGCTAGGCAGGATGACAGCTATTAGAAATGCTAAGAAATCAGTGCCACTGAGACAGTAATTAATAGACAAAGTTGCTTAGCCCTGAAGATATAGGATGGAATAAGGGTGAGGAATGATTACAGAATATCTAGACTAGAACAGAGTAATAGAGAAACATAACATAATAAAGGAATGGATGTGGGCATAAAGAAGATAAAGAAATAAGAAGAACAACCCTTTTCCCTAAATAGGAAAGACTTCTGAAAGACTGCCTAGAAGATGTCAACAGATCGAATCCACAGGAAAAGTCATACGGAAGAAAATAGACTTAACTGCAGCTCTGAAAAGAAGCTCAAATCAACAAGAAAGAGACACATGAAGAATATAATGGGTACAAGAGAAGATTATAGGCAGAAATGGAAGAATATTCTGAGTCATAAAATTTGGGAAACGGGAAAGAAAAAAGTGAAAGAGGATAAAGTATCTGGTGAGCTATACAAAGACTTCAAGAGAGCAAGATGCCTTCTAGGCTATTGACCTAAATGCAAGATCCTGAAGTTGGCCCGTTTATCTCTGCCTTTACCGTGGTTAATGAGCAGCACAAGAAAGATGAACAGAACAACAAAGAACTTCTTACTTACGGGACTTTGTCAAGACAGAGTAATTGATAATAGAAAGGGCCAACATTTCCAGGTTATCTATCTAGCTAATATCACAGCCTGAGGCAGAATTAAAAAACTGCTATTTCTTGTCTGAAAGAGACTGGCACATGGCTGCATCATGTGCCATGGTTTGACATCTTAAGGGTTGTTAGGCACAGTATTAATAATCTTTTTCTTACCTCTTGGTCCTCTTTGCTGTACTTTATAATACAGAGCATTTTAGGATGGAGCAAACCCTATGCTCCAAGAGGCGTACAGATTTCAATCATTTGAAGCTGATGCTTCTTGCACATTTTTGCTACTTGTGCACTTCTTTTGCTGCAGTTGGTAGAGAAAGCAGGACATTGGGTAATAGCAGTCTTTTATGAATTGGGAAAGAAAATATTAGTGATTAAAAGTGGTTTGTGAATTTACTTGGACATTAAGTAACAGATGCATGATGAAATGCTGATGAATGATATATGCAATCTTGCTGAAAGCTGTAAAATCAAGTGTATGACGAACAGTTCTGAACACAAGCTAGTGTTACACTGTATGCCTTTATACAGTGCAGACTGCCTCTAGGTACCTCTAATTGCAATGAAGAATATGAATAAGCTTACATGGTAACAGGACTACTTGCCTTCTGGTATTCAGATGTATGCTTCTGGAGTTAATGTGAATATCTCAGCATGTGCTTGCAGCACAGATGTGTCCAAATATAAAATATTTGAAAAAAGGAAAAAATAATTGGCTGGTTTTTGGGGGAACTCCTAGAAAAGATTATACCGATCCATACAAAACAGCCAAAATCAAGCATTGGGATTGAAAGTGCAAGCCTCAAATTATAGCAGAGGCCTGGGGAATGCAGTCACAGAACGATATCAGAGGCCCCAAAGCTACTGCAAATTGCTAGTCAAATTATGGACCTGACTTGATTTTAAGTCATAAAAAAAAAAAAAAAAACTAGCATATGTAACACATTCCATATGTAATAAAAATGCAGAGGTGATAACAAAAACGTATAAGAGGCAGTCAGAGACCCTACAAGAGTTTGAACTAATGACAAACAAAAAGAAAGGAACCAGTGCCCTACTTTTTGGTTTGCCATTCACCACATTTTGCTATTCCCACTCAGAAATCATATGTATTACACTTTACTATATAATTGGTTTATATAAACTGGAATTTTAAAGAGCTGTGTGTATGCATGCACTATTGCATATTGTGTTCCAACTTTTTCAGGTGATTGATACTGTAATATTAATTAAAACTTGGATGTATAAAACTTGGATAAACAGCAGCAGGAGTGCAAGGTATCTTATAAGCATTTATTAAAACTCAGGAAAGTTAAGTACCACAACTCAAATACCTGTATATATACAGCATCTCAAAGTACCGTTTGATCTAGTTCAAGCAGTTGTAATTAAAGTAGTAGTAATTGCCAACAGAGGTATCAATGACATTGTTTGTTCTCTGGATATTTAGAAATTAATACTGTGCCTTCAGCTATACAATTAGACAAGTACTACATTTACTACATTTTTAAAAGCAACTACTGCTTATATATTTTGAGCTTTTCAAAATACTTCCTGAAGATTGTTTGCAATAACTAATGGTGTCTCATATACCAAAACATGACCATGATTGAATCTGACTAGTTGGCATGATGCTGACCACAATTTTGCAGTTAAGATAGATAGACAAGAATAAATTGTGTTAGCTTCATGTAATAATATTCTGACCTGGGCATCAAATACTATTTATCTTAGCTATACTTACCACATAGTCATGGTCAGCAAACTATAAGCTAATTTGGTTTCCACAAATGTTCAGTTGATATAAACTGTGCTAATGAAGAAGAGCCTTGGAAGACTATGGGACAGATTCAAGCAAAAATAATTATAGCTTCATCGGAGGCTCCTGGCTTGTGTTACACAGGAAGATATCACGATCGGCCCATTCATGCCAAGAAATAGATACACCAACAAAAGACACAAATTTCACCTGGGCAAATTTCTAACTAATAATTTTGCATCTTGTCTACTCAATCCTTGGCAACAAAGAGAAGAATAACATGTAAGGCTCATCCCTACAAAACAAAATTAAAGTGGAAAAAAGAAAGGTGAATTGAAAAAGCCTGCTCTTTATGCTGCCATTCATGAATAAGTTAAGAACTAAAAGCAAAAGGGGATTTGTCCATACATACAAAAAATGAATATAAAGAGGAAGGAGGAAAATAAAGAGGATGTCTAACTGGATCAACAGTGCCTAAGTTAAAAAAAGCCACAAAATGAGTGAAAGAAGAGGCATTCTCAATGCTTGGTGCCACTGGGGACTGCTAGTGAAAATGAAAGGAAAAATTCATTGAATTTTTAACAAGTTAACTCATTGTTCAAATGAAAAATTCTTATGGAGGAGATGATTCATCATTAATTATTATCTGTTTATATATTCCAAATCATTGTAAATGAGTATTTTAAAGATTATAGGTAGAAATGTTCTTAAATCATAAAATGTGTTTCTGGATTCAATTGTAGTATTTGAACAAATATATCAAAACCTAAAAATATTTAATTCATGAGTTAAAATTCTGGACGTGACTGATTAAACAGAGAATAGGGAAATTATTCTTCAAGTAGCATACTTAGAGCAGTCACTTATGCCTCAATATAAGTACTCACCCACTACTGACATTTCAGGAACACTAGCAGTATAAATTTCTTCTGGAAATGTTGGTTCGTTGTCATTGATGTCATGGATTTTGATGACAAACTCAGATTCAGGCTCCACTGGTCTCAGAGTTCTTCTGTTTATAGCTTGGGCGCGCAGGGTGTAAAAGGCTTTCTCTTCCCTGTCAATTCTCCGAGTGGCGTGAATGTCACCAGTTTTCTCATCGATAATAAAGAGAGTACCAGCCCCATCTCCTGACAAAATGTATTTGAGGGACCCATCTCCCTTGTCCTGGTCAGAATGAAGCTGAAGTGAAAAACAGAGGAGGAAAACATATTTTAATTAGGAAAAACAAAAGGTTTTTGTAATTGCTGTTGCTCTTATATATTAAATCATTCTACATGCAACTAGCAAGATTAACACTGACAAAACAGTTATGTTCGGTCCCCATTGACTTGCAATCTTCATGTTATACTGATGTTGTAGTAAGTCCAAGAATCTTTTACTTTGACTGCTGTGGCAGATTTTACTTTTGCAGCAACTCCTTTTCTCTACTATGAAACCTTTGTACCACAAATCTTAAAGAAGAGTTTTATGTTAATGTTGACCTTTTCCTTCCTTGAAGAGATCCTATTAAAAATTCACAACCTGCTGTGTTAGTTGTAAATTTACTAAGCAGATAAAGAACATGGCAGGATACATGACAATTAAGGAAAATAGAACAACTGGTTCCATGTCATACTAATTTTAATTTTTTTTATTTCATGTTATTTACATTTCCCTACATTGCAGAACATTTCATTTTTAGTCCTTATCACTTTCTCTCCATCGACTAGTATAAACAGCTTACAGGAAAGAAACAGATTTATTAAGCATTCAGTATTGATTTAATACCCATTATCATCTAAGTAATATAATGCTCATCTTCCACTGCTAATGACCTTTACCGGATAATCCATAATGAAAAATATATTCTGTTACATTGCTTTGTTTAGTACAGTAATGTTGTTGGTTCATTCGATTCTTTGGATACACTTACTATTATTTCTCTCATCATTTTTTACAAAGTTCCTTGCAAGCTCATTGATTTCATAACTAACTGAAAGAATCTGGCATTTAGATTTGTTTTCAGCTGAAAGCGTATACTTCAGTTATTTTGTGGTTCAGCAGAAGGGTCACATCAAGTAGAATTTTTGGTTAATTTTTAAGAACTTTTTGAATATTCCTGATTTTATGCATTAAAAAATAAGAAAAGCATTTTATAGCTGATGAACAACGTATGTAGACACATGAAAAACAGTCATTATTAACTACCTATTCATAAGTCTATAGCGCCATATATAAAAAATTAACTGCATTCTCAGGATTTACAAGTGTAGTTACTGCTGATGGCTATTTTGTAGTAGTTTTATTTTGTAAATCCTGTAGATTTATTATGCTTATGTAGATTATTATGCTTAACTACTTCGTTAGTACAGCTACATGAATAAAAGGGAAAAATAATACAAGATATAAGCAGAAAAAAAAAACACTGATAGATCTAACGTTTATAATTTAAGCCTGCATTATGTTTAACATTTACTCATAGGCACAAAAAATAAGTGCAAATATAAAGATTGTTCTTAAAAAATCAGATTCAAACTGTGTTTGAATGTTGGAGGAAGTTTCAGATAAAACTAGGGCATCCTTTTACCTTTGCAGGTTTTTGAGCATAGTTATTTGAACACATTTACAGCATCACAAAGAATTATACGAAGATCATATCCAGTCCTCTGAAGGATTTTTATTAGTTCAAGGTCCCACTTCTGGTTATGAAGAGTATCACAAGTGTAGGTCACTATAAATATCCCCCTTTCGCAGAGAGTCATAGAGAGTTTTCCTCCATAGTGCCTTCATGTTATCTAGAAAAGCAACTATTTTAAACTGCTATCAGCAATTTAATATGAAATTAGAAGGCCTGATAGTTTTTTGAATGTAGCATTTCCCTGGCTTTTGTGTTGGTACCAAACACATATAGTGGCATGGTGAAGCTGAGGTCCAACAGTGCCCTTCTCTGCCGTGATGGATTTTTCAGACACTGAGTTTCCCAGGCCACCACAGCAGAAGCTCACGCAGGTCTTGGACCAGTCTGCATCATGGAAAGTTAGGAAACTGTCATTCCACTCTATCTTCGCTTTAGAGATTTTCCTGTTTCCACTCAGAAACAAACCTTGAGAATCACTGCAAATGTTTAGTAAATGACAGAAAAAGCAAACTTTGCTTACATTAATTTTGAACTATACAGTGTGCACTTATTTACAAAATACACAGTCTCACTGCTTTCTCTTTACCCAGCTCTGAAGTAGATGAATGTTGTATCAGTGAGCACTGCAAGGTTACATCATTTACTCTAGTATGAATTTCTCTTGTTTAATACAAAGTGTTTTCTATAGCTATTCTGACTAATGGCATCTGTGATTCATGTCAGCTAAGCCGGTAAGAGGAGAGACATCTATTTCATTTACGTCTTTTTTTTTTTTTGCACAAAATGATCAGATGTAAAGATGTGGTTTTGTTTTCATATGTGTTGCTGATGTTTAGCAAACTCTTGTTTCAGTTAACTTCTTGTTTCTCCTCCACAAAAATACTTCTCAGCTGTCATGTATTTTATGTATACTTTATCTCACTACACAGAAAATCAGAATATCTGTTGGTTTTATTTTAGATAGCCCTTATTTATCATACAGTAATTGCAATTACTGTATATCATAGTTTGGTGTATTTCTCCATTTACCTAAACTTTTGGGCAGACTCCTAAATAGAGAAGGATTTCATAAGAATGATAAAGGACAGTATTGCTACATAGACGATAACAAATATAAGGCACATTTAAGGGGGGTGGCAAAACAGCATTACATAAAGACTTAAAATAGAAATTGAATTGCCAATACAAAATAGATAGAAAAATTTTAAAAAGCTGGAGATAAGTTTGGCTTCAGTTACAATAAATGCATACTTAAATCCACTGTATTTTATTTTTCTTCTTCAAGGTAAATTACAGATATAAATACAAATAGTTAATGAAAAGATGCCAGGAACAAATTCAATTCAATCTGTTTAGATTTGTAGAAGATCTTTCAGAAGATTTTAGATTAACAACCTAATAGCTCTATTTGAAAATGGCTTGAAAATGACATTGTGGAAATTCTGTATTAATTGTCTTCCAAGAATTGAGATTAAAAGTGTCTGTTACGAGATATTCTTTTCTACAAATTCAAGCCATCTCTGAAAGCCCCTGACGAAATGTAAAGGTTACAAACTTTTTTTTTTGTAATATTTATTAACATAAAAAGTGCTAATCCTTTTTCCATCAAGAAAGCCAGAAGATGCTAATGTGAAAAACAGAGAGTAGATTAGGTTAGTCAGATTCATTTTAACATTTACACTACTCCTAGAATTTGAAATGACTTGCAGGCCAGATGAGACTAAGATCTGCAATACCTATTTCTATTTGAATTTCTGATGCAGAAGTCATTTTATGAATTTTCAGTGGTTACTCTACTTACAACTAGAGATCAGAATATGACTATTCTAACAAAGCCATCTTTAGTCTGAATTCCTACTTTAGACATTAATGCAGTAAAATGCATTTTATTCTATTCTATTAATTCTTATTCTATTAATATATACAGGACACTCCACTATGGGGTATATAGTTCTTTTTGCATTCTTCACCAAATGGCAGACTACTCCATTATTACCTCAGTAAATTCACATTTACTCTCCTACTTTGTACTGAAGTCATTTTCATTTCTATAATCTGGAAAACATTTTTCAAACTTCCTTCTGCAATATATGTATATATTTTAATCTGAATATCACAATAGCAGTGGGACCTTGATATAGTACTAAATTAATCTATATTTATTTAAAAATACTGCATGTCCCCATATTTTGAGCGCTGGTGTCAAGGACGAGTTTAACGTATAATTGCATTAGACATGCAATACTGACATACCCTTGTGGAACCATTCACAATTTTGCTTTAGTTTTCTACAGCATGTATCATAATAGCACCTTTACCAGATACTTTGTAAAATAATCATAATAATAATGCTCTCTATAAAAATAATCTCAACAGAATGGTTAATGTTTTAAACAATTCCAAAAAATGAGGAAAGTTAAAAGAATTCAAAGTTAACACCAACAGAATTCAGAACTGGGAGTAAAGTATCAGTCACCCTGTGCATATTTGCTCTGAAATACTCAGAAAAAAAATGATATAGAATTTCCACAATGAAGAAATTTCTTTTAAACACCATAAAATGAACTATTAAATAACGTGTCTGTTCGACATTGCTTGCACTCATCCTAAAAGGCCTTCAGGTCTTCATTATGCTTTTTTTTTTTTTAATATATCTTTTCCAGAACATATGTCCTATGCAGTATTCCCTTTGTTGCCAGTTTCAACTGTCACAACTTTGAGACAGGTGTTATTCATCAGAGAGATTTTAATTAATTTACTTTAAGTTAATTCACTTATTTCAATTAATCTTTATGGTAACATTTAAAGCAATGCTCTTCTGTGATGCAAGAGTTTGCACTGAGTTTTAATGAGACATGTCACGTTTAATTTTCTCAGTTATCCTGTCAGTTTGCAAATTCTGAGCTATTGTGTGTTATTTAAAAGAGGAGAGAGGTGGGAAAGAAAAATGCACATCTCATTATGGAAATTTTTGTAAGACTAGGAAAGATAAAGGGAGAACAAAGTGAAAAGGAAGCACAGCAAGAACTGTGAGATGAGGAGAGAAAAGAAATTCTTGTACTTGCTGAGAAGTATGAGACAAACAAAAATGAAAACCTCCACTCTGCATTGTATTTGCAGGTTAGATTCATTTGCATCAAACTGATTCATTAGCCAAATGAAATAATAAAACCACTGTCTCCAGTTCTGTGGAAAAAAGCCTATAATAGTTCCTTGCTGCTCTAGTACTTGTTTAGAGCAGTAATAGTTAAATTAAAATGACTAATATTGTTAGTGACCATGAACTAGAGACTAATTGAACCTCATACACGAAAGAGCTCTTGCATGAGCCAACATCTATGGTCCCTTCCAGCCTTATCGTAATAAATATCGCCCCTTCCTCAGCTGCAGACTGAAAGTAGCGAGCTGGCATGGATGCTGTAGCGCCATTACTTTCTTAATTGGCCTAATGCTTTCTCTATAAAAGTAGATAAAAATAGAAGGCTAAAGATAAAACAATCCTGACCTAAGCATATGCTGTAAGGTAACCTTCAATAAAGAAGGGAACTAAAGAAAAATCATCCTTTGGCCCTAGCACCCGCCCAGCTTGATGTTGTGTGTGCTGCATGCCTGCTCCCAGTGAGCAACCAGACTATGGTCTTGGGATGGAAATGTATCAGATAAGACCTTTTCTCAAGTCTTCTTTTTTTTTTTAATTTCTCTGTTTATTTTTAATGCATATTTTTTTGTGTGTTTTGCCTGGCTAATTCTGCAGCAGTAAATCTGTACCAAATATTATGTAAAGAGTTAGCTAGCTTCCAAAAAGATCTCTCTATTCCACCAGGCCTAGGAAGCCCACTATGCTGAAACAAAATATACCTTTCATTTATTTAAGGGAGCTTTTTGCATTTAAAATTTTTGTATTTCATTTCCTCCGTTTTGTTTATTTGTTTGGTTTCTAAGGAAAAAACACCATTAATCCTCATGCCCTCTGCATTAATAAAAACAATGAAAGAGGTAATTAAGAAGCAATTTTAGGTAATTTTTTTAGCTAACAAGAATGTTTTTATTATAACTTATATATGGCTTCCTAGAGGAGTTTAGGTATTAACCAAATAGCCATTAAAACAACATTAAATTTTTATATATCTGAATACATAATTTGCACTGTACATAAACAGCATTAAATTATTTTTCTTTGAAACAAATGCAGAACACCATTAACATCAGTGTTGCTTATTTCCTTTTGCCAATTGCTGGTGGCTATATAAAAACGCATTAAATAATATTGCCTTAGTTTCCAAATGAAATCACTGTAATATGTAAAACGTTAAGAGCTAACATCTTCTGCCTCTATAGTCTTCATTTTCTTCTTATGAATAGTCTAGAGACAAATGTATATGCATCTTCAGAGCAGGTATAATTACGTGGAACAACAAACATGCCACAGAGAATTGAGTGACAGAGTATGCCAAACAAGATGTGGCAACAGTCATTTAGGATGGAGGCTACATATCGGAATTAAAGAATAGGAAACATTAAAAGAAGATTTTAATAATCTCCAAATCAATGATATCCATGACAATACAGTGCTGTGGTTAAATTTAATACTCAGAAAGGGAAAAGAGAGGAGGACAGAGATGAGACAGCCATATTTTTCATAAGCTTCTTTTTGCCTCAAGAAACTACTGCTGAATGTGAACTGAGGCTATATTTATTATTATAACTTTTTAAACAATGAATAAATAAGATGACTTAGATCAAGCCTGAATTCATTTTAAATCCCAGTGAGGTCAATGGGACTACTCATTCAACAGGTACATATTGATATTTTGTAACCCTACAGTGATCTTCAAAGTATTGGTGCTATATTTTTGAGAAGAGAGGTAGTATATGCAAAAATCTTTAAATTTAACTCACATTTTATTTGCCCATCAAATATAAGTCATTCATTTCATTAAGTTAAAAAAAATCGATTATTCTAGAGAAAAATATTTAAGAAAAATCCCGAAGATATAACAATAATTAAGTAGAAAAGATATAATTTAAAACATTACTTACATTTACACAAGGAAATTTAACTTAATTGTTTTTTTTCATCAAGACCAGGTAGCTTTAGTTAAAATATAAATTAAATCTAACCTACCAATAATAAGCAGCAACTTTTATCATACTGTAAGATATCAAAATTATCAAACTCTGAAAAAAAATCCAGGCACGGGCCAGGGATGTTATGTGTATGTATCTATTAGACAACATCATCAGCCCAGGAAACCGTATTCCATGTCTACTTTTAAAGTGTACAGAAAGAGCAAGAAACCCATCTTGATCTCTGCTGCTACAAATTAAAAACTGTCCTCCATATTAATTACTTTTCCTTGAAGTCTTAATTGCTGTTTTCAGCAATGTATTCCATGTACTGCATCACTGATTAAAAATTGTGTGAACTCTGGTTGCTGGTTGATAGGCCAAGTCAAAACTTCCATAAAGCCTCCATGCCATTTGCATATCAGGTATACTGTGCTTTCGGGCTGGGGGGGAGAGGAAATCTTGTATCAGCATAAATTACTGCTTCACCATTTGCCTAAAAATCACCATTCTTTACCTTCTTCTCTGTAGAATTGCAGAGATTTTGCATCCTCTTTTTTTTTTTTCCCCCCCATGGTGAGGCTGAGCTTCATGAAGATTTGGTTCTTCTTGCTCTGTGTACTTTTAGCACCTGCTTTCTTTTCTTTGCAATAAAAATATGGATGATATGGAGCGTTGCAAGGCACTTGAAATAGTACATCTTGCCCACACAATGTTTTCTATATCACATTGTTCCCTTTTCCTCACAAACACGACAGCATTACTGAAAGCCTTGCAATTATTCTCAAATAATAAGCTTTCTTAATCCCATACTTCTCATTACCATACTCCTCAGTGGTCCTCGAGCCATTACATCTCTTTTACTTGGATTTTCCTAGCAAACATGCCACTCCCGACTGAGAGAGTGGTCTGCCTAAGACATCCTGCTGCTTGCTGAAATATTTCAAAATTATACCAGGAATCTTTTATGGCAATGGTGTTCTCAGGTATGTATCACTGTAGGAAAATATAGCAACATAGCACAATAGCAACATAAGCAACAGATAGTTTTGCAGAACAAAAGAAATGGAAAGGTCTGTGAAATTTTTCAAGCAAAAAATTATTAAGACTTTAACAAAGCCTTCATCTTCCCTGATTCCTTCCCCTCATAGATGCTTTTATCTGCTATTCAACTTATCCCCTTTTGGCCTCCAAATAGAGGCTCAGCATACTCAATTTGTCACTTAAATTTAGCATTTCTTCATAACCTGCATTTCATTAAAAGTTTTTTCTGAATTTTAATAACCCAGTCTGAAGCACTATATAACTCTAACCATCATTTTGGCTTTCTTTCTCAAAATGAATTGTTTCAAGATGTTTTCTTAAATTCCCACTTTGTAGATATATATATAAAAAAAAATTAGAACATCTCCATTTCCTTTGCAATATCCTACAAGATTGCATTCTTCAGCTTTCGCACTGTGCCAAAATGCAAGCAGCTGAAATAACTAGACAATTTATAAGTGTCATTACCTAGGTAGTAACAGTTGTTAATTTTTATACTAGGTCCAAAATAGCAATTATGAACTTCTAGAACCACACTATTATGGGTGCTCAAAACACTCATTTTATGAGCGGAAAAGAAAAAGAATTTTGCTCAGTGAATCATATTTCCTGAAGGCCCCACTTGCAATGGATTCCCAAACCAAAAGCAAACATAAATCCGGATGCTTAGATATTTTAAATTAGGCATATTCTACATCAAATGTCATACCAGAGAAAAGGATATGTGCAGTTCTCATTGGAAGATAGAGTTCTTAATACATAAGGAAGAAAACTCTATGCAACTTTATGTCTCTACTTATCTAATATAATGTATTCTTCTAGTCGCTATATTCTAGCATATGCCTTTGTAAATAGCATATAATTACAAAACCAATTAAACCATTTCAGGAAGAAAACCCTAAAAAGCATTTCCATAAAATAAAACAATTTTTGAATTTTACAGTGCTTTAGGATGAGGGAGACAGTTACATGATCCCTCCTGTATCATGTAACCCACTTTAACAACTACTGCCAACCTTGCCAACTTCTACAAAGTAGTGGTTCAGCCACTATGGTTTTAGCCTGAAATATTCCAAAGCATAAAGCCTAATCACTATTTCCAGCCTTGTGGCTGGAAATAATAATACTAAAATACTACTACTACTACTAATAATAATGATGTTAAGAGAGCATACACATATCCGTCTCTATGGAAATGATTCCAGAAAAGCTAACTCTGTATCTGCCTGTATTTTTTGGATTGTAAATCCAGGCACCCAATCTACACTATAGACCAAGGCATAGAGTATCAGTGTAAGCCAGCTTACACTGAATAAGAGATCGAGAGAATTGTGATGAAGCACTGAAGTTTGGTCTTTAATTTTTACATCTTCTTAGGAGTATCTTTAATTTTCTTTCTTTCTCACAAATGTTAAAGTTCAAGCTACTTGTATTAGAGTTCAGACAGTTATATTTCTTAGCTACAATTATTTGCTACAACAACATAGGCTTCAAACGTGCGAGATCAAGAACATCCCAGAACTTATGTTTTCCACCTTGAAGTTTGCATGCATTCAGTTTGGATATGCCTTTTAGCAGGCCAAGCCACTTAATTACACATTAATGCCTTTCTAAGCAATTAGATGTTCACAGACATGTCAGGTATATTTCACGTCAGCCCAAACTTCTGGGCTGATGGAATGGACAGAAATCCAGTCTTTGAGAAGACAAGGCGAGACTTTTGTTCTCAAACGTTAAGGGCCTCAACTGGGTGACAGTCACACATTAAAAACTGCTACAGACCAAAACACAGCCAAAACAGATGGCAACAGTCTCCCACAGCAACTGTCTTCTTTTAAATACTCTCAAACACACAGCTGTGAAAGGATTCAGTAAACATAAACAGTATGGTGTGAGAAAGTTATAGGAAAAGGACTGAGAGGGTGTTTCTTTACGCTTAAGAAAAAAAAAAAAAAAAAAAAAAAGGTACTTTGTTCACCAGGAACTATCGATATATTGATTTTATAACTACATAGTACCTCAAAACAGAAGGCATTGGGGGCTCTGATAAAACTTGCTATCACAGCCTTTTGTGTTCAGCATGTTTTTAATTATCTCCACGGACAAAAACACTTACAAATACAGGGGAAGGCTTCCAGCAGGAAGACATTTTAAAAGGGTAAACATCAACTCTTAACTTCTTAGAACTGTCTCGCTCATGGGTATTTTGTCGCAAGTTACCAATTTTCCCTTAGTATTACCCCTGGCTCTTCCTTGTTATCTTTGAATATAGGATATTTAAAAGGTCATCTGCATCTGATTTTTTTTTCTTTTTTTTTTTTAAGAAAAGAACAGAAAAGCAAAAGCCCCTTAAGCATCCACCTTTGAATTGCTGTTGAAACTTGGCTATTTATACATTTATCATTTCAAAAAAGGTGTAGGTCAAACATTTCTAAAGCTCCCTTTTCTATTATGCTTTTTAATTCCTCCAGTGAATGGATGCACTGTGATGAAGTGGGCTCTACTTTTCCTCGGCTATGACTCTGAATACAAATCATCTCAGTTTAATCAGTTCTTTCCTTATTGGAATATCTTTCTTTGACAAGCAGATATAATTTTTGAGTTGAAAGAGAAATTGAGCTGAAAGGAATTGGGAAGTCCAGGGCCATCTATTTCCCTGATTCTTATACTATTTTGAAGCGTGATACCATTTTATATGCAATGCATAATTATGTGCAAACTCTGAGTTTGGAAACCACCCAAGAGGGCTGTAACTCTCCTGCATGAAGACAGTAAAATGGATCTTACTGATGACTGTACACCTGATAGAAGGATGCTCAAATCTTAGATTATCTCTCCTCTAAATCTTCCTGATAACTGATCAACACTATTACACTTTGTGATTGCGCAAGGCTGATTATCTCTTTTACTATCTATACTGTTGTAGAGACATCTCCTGTCTTCAAAGTCCACCTTATCTATAAATTACAGTGTGCTCCCTAAAAAGATACACAGTCATATGAAAAATCTATCGTCAGCTAGCTTAGTGACTGTGACATATTGCATCCAGATGTGAGATCCAGATTCTGATTCTATATTATGCTCATGATGCATCTGCTTTTATTTGCCTTAAAAAAAGTACATTTATAAATGGCTTGCACTCAAACAGCAGTGTGTAAACAGGGAATATAGAGTCAAGTAATCTTTCTCATTCTTATATCAAACTTTGCATTTTTTTCACTGAAACCAAGCATATTTTTCCAGTGGTTAGAATTCACCATTGTACCTTGTAGTATACATGTAAGACCAATACTTTCAGATTCCAGTGGCTTGACAGAAAAAGAAGAAACAGAATATTATGCTTCTAGCCCTTACCCATATTTGTAATAGTTTCTGAGTAGACTCAAAATGTGTTTGCGGATGGAAAGCACACAAAAGCATCAGATGGGTGTAGAGTTTCATGAACCAAAATGAATATTGTTTTGAAAGTGTTACTTGTGAAACACTTAGAGCAGATTATAATGAGCTTTATTAAGCATAATTGAGCATAATATGTGATTCCACAATATTAGGGTCTGTTGATATATGGAAAAGGAAACAGCCAATAACTAATCAGATATATATGAACTAAGTATATTATACTGTGCCATATGTTTTGTAAATTCAAAAACAGCAAGAATCACTGATATATGATAGCTAATAAGAAATATATTTCAATGCTTTACTTCAGAATTTGAAGATACCTGTAGTGCTATTTCAAAACTTTGTTTGAAACAGAAATCTCTTAAATGCCTAGAAGAGACACCTTTCAATCATGAAAAAAAAAATAAATAGAAATCTCTGCTCAAGTATTAACGGATTAATGATTCTTTTCAGCACAATTTAATGTTTGAAGACCTACTTGAACAAGCAGCTTCCTCTCCTGTGTCCCTCATAACAGAAACAGCATGCCTTTTTTTTTAAAGCAAGAGCAATGTTTAAAACCAAGTACAAAATCTGACATTCCCCCAAAAGACCACCCTCTGTTTTTACAGCCTATTACAACTTCCAGTATTCCACAGTTCCAATTAAAGGCCACCCACAGTGTCAAATTCTCTAACAGTTTTTGTTCCATAGAGACCAAGGAGAAATAAGAGCAGACAATCTAACTAATATTTGCTTGAAAGCTGAGCAAATAAAATCCTGCGCTTCTAGTGATGATGCCCCATTTTATTCACTGTAACTCTTCCAGTTATCAAGACTTTCAAATTATGCAAACCTCATAAGAAACTGTTCCCACAGAAGTGGAAAAGTCCTATACTGAGCCTCCTTCTGAACTCCAAGCAGTTTTCTACATGCACGTTCCCAATAGGTGAATGTCCTAGAGTTCTTTTTGGTGCAAGTTTGCCTTGCTTTTGCCTTTCAGACTTGCAAGCCTGAAGAATGGTTTCTTTCTTTGTGGTGCCATGACTCAAATTGCTGAATGGGAAATATTTTCCATTTGATGCAAGGTCATCTGGTATTAGCTCTCTACAGATACATGGTGTGAGCCTAGAACCAGCAGCTGACACAGACCTTGCCAGGGACAATACAGATACAACCCTGTAAACAGAACACATCAAATCATGCTGCTTCCCCTCACTGCATCACACTAGTTGCTTAAGAAGATATATTATTTGATTGCAACTAGATTAGTGCACTGCCCAGACAGCTTTATCCTAGCAGTATCCATACTCTCACTGGCATGGTCTGAGCAATTCCTTTGTGTTCAGCCCACACAGTGCACCCTGTTAAAAAACAGGCCACTCTCCCTTTCAATCTGCAGAATGAAATCTTCTCTGCAAAGCTAGGATTTGAACTGAGCCACTGATGGATAGCCTACTTTCTCATCTTTTATTTGGTTTTGTCTTGTGATCATAGAATATATACGTGTGTATTTTTCCTACTTTCTTTCTTTCAGACTCCAGCCCAAAACTTTGTTCAACCTTCTCACACGCCTGTCTTATCCACTATGTGGCAAAGCCCCATTGGTTTTATTAAACATATACTACAGAGCTCAGTGGTTTTGACTGGGGAGACAGTCCTATTGACTCTACTGCCTTAAAGCAAAACACAGTCCTTTAAGGAATTGCTTTACCTGTTCTTTCCTCAAAATTTGCTGCTTCATCAGCAATAGAAACTCTACACACTTTAAATCTCAGTCAATTTTTTTCTTCTATATCAACAAAACATGGACTTTCAGGAAAACTCCATATCTTTTCATCTGTGTCATGATGTCACCTTCTGTGATAATTACGTCTCATTAGATTACAGACTTTGAAGCAATACTATAAACTTGATAGAAGAGAAAATTTAATTCCAATAAAGGTCAATTAAACTGAAGTACAAGGAACATCAGAGGCTTCCTTACTTAGCATCTTATAAATAAGTGGATGGTCAGATGCCCAGGGCTCTAATCACAGTTTTGTTAGACACTCCACTCTTGCTGAGGTGTCTAAAAGCAATAGCACTTTTGGGAAGGCTGCCTTTCAGACCATGCCCAGTGAAACACTCAGGAAGCTCCTTCAGGTAACTCTTCTGTGGTATATCATTTCCAGTTGTCCACAGCGCCAGTATCCACACAGACAGTTATGAAGAAGAGAAAGACGGGCTACGAACTAGTACAGTTGTTCTTGGAAATGTGCTGTGTGCAGCCATTCCCAAAAGCCCAAGTCCTTTCCTCCGAAGTCTGTGTCTGTTGGGAGCCTTGGACTGACAGGAACTAAGTGAGGTTGGCATGTTCTGCTTTTCATATAATCAGAAGTAGAGGATGGATTTAGAAGTATGTGGTTATGAATACTACCACAATAATCCTTTCCACTAAGAGTTCCAAGATTATATATAAATTTACATATAAACAACTACATTCTAAATGGAAAACAATTACAACTAAGAATACTGTCTTTATATTATATTTCACTCTACATTGCTTAATGTATGATAAATTGTCTTCTGAGATCCTAAAAAGCTGCAGTTTAAGTAACAACTCCAGTCTCTGGAAGTGCTCTGAAAGTATTCTGAAAAAATTCATTATAATTGATCCTTTATACTACACAACTACCCAATTACTTCAATGAGAAATTGTTTGAATAAGTCATCATCTCGACAAGGTAGGAAAAGTATGTGCAGGAATGAAGCAATTGGTAATGGGGAAATAAAAAGGAAAGAAAATAAACTTGAATATAGATTAAGAATCTATTTGTGAATGCCTATAAATTAAGAAATTGTTGGTACACTGTACCAGTACAGAATCCTTAAAGTGACAACTATTAACATTTTTCTTTTACATATAAAAATAATATTCTATTAAAGAATTTTCTCTGAATATATTCAGGACAAATTCAATTTTTCAGAACATGACTGAAAAATGAGTCATGCCTTGCAATTGCACCACTTTTTTTAAAAAATTAACAAATGGTCCTTGAAGCTAGATACTAATAAAAAGAGAGAGAAAAAAAAAAGTGAAACGGCCTTCAGCATGCAAAAAAAGAATAATAGAGTATATATAGATTTTCTATGCAGTTAAAACAGAAAGGAAGAATTAACGGTAATTCTAAAACCAAATCTGAGTAATGTGGCATATCTGAGTTTTAAGCTTCATTTTGAACTTCCCTGTGTTCACTGGAGTTTTGAAAAGTAGCTTTTCCCAGAATTAGTGTTTCCTGGTATATTTTTAAAAATGTAGCTCAATAAATCATGTAATACGTACATAGGTCTGGTTTCATATGCTGCTCTTCGTGGCTTCAAATTTTATTACAAACTGCCATTGTAAATATTATTTAATAATGTAATACTAGTACAGATTCTGTATACAGAAGATAGTCATGATGTTATTCTGTAGCTTGGTTTCTATCCTTGGAATGCTGCATATTGCACAAAGGAAAGGCCAACTGTGCTTCTTTCTTATAATAATAATATTGCCCTAAAATAATCCATTAATGCCCAGAAGCCATCAATATATATTTGGCTGTTGAGACTATGCTACCATTTCAGCACATGGTTGACTGACTGAAAGAAGAAACTCTCCAGCTGTTACTGCATTAAGTATCAGATTTATTCACTGAGCCTACTGCTATACATTGCCTTAATGTTATTTCAGTAGGATCTTGTGAAACTTACCTACAGAAAAAATGAATATACAAATTGTATTCTGAATTGTAGACATTGGTTTCAAGAATAATATGATATCCAGCAGTTTCTGATATAAAAATGCAAGATAAGAAACTTAAAAACAAACACACACATAAGCTCTGCAAGCAAGGAGACTCAAATTCACAAAATCAAATGTATCTAGAACCCCAGATTTGATTTTCTGCTGATCATTTCGCAGATGTATTTCTGTCATCTGACGATTATTTTCAATTTTAAAAAATCATTCTGAGTCCTTATTTTCACCCTCATCTTGGAAAATATTCTTTTCTAGTCACTGACCATGAGTAATGTATTTCTATTTTATGCGTCTTCTGAATACACTTTATTTACAAGCAGTATCTCCGCACATATAGCAGGGAAACTATCTGAAGGTGGCATTTTATTTCACCTATCCAAACATTCAAGTTTGGAGAAAACCATATAAAAAGAACCATCCAGGAACTCTAGCCAGATCTATGGATGTTCAGACAATTTCCTCTAATTTTGATTGATTTTCTCTACTTTTCTCTACTTTTGCTGAATAGTTTTTACTCCCAGTTTACTTTAAATTCCTTCTTTGTCTATCAACTTAGTCTATTTTCTTCTGCCTTGCTGTCAATTTTCTTTTTTTTTAATATTTTCCCTGTCTTCACTTTTTTTCTGAATTCAATTCTTCCTCTCTTATACCCACTTAATCTTCCTTTCTTGCTGCTCAGCAGGCCACAGACAGTGTTTGGACTGACCTGACAGTGAAAGATCTCAGGACTGGTTTGAGCTTCCCTTGGCCTCATTGTGCTTGCCTCCGGCAAAGAGGCAGAGTGTGGACACCTGCTCATAGACATGACTTCTGCTGCTCCCCCAGTCTTTCTTGAGGAAATCAGATGTTGACCACATCACCCCAATAGGTATCAGTTTTACTACAATTTTAATTATTATTTTTTTTTCTGCTTAATAATTTGATAACTGGGTCTATTAGACTGCTAAAATATAAATTATAGTAACATTAAATTCTTATTTCCACATATGAAGTCTTTCCCTTTTTGGCGGAAAAAGTGTCTAAGTGCGAAACTCTCTCTATGCAAACACCATGATATCATACTGTTAATTTTGCACGTTTTCTACACTTTGCCCAAACCTGACAGGAATTGACTACAGGGCAATTTTAGATACTTAGGTTAATTTTAAGATTTTTTGCTCCAATTAGCAACTTTTTTTGCTTTAACCAGAGCAAAAGAAGTGAAAATGCAGTCTTAACTGCTCCTCATTTTTTTCTCAGTTCTGCATTTATATTTACCTTTACTTACCTTTACTTACTCTGCAGTTGCAAACATTTCTTATTTTCTGTTAACCTAAGTAAATACTGTGTTTGTCAACATCCTCTCTCTTTTTCTAACACAGATTAATTAGCCTAACAAAGATTAGTCTATTAAACTTTTATCTCTTTCCTTTCTATTTTTTATAAAGAGCCTTTCTTGAGTCATCTTGACAGCAAGAAAATTATTAATATCACTCACATTTTAAGGAATGATTGGGGAACATAAATATTCAAAAACAGTGAAATAAAAGCAGTTATCACCAGGATGTTCTCTGAAATACTGAATTTAAAACATACTGCCCCTCTTCTGATGGAGACTAAAGTACTTGAATTTTAAGTATCATGCAAACGTGTTTATTTCCTTGGATTTTGGGGAACAATATACTCCCAAATACAATGGCATAACGTTTTCTTTCAATGACACATCTTATTTTGCAGGCAAAGTCAGCTTTCTTTGGCCATGAGTCTGACCTGGACCATGCATTTCTTATATGAGAGGAGGCTGAGAGAGCTGGGGTTTGTCTGCCTGGATGAGAGAAGGCTCAGGGGGGATCTTGCCAATGTGTACAAGTAACTCACTAGAGAGTGTAAGACACAAATTGACATACAGGAATTTTCGTTTAAACACTTAAACTTTTCTTTCTCTCTCTCTCTCTCTTTTTGTTTTGTTTTGTTTTGTTTTGTTTTGTTTTGTTTTGTTTTCCTCCCAACTTTGAGAAGAGTTGTACACTGGAACAGGTTGTCCAGAGAGATTTTTGAGTCTCTGTCCTCGGAGATATGTAAAATTGGACTGGACACACCCATGAGCAACCTGCTGTAGCGGACCCTGCTTCCAGAAGGGAAATTGGACTAGACAATTTCCAGAGGAAGTTTCCTACCAAAATGCAAGCATTGACTGAAAATGATTTTAAGAATACATCCAGACAGTAGGTCTGTGTACTATCCAGTCTAGGACTATCCATAGTCTGAGTACTGTGCAGTCATATGAGCATTTCTGATGACTTATCTTGTATTTCACTTCTTAATCACCTGTTTTCTATCAAGTGGTTGTTAATGAAGTTCATTCGCGGTTCATTTTCACTTCATTGAAATTCTAGGAGAGTTAGCAACACTCCTACATGTTGAAATACATGAAATATCCAGAGAGAAACAGTTGAAAAAGATTTTATAATAAATTTCAAAATACTTCATTCTGATTCAAAAGGGAGATTGAGTAGGCTGCTGGTAGAAATAAAGTGCTAAAGAAAACAAATTTGTCAAATGTTTGCATTATATTTCTTTCAAGTATGAGTGAATTACTTTGGCCAGCAAACTTCATTCTTACTATTTTAAGAGGTTCTAACACTAACAAATAAATGAAAAGTAACCAATTGCTGTATAGGATAACTATTTCCTGGAAATCTGTTTCTTATGCATGAGAATAAAATGTAGAAATGGGAATTCTGTAGCAAGACATGTAAACTTGAAAATCATAGAGAAATTACAAACCTTAATCTTTACCTACCTTGCCTACATACTGATAATCAGATCCTGTGTATTCCTCGAGAAGGAAAAACTGGTTCCACATCCAGCCTCGCTTCTGGCGGTGAAGCGCTTTTCCATCGCTCCCCGATGCGCGTCCCACAAAGCTTTTGGGTCTGAGATCAGGAGTCCTTCTGAAGAGCATTTCTGTACAGCAGGGATGCGGCAGCCACATCCAGAGCAGCAAAAGTAGCAGGACTTGCCTCACTGTCATAGCTCCCCACTGCTGAGGCTCCCCGAGCCTGGCAGTGATGGAGTCAGCAGTTCTGTGTCTCTTCACTTGCTTTCTTATGTCTCTAGTTGCTGATGCAGCCAAGCAGTTTCCAGCAATTCATCTCTGATCTGTACATAGTAACCAAACCCTGAAAGCAAACAGAAAAGAGACAGTCTAAGTTGAAATACTTCCCCTCCTACTGTGCACTGCAGCTGCAAAATCTTACGACACAGAAAGCAACTTGATTATGAATATAAAGGTTATCCTGAAAACTTGAGATAATGAGATCGCTCCAAATGTTAGATAGCTGTTTTGAAAATACTTTAGTATTTTCAAAATACTTTCAAAAGAAAGAGTAAAAATGCGCTGAGATGACCAGCTATTTTCCCATTAAAATCTTATGATTTAGGAGGTTTTAGGAGTGTTCTTTATATAGACTAACACTGCTAAAACTTACACATTAAATACTCCAGACTTTACTTCAAATGTTTTCCACCTGATATGATTTTCAAGAGATCCAATGTTTTAGTAATCTTACTATCAAGAGGCCTGAAAGGCCAGCACTAAGCAGTTTTAGAAATGAGGAAATGGTAAAGCCCCATTTTTAGCATCTCTGGGGTGCTTTAAATGGCAAAAGATAAAATCATACGCATCAGAAGAAATACAACATGACAAGAAGCAAATTTATAAATCAAAAAACTTCTTGAGATGGTGTTCTTGCAGTGTGGATTGAGGCAAAATCAGCTTTAAAATGAAGAAAGTATTTATTAAATGTGGTAAGTATTGCGACTATCCTAAATAGTTTTAGTTTTGCAGAATACTTCAGTGCATCTCAATGTGGGGAGAATTATAGCATAAGAAGAAAAAAAATAACCCCAATCTCATCTTTGTTTTTGCCCCACCTTTCTTTGTGTTTTATTTTCCTCCTTCTAATAAAACTGTTGAAAGTTTGTATCTCAGCAAGACAGATTCAGCCAGTTTCTCCTTATATTTTCACTTGGCATCAACCACACACACACTGTTTCCATTCCATCTTTTGTTTTGATTTGAAACACTTGTTGGAATCTTTTCAAAGGTTTAAAAGCAAATCCTTGGAGAATTTCTTTTGATTTGAGTATCCAAACCAGGGGGGAAAAAGTGACAATAAAAGCTTCCAAACTTTCCAAATCAAAAAAATTCTAAAGCACTCAATTAATATAAATTATTTTAACAATAAATATAAATCACCAAAAATTATAATAGGGCTACTACAAATATCATTACATACTGAATACAGAGAAGACTATAAAGAGCTCAGATTGTATACTCAGATATACTAAGCACGTAATGGTGTGAATATAAGAAACCACATTTTCCCGAAAGAGATCTTTCAGTCACAAATTTAGTGGTTTGTATGCATAGCCACAAGGAAGCTTGTGCTATATGTGTTACATATGCAGCATCTATAAACAAAAGATAGTACAGAAGTTTTCTTACTTGGTTGATATTTAAAGGGAAAGCTTAGTTGTGTATTTGGTGTGGGTTTCCTCATCTTTATTAGTTTCCATAGCACAGTAAAATTGCATCCAACAACTTTCCACCTTCAATAACATGACACCGCGACTTACTACTATCTTATATATTTTTGATTATTCAAAGTAGAGCTATGTAAAACTTTCACAGAATCTTTGTTTGGGATTTGATATTGGCTTGCTTCTCAAGACATTTCCAACAAAAGTCCATGTTTTGAATCAAAGATACCGAGTCCCCCAACTGTGATTTACTCTCAGATACTTAAAAATGTTTGTTCTCAAAGATAATAGGAATTTCAAAGCTTGTTTCCATAAAAATTATACAGTTACTGGTTTGTTTAGAAAGGAGATACAACATTTTCTTTTTTTGGTTTGCCTTATTTTTTTTCTCCCTTTCCTGTTGTGATTGGTGTATATATATTCCACTATTCACACATTATTATTTGATGTAGAAGCACTGTTAAATTCCACTTGGGAAATAATGTTTCAGTATTAGGGGTTGTTATTGAATTTCCTTCTTGTTAAATTAGGTCAGCGGAATGAAAGCTCAGATGAAATTTGTTAAAGTTACAAAAGTAGCTAATGCACACGGACTTGGCAAGCAAGCCAGCTTGCTTAGTGGATGCTCACACCATCAAAGTCTTTTCCTCCTCTTACAGACCTCCACTGGAGTTCAGCTTCCTATCTTAAATGTAATGCGTTTGATAGTCATCTACACTGAAGCGATAACATTTATCTTTAAAAATAAGCTAGCAACCTGTATTGTTGTAAAAGGATCAGATACCCAAAGAGTCATTAAAGAGAAAATATTGGAAAAAATAATATCTGAAGGAACATGAAGGAAACTTTTCAGTATCTAAGTACAGAAAACAGAGAGAAGTACCAGGTCTGTAATATATAACTTGGGTTTTGTGATACCCTGCAGGGCTAGAACAGAGAGATAGGAATAAAGGAAGACAAATTTATTATCTGTTTTTTAATTCCCTAGAAAACTAAAAATACCTAAATTCTGTTTTTTTTTTTTTTTTTTTAATCTTAGAAAAGGGTCTATAAAATCAGCAGAAAAGTAGCAGTTTTGTTTGGCTTTAGATGAGTATTTTTAAACAGTACTTAACAGTACTGTACTTAAACAGTACAGTAATTTTAAATAAGATTTGATAGTTTTAAATAAAACTATTTCACTGGTCTTTCAGATCTCTTGCTGGTTCTTTCTCCACAGGATCACATCTTCACTTTTTCCCAAAATAGAAGAGAAACAACGAAAAACCCTACATTCTTTCTGTTAGCATATGTCATATAAAACATATGCTAAGATTCCATATCCGTATCCATACCCTTCCGAATAAAATTAAATCCATTACAGAGGAACATTTTGTCCAGATCTGCTCTCACACAAGTTTTTGGTTTGTTGGCCTTTTTCTTTTATGACTTTTCTTCGAATGATTTTCAGTATGAAACAGAAATCAGAATTACCAGTTAGAATAATCTTCACTGAAGCTTTTAATCACTTTACCATTAACTCAGCTAACAATTTAAAAACAAGAATGCAGTTTCCACAGGTTAATTACTTCTCTATCTCTCAGAATTTAGAAGGGGGAATATTAATGCAACCCTGACTGTATTCTTATGACTCCAAATGTAATCTTCTCAAAATGTTAAAAATATTATATTTTGCTTCCTCCAGCCATGCAAATGACTAATATTTGATATCAAAATTGACATCAGTGACTGCACGGATGCTAAAACACACTTCAGAGCATCTGAAACCCATGAGAGACAACAGATACATAAGACAGCCCATTAATACCTTTAGTTGATCTACTATAAGTTATCATCTTATCAGACTCCCATTTACTGTTTTTGCTCTTAGCCATTCTTTATCTTTTTTTTTGAGAATGATTTCCTAAACTATTTTGTCTTTTTGTCTGCCTATCAGCAGAATTAAATTGAAATTAAAAACTGTAATAGTGATAAAAAGCTTATATATAATAGATATATTTTAATGTAGATGTTTTCTAAAATTTATGTCTTTCCTGTGACAACCGGCAAAAGAGCTTACATGGAATAGCTGCTAACCTGGATTTTCATTCAAGACAAATTTTTAAGACATTTTCTTGGTCAAACATGAGCTGAATGTTAAGTGTGAAACATTTCAATGCTCTTAAAGTTATTTGTGCACTATCATATCTTCTCCATTCATGTTTTAACTAAGTTCCATTAACTAGTCACACCCAGGAATGCTTTTGTTTATTTTGCTACTGTATTTCTGAAGTCCAAGAAGAAGATATTTTCTGAACAGAAAAGGCTTTATGACAAATTAGATTAAATTATATTGGAATTTCATGGTGACAACAATCCTTATTCCACTACAGAAAGTAATGGAGTACATTCAGTTTTTGTTCCGTTCATGAGCTGCAGCAGTGTGATGCCTCTGACATCAATAGCACTTTCTCTGCAAAGCCACAGTGAGAAACATTTGTTACTTTCTGCTCCATTTCCCCAACCCCTTGAGTCTCTCCCCAGCCCCCAGTGTTGAATTGGCACCACAGGCTGCAGACCCGCTTTCGCACTGGTCTTACATCTATCTGCTACCATTTCAATTTCTTCCTTTCAATGGAAACATGGTCAGCTCCTCAGCTCTTTCCATTTCAGATCTATCTCTCAAGCAGTCATGAACGAATTCCAAACCGTGGCTTGATTTTGAATTAATCTGATCTGTTTAATAAGCTAGGAAGGTACCTAAGTGTGAAAATGCTTCATTTCTTGAAGAGCCTCAAGCTCTTAGATAATTTAGTTTTAACTTTTTACCCTTGTTTTACTAAAACAAGGAAGAAAATTTTAATGCTCTAGAGCACAGTATGATGAAGCACATATTTGAAACAGACACCTGTGCAAGAGACTCTTCCTCAAAACACAACAAAATATTTCCTTCTTATAGTGGAACTTATCCCTTAAGGGGAAAAAAAAAGCAAACACTTTTTATAAAGGTTTGTTTGAGAGTGCTTGAAGCAAGCAAATGAGTTCTTTCAAATGATCAATTCTTAGGGGGCTCTAATCTTATCATTCTTGCATTACAGATTTATGTTCCTGGTTTTATCTGTTATATCCCAATGAAGTTGCCTACAGCCATTCACAATGTAATTGCCCAGTTCAGACTAAGAAGATAATTGGTAAATTGTCAATAAACTGCTCATTTTGTAGCCTCCAGCACAACACTTATACAGTGCAGTGACCACACTTACAGTTATTAAATTATAACATGAGTTTGTAAAGTAGTCAACTATACCTTTGAACTTTAGAATGCAATTCTCTTTATGAAGTCCTGAAACCTGTGATCCACTTAGAAATTTAACTGAATATTCAAGTTTTGATACTAAGCTAAGAAAATCTAACTTACGTTTCATAAGAGGGATGTGGGAAATTAGAGAAATATATGTGTATATACATAAAAATAAAATAATCAGACATCAGGACAGAGGAGGAAGAAAGATAAATGCCCTGCTTCTCCAAGCATAGATGAGTAAGAAACTCCTACTGAGAACATCGTACTCCTCCCTGGAAAGTTCTTTGGATGCTGACAGCTCATCCTAACCCTTTCTTCCTCCTTCCTGATGAAGGGTAAAATTGTCTGTCTTAGGACAGACACAGTGGGGCATTGACAGGGTGAGCAGAGCACTAAAGAAAAGGAAGTAGATAAGGGTAAGTTTTCTTGCATAATATTTTGACTATATATGATTTTTTTTTCTTAATTAATTAGCTAACTTGTACACCTAACAATAATACTTAGGTATATTGTCTTCATTTTTCCCAGCAAGACATTAACTGTAAAACATTCTAACAGCAATTCATCATTTACATATTGACATCCAAATTTATCTTTGTTCCTAAGTGTCTGGGAGATGTTATGAACTCAACAGCGAGAAAGTGATAGTAGCTTTGTGAAACAGTGGATTGTGAACATGAAAGGTGAATTAAATCTCCTTCATTTCTGTTCCCTATCTGATCCCTGTAACATTTCTTTCCTTGCTGTATCCTATTCTCCTGACCACTATTGGGGTATGACTTTGTCCAGTGTCTCATCCTTTTACAACAAGTAGGTTGAGTGAAATTCTACAGGTCTTTCTACCTGTTTGATATTTTTCTGTATAATTTGAATGAAGAAGTTATTTATTACATCTGTGAACAGCAAAAAGACAGAACCTGAGTTCAAAATGTTCCTAAAAGACTAATTTTCTGGAATATATAAGATTTAATTTCATAAAGACTATATTTAACTAATAAAATGCACACAATAGTAAGAAACTGTCCAACAAATTCTGGAGAAAATAATTGAGGAATGAGGGCATCTCAAATGAAAAAGTGAGAGTATTTCAGTATTCTCAACCCTGTGTATTGTTTTATCAGTAACCTTTTAAAACACAAAACATAACAGTATGTGAAGGTGAAGAGTGAACAAGACACCTCTCTTAAGGAAGAGGATATGTGTACAAGATGCATGAACAAGAGTATCTTTCTTAAGAAACAGGATATAATCCTTAGTCTCCTCTCAGCTTCATATCAAATGCTGCATCTAGGTTTGAACATCACAGTATCAAGATGTAAATAATCAGAAATTCAGGTCAGTAACAAAATATTTAGTGGAAAAAAAAAAAAAGTCCTTTCTGAAGGAAGACCAAATAATCATATTTTTCTAGTCCAGAGGTGGAAAACAAAAAGATGGAAAAGGCAGCAATGCTTTTGCAAAAAGAAATTACTCCCCACAACCTCCACAACAAGCAGTTGTTTTCAATCACAACATGGAAGGTTTTAGGTTAAGCACTAGGACAAAAAATCAGACCTATTTGTAGGGATAGTTTGCAGCTGAAACGATATGTTATTAAAGATTCTGAAAACAGGTTGAGCAGACTGCTTTCAGAAATGGAGAGGTTACAGTTGGTGCAACCCGACTGCTGGTCCAGAGGATTTCTTCAGCTCTTTCTCAGCTCCATTCTGCAAAATCCACTTCCACATATTTTCATGCATTTATTTCTCTTTGTTGTTGAGGTCTCTCCACCTCTTGTACACACTTCCTCCATATTCTCCTCCTTATATTTTTCATTCCAGATCTACCCAACTTCATTCTTCTCCATTTACCTGATGTAGATCTACTGCAGTAGATCTACTGATCTACATCATCTACTGATGTAGATCTACTGTAGATCTACTGCAGTGGGCTGAAAGCAACTTAAAATCTTTTGCTTGTCAGTGTGGCAGGCTCTCCCATATCAAATGATGCAGTCACTTGATTCCCTCCCAAATAGGTGAGGCACACAACAGTCCTCTCAGCCTCCCTGCACAAGATTTTGGGATTTCATTTATCTCATCAATTGTCGACAAAATTCTGTCAGTTTAAGAGTGAAGTTAGTTCTTTGCTGTTCCTCCCTGAATTCATGCCATGCACTTAGTAAATTATTTTCTCCACTGTATATAGCTCATGATTAGTTTCCCTGGATAATATGGATAAGGGCAGCAGCATTTTAAAATATCCATGTTCACTTAATACTGAACCGATGCTCTCTATAAGAGAAAAGTCTCCTACTTAATCTATGAGTATTTTCTTTTTCTCATTTTTTGTGTCTCTAGAAAATACCTATCAATTCTGTTCTGATCTTTAGCACCTATATTGGAAAAATGGAAGAGGGTAATGGTGGAAAGGAGGATCGTGACGTATATTGATGAAAAGCATCAAACAGTGAGTCCTGAAATGCTGTTTTCTGCTTTGAAGAAACAAGAAGTAAGAGGAAAATAGTGAATTATCACAGAAAGTAAACCGATATGGATCATTATAACACCGTAGACACAAGAGCTACATTGCTCTTCAACACAAAGCATGTATTGAAGAGTACAGATTTTTTTAACACCCCATTTACTTTTCCTTATTCAGTCTATTCGATCTTTGACAGACCATGATCTTTCCTGAAATGAAAAGATCAGAAAATTCTGTCTGCATGTTGCCAAGGGCCAAAACAGAGAGACAGTTGAATAGCTAAACCTGGGGACTTAATATTCTTTTTCTGTATCCTGGAGGGGTTTCCTGAACAGGGTGAATTCTAATGAATAATGCTGAAGTGTTACAAGAAAAGACATTATTTTCCTTGAGGGCAGGTGAAATTCTAAATCTCCTCGTCTGTGCTATCCAATACTTTCACCTGCCAGTGAACCATCAGCCTCATAGGAGAAAGAGAGTAACCACAGAAGCGTGCCGAATATCTAAAAACTCACCATAATCTCATCAGGAGTTTGTATCTTCAGCTCAGGCTAAAACCTTACAGCTTCGGAGAGCAGAGGCAGTTCACTAAAGCATAAAGAACTGGGGCATTGAGAGACCATGGCTGCTTAGGAAACTGTGTAATTTAATAAAATGTTCATTGATGTCTACATAGTGGCTCCTCAAACTTGTGTTAGTGCCTGTGCCTGCAGCATGGAGAGTCACAGTCCTGCTAATTAGATGATAGCAGGAGGATTACATTCTTCTGAGCAGAAAGGAAGGAATGGAAATAGCCCTCGCCTATGGAAGCTCACAGTTGAAATCTAAGAGCAATGGAAATGCTTTGAGAAAGTTTGTTCAGTCATATCACTCCATCTCTAGAATTTGCTAGAATAAGAGCATTAGCAGTAAAGCTCTCCTCTCTCTATTGTTCTCAGTTTTTATAGCAAATTAAGAGTCACTTTATGGAGTGCTCCCAGTGCTTTTGGTCACGCTAATCCAAATTATCAAAGATACAAAAAGTTCTTAGGGAGTGGTAGTATCTTTTATTATACTAGTACTGTGGGATAAAACGCTCATAATTTCTTCATCAATATTGCAGTTCTGTGGTGTTTCTATTTTCCCTGCCTTTTACTGCAGAAGATGATGCAACTTTATTCATACTTTCATCATTTTCCACTTTAATGAGTCAGAATTATGGAGCACATTTTATAACTAGCAAAAACCTGCTAAGAATATACCACATATACATATGTTGCGTAAGGATATGTAGCCATTTGTGGCCATTTGAGTATTATGCGGTACATTGCAACAAGATGAAATATTGTCCATCAGGCATCCCAATTAGGCAGTATAATATTTGATACTGCCTATGCAATGTGAAGCCATCAGCTGTACCATGTATGCATGATGATACAAGCTAATTAGGCAATCACCTCCTACGTTTTCCCAAAGGCTCCTTGCCTTAAATCAGTGTGCAGCAGGCTGCAACTGACATCTCTTTGAAATTAGCTTCGCACCAGCATTAACTACAAAAGAACTGTAGTTCACAAGGAAAATGCACCATTCTTGGTGTAGCTCAATGAGAAAGAGGATCTGTGTCGGGACTAGTTTGGGAAACAGATATCTAGTCTTTAAAACAGGCCATCACTATTTCAATAAGGCATTAGAAATGGACATGATATATCGCTGGTAGGGTGAAAATTTTGTCTTAAGAATGTTTTTATCTGCTTAAAAAATAAAAGATGAAAATTAAAGACAAATATTTTAAAAATCTACTTAAAAATACTGTTATTTCTTAGCATACTGTTACATAACTCTGACTTCACACTCAGGAGACATCCTTTATACTTATAGTCACATACAGACACTTCTGCATGAGAACATATAGATAAATATAGATTAGATTAACAGTTGAGCATATTCTGATCCTGGGCACCAAACTCATATCAAAACTGCTCTGAACGTCCTCTCCAGTCTCCATACAGCTCTATTCTTCACACAGTCTCTGTTACCATCTCCATCTTCAAAGGTAAGAGATGTGTGTTAGGCCAATACAATATATTTACTGGACCAGCAAGCTTAGCTGGAGAAATCATAGCATCATTAAGGTTGGAAGGGACCTCTAGAGATCATCTAGTCCAACCCCCCTGCACACGCAGGGTCACCTAGAGCAGGTGGCTCAGG